>PVHT021183507.1:5140436-5221980 GCA_004024745.2 Catagonus wagneri
ACCTCTCTCTAAGCGCCCCCCAGTCCCGCGGATTCCCCAGGGCCCGTTGACCCCATCCCATAAAGTGCCCCCTCAACTCCCCGCTGATTTCCCTTCCGGATCTCCACTAGGCGCTCCCATGCTCCACTGACCCACCTCTCAAGGATCTCCCTCACCCTCCTCGCAAGTACCCTCCACCCACTTTCCGTCCCGTAGCTCCGAGTCCTGGGTTCCCCAGACCCTCGGATCCTCAAGGCCCCGCCCCTTTCCGGGCTCACACTTTCTGACCCACCCTCGGAGGTGGGGCCGCGCGTGCGCAATTCGCCCTTGCGGCTTCCCGTTTCCGGCTCCGCGCTGTGGGCAGTGGATCCCGGGAGGCCGGGCTGCAGCGGCCTCAGGGACACGAGCGGAGAGCTGCGGACGGTAAGCGACCGGCGGGGGACATAGATGAGGGCGGCGGGGCGGACCTGAAGAGAACGGAGCTCCGGAGATGGCTGGGTCCCTGGGAAGGCGCCGTCTGGGCTCGGGGGCGGCTTCGGGCGCGAGACCCCCGGGGCTGCCTCGGCCTCAGGCCAGGCCCCCTTGGTCTCCTCCGTGCTGGCCGGCAGATTCTGCCGTGCAGGCTGTCTTTTCAGTGCACATGGGCTCTCTTTGGCGAATGCGTAGTGCAGACTATGCCCACCCGCCCAGTCGGAGCCCCGGGCAGTGCAACCTGCCTCATTCAGGGGAGAAAGGACATGGTTTCCAGGTTCGGGAGCCCCCGGGACGGGACTTGGGATGTGGTGATAACCATAACAATACCCAGCACTGGGGTACTTGAAGCCTCAGGGCAGAACTCTTTCTGTGGAGCAGCAGTTGATCGTTGTGATAACAAAAACACGCGAAGTGTGTGTGTGTGTGTGTGTGTGCGCGCGCGCGCGAGCTTTGGGTCTTCTTTGCTTCTCTCTCCAATTTCACTCTTGGGGAGGAATTTAGACGGTGAGGTGCAACTTTCCTTGTGGGCAGCTCTGAGCGGCCTTTGGTCCTGGCTTGGTTTGCTGTAGCCGTCCTCCCCGTGTCCTTTCTACCTGGTGCTTTGTTGATTGAGATCGAAGCGGTAGAAGAGATGGCTGGCCAAGGGGGTGAAAAGTGTTCGTGAAGTTTTACCACGAGAATGAAGAACACAACCTCCCCCCTCTCCCTTGCTTCAGTTCGAGGAGAGTGGAACTCTAGCCAGTAGCGTTGAAGGGCTGGTCTCTTGTTGACTAGAGAGAGTTCAGGACAGGTGAACAGCCCTATGGCCAAGGGCAATCTGGGGATGATTTTGCAGGTATCCTGGTGAATGATTAATTCTGGAGCTGTATGGAGAAGTGTCAAGAGCTCAGGCTTGAGTGTCAGATCAGATCTGGGTTCTGGTCCCAGTTTCCACCTCCAAGCCTCAGTCTCCCCACCTTTAAACTGGGAATAAGGATTGGTTGGGGATTTGATAAGATCATATGTGTAAGGTGCATAGCAGAGTGCGTGGCATATGGTGAATTCTCAAAAATGTTATATATTCTGTGCGTATGGTATGCCCCCAGGCCTGTGTTTTTTTTAAAGTTTCATTTTATTGAAGTATAGTTGGTTTACAATGTTGTGTTAGTTTCAGGTGTACAGCAGAGTGATTCAGTTATACATATATATTCTTTTCCTGATTTTTTTTCTGTTGTGGTTATTACATGATATTAAGAATGTAACCTGTGCTATGCAAGTAGGTCCTTGTTTCCCTGTGTATTTGCTGATCCCCAGACTCCCAGTTTACCTCTCCCTGACCGTTATCCCCTTTGATAACCGTAAGTTTGTTTTCTGTGTCTGTGAGTCTGTTTTGTAAGTTCCTTTGTATAATTTTTTTAGTTTCCCCATATGTGTTATCATATGATATTTGTCTTTCTTGGACTTACTTCACTACTATGATAATATCTGGGTCCATCCACGTTTCTGCAAATGGCATTATTTCATTTATTAAAAATCCCAGGCCTGTATTTTTAAGTTGACATCCCAAGTAATAAAGAGTCAGGAAAATCAAAGCATCTCAAAATGTTTGGACTGGGTCAGAGTTTACACTATCAATAGTCTGCTGTTTCTATGGGTCAAGCCCTTTTGAGGGGGGAGGGGAGTTGTTCTAAAGCAAGAAAGAGCATACCAGCCGGTCTGCCTACCAAGTTTCATTCCTGTAAATGTAATTTTGTTTGGGTTTTGTGTAGCTTACTTTCCTTTTAAATGGCAGACATGAGAAAAAGTGGAAAGGGCATCCTTCGATTCTTTTCTTTCTCCTTTTTATCTTAGGTTGACTCGAGAATGCCCCCACATCGCAAGTTGCCGTGGCACATATATTGTTTCTGGCAGGAGCTATGGTATAATTTTCATTCTTGTCACACAGCAGCGATTACTGCTGGCTGCGGGGCCTTTGCCCTTGTCACCAGCCCCTGGGACTAGGGCTGTAGTCACCAGCTGTGCCTCCCTGGGTGTTTACCTTCCACGTGTTTAGCATATTTCTGCTCCTTGTGTCAAGGTCTCCTTCATTTTTCCTCCCTCATCCTGGATCCTGTTTCCACTTCCTCAGATTCCATCGATGACTTTTTAAACATTTTCATCTCGTCACTCTTAAGTAATTTAAAGCCCAGAGGCCTTTGTTACCTCCAGCCAATCAGTGTTTCTTTGTTATTTGTTAGTTAAACTTTACTTTTCCCCTGAAAGTGGTGAAGAGCTGCTGTGTTTTGAAAACCCTCTGTCCTGGTGCAAAACAATTCCAGCCCCAGCTCTGGAGCAGCCTGTAGGAATTTTTTGGAGGAGGAATGTGGCTGACGGGGGGCGGGGAGGGGGGCAAACTGATTAAAATAATGTCCTCGGGGAGGTCTCAGTGAAAGGACCCCTGCAGCTATGCTCAGTTTGTAAAGTGCGTGTGGATAAAATTGCCTTGGGTGTAAACTAAATTCAACCTGTGTGCTTGGACTCTGCTTTTGTTCTTAGGCAGATTCCTAAGATTTAAAGTTGCGGGTGGATTTTTTTCAAAGTAGCAAATGCACAGCCGATTTACCACCTTATGTTGAGAAAGATATTCTAAAGATTTAACTAAGGAGTTCCCCCATATACTTTTTTAAAATTAGAGTATAGTTTATTTACAGTGTTGTGTCAATTTCTGCTATACAGCATAGTGAACTGGTCATATATATATACACGTATATATCCTTTTTTTTTTTTTTTTTTTTTTTTTTTTTTTTTTTTTTTTTGCTTTTTAGGGCTGCACCCTCGGCAAATGGAGGTTCCCAGGCTAGGGGTCAAATCGGAGCTACAGCTGCCGACCTAGGCTGCAGCCACAGCAACGCAGGATCTGAGCCTCGTCTGTGACCTACACCACAGCTCACGGCAACGCCAGATCCTTAATCCACTTAGCAAGACCAAGGATCGAACCCGCAACCTCATGGTTACTAGTCGGATTCATTTCCGCTGTACCATGATAGGAACTCCTATGTTCTTTTTCTCATACTATCTTCCATCATGTTCTGTCACAAGTGATTGGATAGAGTTCCCTGTGCTGTACAGCAGGACCTCATTGCTTATCCATTCTAAATGTAATAGCTTGCATCTACCAACCCCAAACTCGCATCCGTCCCACTTCCTCCCCCCCCACTCATATACTTTTAATACATTGTGGGTGGTATATTTTAAATCCATGTCACATTTTTTTTCTTTTTTAATACAACCATGGGAGTTCCCTTGTGGCCCAGCAGGTTAAGGATCTGGCATAGTCACTGCAAGCTTCTCGGGTCCCTGCTGTGGCACAGTCCTGGCCCAGGAACTTCCACATGCCACAGATGTGGCAAAAAACAAGCAAACAAAAAAACCCATAAAATTAACCCTTTTTTGGAGTTCCCACTATGGCACAGTAGGATAAGAATCCAGTGTTGCAGTTGTGGCATAGGTGACAGCTTGTGCTTGGATTCAGTCTCTGACCTGGGAACTTCCATATGCTGCAGGTGCAGCCATAAAAATTTAAGGAGGAAGGAAGGAGAATAGGAAGTTGCCATTGCAGCACGGTGGGCTAAGAATCTGACTACAGCCGCTGGGGTTGCTGCTGCCTGGGTTCTATCCTCAGCCTGGCTTAGTGGGTTAAAAGATCCAGCGTTGCTGCAGCTGCGGCATAAAGAAAAAGGGAATCGCTCACTAATACCAGTGACGTGAGGTTGGATTACCGACTTTAGTAGATTCTCATTCTCCTGAAGTTGATTATAGACTCGGGTCCCTGCCGGGTGGGAGATGCTTACAGAGTCCTCTGCGCCATCCATGGTGACAGGCAGAGACGCGAGGGTTAGAATGTCACTGCAGTTGTGGCCCAGGCACGGGTTGGAAAGCCCTCTGTCCTGAGGGGCTGTGGCTGGGCTGAGCCCCAATGGCTGAGTACAGGGGGAATAGCAAGTACAAAGGCTCAGAGTTAGGACACCACGTGCTGTCTGTTTGAACAGAACCAAAACAGGCATTTTATCAGCCGAGCTGTGCCTATGGAGGCCTCAGTGGCTGTTTCTACCTGTGAGTGGAGGGTGGTTTGGAAAGGACAGAGGCTGGAGACAGGGTGGCAAGTTGGGAGATGATTTGGATCCAGAAAGGACAGTGGAAAGAGGACAGACTTCAGACCTATTCAAAGGTGGATAGATGAGTGCCCTGGTGGCTCAGCAAGTTAAGGATCTGGCTGTGGCCCAGGACATTGCTGTGGTGCAGGTTTGAGCCCTGGCTCAAGAACTTTGCATGCCGCGGTGTGGCCCAAAACAGAAATAAACAAAAAAGATAGATGTGTTGATGGTGTAGGAGAGGGTGTGACAGAGGTGATGGGGTGGATGATGGGCCCCAAGGTCTCTGTTATGCATCCTGAGCGCATGCAGCCAGCAGATGACACTCCTTGGTCTGACCAGTTTGGACCCCTCTCGAAGTTTGTCTTGCATTGGAGAGGTTGTAGGCTGTGTCCCCTGCCCTCAGATCAAGTGTCCGTCCCTCCCCCCGCCCCCCCCCCCCGCCTCATCTCCACCCAAGAACAGTGAAGAGCTGCTCTTCATAGACCATCAGGGACCCTGAGGTTCTCTTTGGGATGGAGTGGGAGCAGGGCAGAAGGATAGTGCTCATGTATCTATTAAGAAGGCAGAGTTCCCATTGTGGATCAGTAGTAACAAACCCAGCTAGTATCCGTGAGCATAAGGGTTCGATCCCTGGCCTCACTCAGTGGGTTAAGGATCGGCTTTGCCGTGTTCTGTGGTGTAGGTCACAGATGCGGCTCAGATCCCACATTGCTGTGGCTGTGGTGTAAGCCGGAAGCTGCAGTTCTGTTTCAACCCCTAGCCTGGGAACTTCCGTATGCCATGAGTGTGACCCTAAAAAGAGGGAGGAAAAAGAAAGCAGTCACTGCGTGGAAGGGGTTGGTGGGAGAAGGAGGAAGGAGAGAGGCTGAGAACAAGTAGCTAAGTGATGCAAAATCCATCAGAAATGAAATCTGACAGCAGAATAGTGATCTGGTTAATGTGCTTACGTAACCAGCAGCAGAAGTCTCGGGAGTCACCTCAGTGGTTTCCTGTCCTTGCAGTTCTGGGGCTTTTCTGACCATTCCCAGCAGGCATCAGCCTCCCCCCTACCCGCACAGTGTGTTATGCATGGACACCTGTGTCTCCCCTCTATTCTGGAATTATAGCTGGCCTCTATCTCCACATTAGTCTTGTGAAAATATCACCCAAAGATGCCCACCTCCTAACCCCCAAGAACTTCGAGTATGTGGCCTTCCATGGCCAAAAGGAACTTGGCAGGTGCAATGAAGTTAAGGATCTGGGGGGGGGGGTGCTCTTGGATTATCTGGATGGACCCAGAGTCACCACAAGGGTCCTTATGAGAGAGGTGGGAGAGCCTGGGTCAGAGAAGGAGATGTGATGATGGAAACAGAGGTCAGACAGAGGTTGAAGATGCTGGCTTTGAAGACAGAGGAAGGGGCCACAAGCCAGGGAATGCAGATAGCCTCTAGAAGCTGAAGAAGGGAAGGCAACATTCTCCCCCAGAGCCCCCAGAAGGATTACAGCCCTGCCAACCCATTTGGACCTCCAGAACCGGAAGATGATAAATTTGGGTCATTCTCAGCCACTGTCTGTGGTAGTTTGTTACAGAAGCGATAGGAAACTTGCCCACCTGGTTTCCATCTCCTTTCCTTGTAAGTTCAGCCTTCTCATTGGACTTGGGAGCCCCCCTACCATACACACACCTGCCCCCCCCCTTCAGGTCTGCTTTTGTGGTGTTGGAGGTGCAGCTTCAGCTCTCTAATCCTCAGTTTCCTGTCTATCGCATTAGGAAATAGTAACACTCCTATGTCATAGGGTTGTGGAGTGCTCACAGTGTTTGGGTGTTTGGGTGTGTTCGTTCGTTAGTTCAGTCATTTATTTAGCAGATTATTACCTGACACCTGCTGTGAACCAGGTACTAGGTTTGCAGCAGTGAACACACTTTGCTCTCTCTCTTTTTTTTTCTTCATTAAAAAAACCAAAAAAAACTTCTTGGAGTTCCCACTGTGGTACAGTGGGCTAAGGATCTGGCATTATCCCTTCAGTAGCCTGAGTTTGATCCCCAGAACAGTTCAGTGGGTTGAGGATATGGTGTTGCTGCAGCTGTGGCATAGGTTGCAGCTACAGCTCGGATTTGATCCCTGGCCCAGAAACTGCCATATACTGCAGGTATGGCCAAAAAAGGGAAAGTTTTTTTTTTAATTAAAAATGAAAAAATAGGAGTTCCCGTCATGGCTCAGTGGAAACGAATCTGACTAGCATCCATGAGGATGCAGGTTCTATCCCTGGCCTCACTCAGTGGGTTAAGGATCTGGCATTGCCGTGAGGTGTATGGTATAGATCGCAGATGTGGGTCGGATCCCGTGCTGACGTAGACCGGCAGCTACAGCTCTGATTGGACCCCTAGCCTGGGAACCTCCATATGCCGCGGGTGCGGCCCTAAAAAGACCAAACAAACAGACAAACTTCTTTCAAAGAAGTGTGTGTGTGTGTGTGTGTTTTTTGTAATGAAACGCAACTGCAGTGGCCTGCTCCAAAAATTCCGGGAAGAGTTATAAGTCCATCTGGTAATCCAGTGCTTCTAAATTTGTCACTAGCTCCTCCTGTCTTATAATCAGGAAGCTGAAACCTTCCTTATGGTGTTCCTTCCTCTTCTAGAATGTTCCCAGAGCTCCGATCGAAGGGGAAGGCCCCCAGCTTCCCCGTCTGCTGGGGAGAGCTCTGCCATCCACAGGGTCTGCATTCTGCTTCTGCTTTTTGAAACTGGGTGTTGTCATTTCATATACCATAACCCTCTGAAAGAGTATGGTTCATTGGTCTTTAATATAGTCACAGAATTATGCAACCATCACCACTGTCTCATTCCAGAACATTGTCATCACCCCAAAAGGAAATCTCGTACTCATTACCAATCACTCCCCATTTGCCCGTCCGCAAACACAAACCTACTTCCCATCTCTGGATCTGCCTATTCTGGATATTTCCTATAAACAGAATAATAATATGTAGCCTTTTGCATCTGGCTTATTAGCGTAGCATTCTCAAGGTTCATCCATGTCGTAGCCCAAGTCTAGATATTTTTAATGTGTAGCAACACAAGCGTTAAAGGAATAGTGACGTGGGCCACGCCAGAGGTGTGGACAGGCTGCCCCAGGGCAGCGTCCTGTTTCGGTCAGTTGACCTGACAGCATCCTCTCATGGGTATTGATTAGTTTCCTGTCCTGTCTTGGATGAGGCGGTCGGTCCTTGCTTGAGGGGCTCCCCAGCCCCTTCCTGTGCATCTGGGTGCCAGCTGCACTGTCCCACAAATACTTAGTGACTTGGACAACCGATCACCAGTCAGAGTAAGTAGAAACGGAGTTAAGGTGAAATCTGAAGGCCTTCTAGATAGTGTTTTGTTTTTTTGTTTGTTTGTTTTGGTTTTTTTAGGGCACCTGCGGCATATGGAAGTTTCCAGGCTAGGGGTCAAATCAGAGCCTACGCCACAGCCACAGCAACACTGGGTCCTAGCTGTATATGCAGCCTATGCTGCAACTTGCAGCAATGCCAGATCCTTAACTTAATGAGCAAGGCCAAGGGTCAAACCTGTATCCTCAGGGATACTGTGTCAGGTTCTTAACCCATAACAGGAACTTCTAGATGGTAAAATTAAACACTGTACCTGGAGATTTTAAAAACTAGCATAGCTTTCCATTGGTCTGGAAGATTCGCCTTGAAGATAGGCCTGAAGACAGGGGCTTCTGGGACACTATCCTGTATTTGGTTTTGACCACGACCAATATGAACACTAACATTTTACACAGTGACTCAGTAAGCGTGCGCGTGCACACACAAACACACACCATGGGACCCAAAGTTTTACTCTGGTATTTTCTGTTTTATCATAAACTCTTTTCCCAACTCACAAATGGGACCAGTCCTTACTGTCACAATGCCACCTCAGGGTGCCGGTACACCAGACGATAGGGAAGTGTTTAGAAAAGGATGACACACTTGGTGACACATTAATAGCTATGACTTTTGAGGAACCATATTAGTTTCCTCAATGTAACAAATGACTACAAAGCAGGTGGCTGAAAAGAACAGAAACATACTCTGCCATGGCTTTGGAGACTAGAAGTCTGAAATCAAGGTGTCTGCAGAGCCACACACCCCCGGAAGGCTCTAGGGAAGCCTTCCTCGCATCTGCCAGCTTCTAGAAGGTGGCCCTGGGCAGTCCTTGGCTCTGGCCGCATCACTCCGGTCTCTGCCTCCATCTTTTCTTGGCCTTCCCCTCTGCGTGTCTGTCTGTCTCTGTATCTGTGCGTCCATATCTCCCTCTTCTTTCCCTTATACAGACACCATCCTGTGGATCCAGGGCCCACCCCAGATCCAGGATGACCTCATCTTGAGATCCTAGACTTGATTACATCTGCAAAGACCCTGTTTCCAAATAAGGCCACATTCTGAGGTTCTTGGTGGACCCGAATTTGGGGGGGGGACCTTATGCCACCCACCTCAGGAACTTCCTGTTTCCAGTGCCTTATAAATGAGAACGAGATTACAGTAGTCATTGGTACTTAATTCTTACTGCATTCTTTAGAACGTAACATCGTTTTCAGATATTTTAAAGTTAGAATCAGTGTTGAACTTCAGCTCACTCTCGGGAACCGTAAGTGAGGAGAAGAAAGGGCAGATCTTTTTTTTTTAAATTTTCTGTCTTTTGTCTTTTTAGGGCCGCACCCGCGGTGTATATGGAGGTTCCCAGGCTAGGAGTCGAATCGGAGCTACACTGCGGGCCTACACTACAGCCACTCAGGACCCAAGCCGTGTCTGCGACCTACACCACAGCCCCGGCAACACCAGATCCTTAATCCACTGAGCGAGACCAGGGATCTAATTCGCATCCTCATGAATCCTAGGTGGGTTCATTAACCACTGGGCCACGACGGGAACTCCAGAGCAGATCTTAAGAAGAACTAGTTTCTCACTTGGAAAGCTTCTAAATCCGAATCCCCTGTGAATGTAATTTGCTATAAAGTGCAAATAGGTGCCCAGTATATTACAGTGGGTCAAATGTTTGGCTATTTGCCTGTACTCTATACAAATTACTACTTCCCCATCCTTTCAGATACCCCTGCTCATCAAATTCAAAAGTCTTGGGAGTTCCCTGGTGGGCTGTTGGATTAAGGACCTTGTGTTATCACTTCTGTGGCATGGGTTCGATCCCTGGCCTGAGAACCTTAGCGTGCCATAGGCACAGCCAAAAACAAAAACAAAACAAAAAAAGTCTTGTCAGTTTAGAGACGGAAGAAAAAGTTCTGTCTGCCGAGTCCTGCACCTAACTTACATAAGTACAAGGAAGTGTTTTTTTCCTGACCTTGAGACATGAGCTATATTAAAATATATTCAAGCTCACGCCATTATGGTACTAAAAGGAATACTAATGAAGGTCTTGCAAGGCTATGGAATTTTCCTAACATAGGAGCGGCTTGCTGACCTAACAGCTCGAGCCGGCATTCTCAGCTTGGTGGGGATCCTGAGATGCTCAGAAACCTACCTCATACCTGTCTGCTAACGGCATCCGTGTTTCGGGCCCTGGAATTCAGGAATGACTCCACAAAGTTAAGCCACTTCGTTGCTTTCTTTATTCCATCCCCTCTTGTGTGCCAGGGATTAAAAATGGGAGCTTCCCATGCCCCACGAGCCCTGCTGGGTGCATTTCGATTGCTGGGAATAGGCCCTCCTTCCTAAAACGAACCAATTAGATAAGGTAGAGCAGGGCTCAGCAGAGCTTTTTTTTTTTTTTTTAATTGTATTTATAGTTGTACAACCTCAGCAGACTTTTTCTGTAAAGAGCCTGGTAGTAAATATCCTAGTCTCTGCAGGCCACGCAGCCTGGGTCACAGCTACTGTACCTGCTGCAGCCAGCCCCAGATAACGTGGAAACTGGTGGGCATGGCTAGGTGCCAATAAAACTTTATTTGCAAAAACAGGTGGCTAGCCCGCAGGCCCGGGTCTGCCAACCCCTCCAATAGACTTGTGATTTTTACTGTTCTCTTTCTAGGGCCAGGACTCCAGTCTTATCAGTTCAGTGCAGGAGACAGGAGTTCCTCACAGAAGTGACTTTGGGAGTTCCCTTCGTGGCTCAGTGGTTAACGAATCTGACTAAGAACCATGAGGTCGCGGGTTTGATCCCTGGCCTTGCTCAGTGGGTTAAGGATCCGGCGTTGCCGTGAGCTGTGGTGTAGGTCGCAGACGCGGCTTGGATCCCGTGTTGCTGTGGCTGTGGTGTAGTCCGGCAGCTACAGCTCCTGTTAGACCCCTAGCCTGGGAACCTCCAATATGCCGCGGGTGTGGCTCTACATAAAGGCAAAAAGACAAAAAAAAAAAAAAAAAAAAAGTGACTTTGCCCTGGGAACTCTCTGTGGAGGGTCTTTCTAAGCCTCACCCACACCCGCCACCGTTTCAGTTGTCCTTTGACAGAAATGCAGTGCCCTTGAATAATTCCCTAGGCCAGTGCAAGCAAACAGGTTTTTTTCTGGCAGTGAACACCCGTGTTTTTCTTTCTTGCCTTTAACAGAATGCTTTTTCTCTGTTGAAAGAGAAACCCACTGGCCTCCGTCAAGTGTTTGATTTCCTCTGCCCTCCTTACAGCCACCTCTGCTCACGTTTGCTTTTTATTTCCCACATTAAAGTTTTTCAAAATAATAATAATGAGGCCGGTTGGGGTTTTCTGGAAGATCTCAGATGTGTAGTAGCTGCACCTGAATTAACCTTTTCAGAATCATTGGTTTTCATTCAGGTGTTTTTCAGCATGTCACTTTGATTTCTGGACAGTCAGTTGAATTAACATAATTGTTCAAAACGTGCCAATGAGGAAAGCCAGCTGCCCTTCCTGGCGAGGCCTCAAGGGGTGCAGTTGTTTTGCTGGGGCCCCTGCGGATCAGCATCTGGCCGAGTACTGGAGGGACCTAGGAATGCCTGTTCACAAGGCATATGCTTTTTTGGGGTCTGAACTCCTTCTGGATGAGGCTGAAGGTACCTCCTTCCCGACGCCAGAAAGTAGGGTGAAATGGAGCAAAGGGGAGCGGCTAAGCTCTAGGACAAGCCCGGCCATTGCAGGGGCGCCTTGCTCACATGCTTTCCCAACCATGTTAGTATTGAAGCGTCAAGGTCCCACCTCTAGCCTCCCAACCAGATTTACCCCTTTTATTTTTTCCTTTTTTTGGCCACACCCACCGCATGTGGAAGTTCCTGGACTAGGGATTGAACCCGAGCCACAGCTGCAGACTGAGCCGCTGCAGTGACAACATGGGATCCTTAACCAGCTGCACCACGAAGGAACTCCCAGATTTGCCCATTTTCAGCCTAACGTGGAAAGACCACTTATGCTGGTGGTCCATGTCATCCTTTAGGAGTGATTCTTACTAGCTGACTTTTTTTTTAAGCACTATAGAATTTTTTAAAAATTGAACTGTAGTTAATTTACAATGTTGTGTTTTAAGTGTACAGCAAAGTGATTGTTAGATTCTTTTCAATTATAGGTTATTACAAGCTGTTGAGTGTAGTTCCTTGTGCTATACAGTAGGTCGTTGCTGTTTACATAGTAATGTGTATATGTTAATCCCAAACTTCTAATTTATCCCCCCCCACCTCACTCTCCCCTTTGGTAACCATAAGTTTGCCTTCTGTGTCTGTGGATCTTTTTCTGTTTTATAGATAAGATCATTTGTATCACTATTTTAGATTCCACATATAAGTGATATCGTTATGGTATTTGTCTTTCTCTTCCTAATTTTACTTAATATGATAATCTCGGAGTTCCCATTGTGGCTCAGCAGTTAACGAACTTGACTGCTATCCATGAATACACAGGTTCAATCCCTGACCTCACTCAGTGGGTTAAGGATCCGGCGTTGCCGTGAGCTGTGGTGTAGGTTGAAGACACAGCTTGGATCCCGCGTTGCTGTGGCTGTGGTGTAGGCCAGCAGCTAAGGTTCTGATTGGACCCCTAGCCTGGGAACCTGCATATGCTGTGCACGGCCCTAAAAAGACAGAAAGACAGAGAGAGAGAGAGAGATAATCTCTAGGTCCATCCATGTTGCGCAAATAACATTATTTCATTCTTTTTTATACCTGAGTAATATTCCTGTGTGTATATGTGTGTGTGTGTGTGTGTGTGTGTATCATATCATCTTTATTATTCATCTGTCGATGGACACTTAGACTTCCATGTCTTGGCTATTGTAAGTAGTGCTGCTGTGAACACTGGGACACATGAATCTTTTTGAATTGGAGTTTTCTTTGGATATATGCCCAAGAGAAGGATTGCAGGATCATGTGATAATTACTAGGTCACTCTTGGTAAAAAGCTCCAGGGACATTCCCCCCCACCCCCCACCCTGCCGCAGTGGTTAAACTTGTTCATCAGAATGACTCAAAACACCAAACCGAGTGGTTTTGTTCCTGTATTTCCATGAACCGTCTTTGTTAAATGCTAGGGGAGCTTGGAGGAAGGAGTGAAAAGGGCAGCAAGGACTTTCCGGGCCTCCTAGAGCCCTGTGGGGTTTCCTGGGTGTCGGAACCAGTCTCTTCATGAAGCTCTCAGGGTCCCATCCATTATGCAAGGCAGCTGTCAGTAGAGAAAGCAGGAAGAAGTTCTCTCTCTCTCCTTTTTTTTTTTTTTTTTTTAGGGCCACACCCGCGGCATATGGAGGTTCCCAGGCTAGCGGTCTAACAGGAGCTGTAGCTGCCAGGCTACACCACAGCCACGCGGGATCCAAGCCGTGTCTGTGACCTACACCACAGCTCACGGCAACGCCAGATCCTTAACCCACTGAGCGAGGCCAAGGATCGAACCTGCGTCCTCATGGATGCTAGTCAGGTTCCTTAGCCACTGAGCCATGACAGGAACTCTGGGAAGAAGCTCTTAAGTGCTGCTTGAGTCTGCCTTCTGTCCTGGGGGTGTCAGGTTCGTGGAAGAAGGTCCTAACCCGTGATGGTTGAGGAACGGTTGCTCACGCTGAAGGTCAGGCCTCCTGCAGCACAAACTGTGCCTTTTTAAAAAAAAAAAAAAATTTTTAACCGTTTTTAAGTGTAGATTCACACTGTTGTGCAACCATCCCCACCATCCATCTCCTGAACTTTCTCATCTTCCCAAACAAACTGTTCCCATTCAGCGCTAATTCCCCAGCCCCTGGCACACGCCATCCTACTTTCTGTATCGTGCAGTATTTGTCCATTTGTGGCTGGCTCATTTCACGGAACATGATGCCCTCAAGGTTCATCCCCTGTCACCCTGCAGGGTGGGTTAGTAAAGAGGAACCTTAAAGCTGAATCATTAGGGAAAATGAGGTCACACCAGCCTTATTTCCTCTTCTGGCAGGTGACCTTCCCGTCCCATAGACCAGAAAGACCAGGTGGGGCGTGGGGAGGTGGGAAGCGGCAGGTCACTTCTTGGACAGCTCTCTTGGGGGCAGAAGTGAGACGCACACGGAGGTGTGGAGACAGTCCTGAGCTAATCACCCTTTACCGGGCTTATAACTAGTTGAGTGAAAGTTTTTCCAAAGGGCGTTAATTAATGAGTGTCAGCTTCTCAGAGTTTGACCACCACCCCGGGTTCCAGCCTCTGCTCCGTCCTGCCTGATCACTTGCCATGTAATTTAGGAAGACAGAAATGGGGAAAGTTTGCAAATCAGAGCTGGAGGGGTGGCCGTCTCCTCTGTGTCATAGAATCAGGGCCCTACTCAACTACTGAAGCAGTTGGCTGAAGCCAGCAAAGTGGACCTCAGGGCGAGGAGCGTTTCGATTCCCAGCGCTCCCGGCCTGGGTGCCAGGGATGTGTGGGGCCAGGCAGCATCCTTGGCAGTGACCCACTCAGTGACAGGAGCACACACACACCCCTTCCAGAAGTAGGGATCACAGATGTTTCCAGATCCTGCCGAACGCCCCCCAGGGGAGAGAATCACCCCCAGGTGAGCACCAATGGCCTAAATAAGCAGCTGTGGAGACATAGGGTGGGGAAATGGGACCGAGTGACAGCCTGTGGGAAAACAGCTTAGAGATTTCAGTTGATAATCATAATAATAGTTTGAACCAGTAGTTCTGAGGCGAACTACTCCCCCACCCACCCCCACTCTCCCATGTTCTGGTGCTGCTTGAAATGAAGCAGGGGCCCTAAGGGCAGTCATTTTCCCCAGGCAGATCTGCAAACCAGTCTCCCTAGCCCTGGAATCTCATCCACCCCTCGGCTTCAGACACCACCATCCTTTGTCCAAATCTCCATCCCTTTTCCAGCCCTCTCTCCCTAGGGCCTGTGTCTGCCATCACCCCAAGTCCTTAGGAACAGCTGAGGCGCCTCCCACTCGAAGTTGAACTTGCCACCTCTCCCCCTCCCGGCCCCAGATGTGCCCTTCCTGTCACCTGTGTCAGGTCCTGGCACCTTCTACCCTCAGCCCTCCTCTTCTATCTCCCTACATCTACCCTCAGCCCCTTCTAGTCTGTTCCCAGTTGCACCTGCTGCTTCCAGAGGCAAATCTGACCTCATACCCTCGTGCATAAACCTTGTGTGGCCTCAGTATCAAGATAAAGTGTGAGAGTTCCCATTGTGACTCAGTGAGTTAAGAACCCAACTAGTGTCCATGAGGATGTGGGCTCCATCCCTGGCCTCATGCAGTGGGTTAAGGATCTGGCATTGCCGTGAGCTGTGTGCAGGTCCCCAGGTGCGACTCAGATCCCATGTTGCTGTGCCTGTGTCAAAGGCCGGCAGCTACAGCTCTGATTCAACCCCTAGCCTAGGAACTTCATATGCCTCAGGTGTGGCCCTAAAAATCAAAAAAAAGAATAAAGCGTAAAGCCCAGGTGCCGCTAAAGCCCACGACAGATCCTTTACGCACCGGGCATTCCCTCCACTCGACCCTTCCACCCGCTTTTCTCTCCTCTTCTGAACCCCACACCAGGTGCCTCCCAGACATCCCTCCCTCTCTCCATTCAGCAAATGTTTGTTGAGCATCCATCCTGCCCCAGGCCCTGGGCCGATAACAGGCAACACAGTGTCGTGTGTCCCCCTGCCACACACTGCACGTGGCGTTTCCCCTCTTAAGTAAACATGAAAGTGCAGACCCTTCCTCATGATTTGGGGATTCCAGGTTCACGGATTCACCTACTGGCTGAAGTTTATCTTTAACGCCCCAAGCCAGCGCTCACAGAGCTTTCCTGGCCGCACAGAGTGGCAGAACCCTTGCGTCACCCCCGGTCCGTTCCTAGCTGAGACGGGATGAGGCAGTCTGCCTTCCAGTCTCAGCTTGTTCTGTAAACTAGCATCCTTTTTGCTGTGTATTTAGTGGCACGTTTTCTGCATCCCTGTGCTTTCTGTTGGCGATTTCACTGTTAAATGGCCCCTAAGCCCAGGGCTGAAGCACTGTCTTGTATCCTAAACGCAGAGAGGCTGTGATGCGCCTCACAGGGAAAACGCACGTGTTATGAGACCTCTGTTCAGGTGTGAGTTTCCGAGCTGTTAGCCACGAGTTCAGAGTCCATGAGTCAATGATATACGTTCAGTAAGGCACCTTTCAGCAGAAATAGACATCACACAAGATCCTAATTAATTAATGGGTTGACAAAAATACGACCAGAGACTCGTGGAACCTAACCTCAGACTTCGCCTAGAAGCAATGGCTCCGATCCACTGACTCATTGTTCACAGGAACTTTATAGACGTGACTACTGCCCAAGTGGACAAAGAGGCCTCCCAGCTTGGACCTCCTTGACCTTCCCCTTCGCTTCTGCATTGCAGGCGTGTCTTCCTTCCAATTATGTTTGTGCCCTGCATCCCAGGCTTACCTGCACCCTGGGGAGCCCCAGTCACTGCACAGGGACCCCCTTCGTCCCCAGCCTGTCTCAGAAGCAGGCCTCAGCTGGAGGCCTGTGCCCCTCGCGGGCCTGGAACAGGACAGGCATCTGTCTCCCTGTCTTACCCTCCAACTCTCCCTCCTCCAAACCCCTTTTCACTGGGAACTCCTCATTCCAAGGAGCCACCAGCTTGTAACCACCTCATTCTGGATTCTGGCCCCTGGGGCATTTTTCCATGTGCTCCGGGCCAGCCAGCCAGCTCAAGGACAGGTTCCTGTAGGGCATAAATTTGTCACATGGGAAGTCTGGGGCACAGCCTGCCCAGGTGGCCTTTGCTTTTTCAGCTCCACAGTAGGTGGCCGCCACAGGACCGCTGAGCTCAGCCCAAGGCCTCGCCTGCAGCGTGTGAGCACTGGAGATGATGGACTCATCAAAAAAGCCCAGCAGTTATTTTTAAGTCATATGCCTTTCAATACTGTATATCACTTAAAGTAGATGAATGTACTTTTATTTGCCATATTTGGTGTAGCTCCAACAGCCTGCCCTTTAATGGAAATTCATCATTGCTTAAAATCGGACCTGTGATATAGACTCAGCTCTAATTTTCCATTTAGTCAGAGTTTAAAGAAACCTCCAGCCATCCAAATGCCGAATCCTTTGAAATAGTTTTACATTTACAAAGAGTTTTTTTAAAAGGTCATATTGGAGTTCCCTGGTATCTCAGCAGGTTAAGGACCTGGCATTGTCATTCCATGGCATGGATTTGATCCCTGTTCCATCCAGGAACTTCTGCATGTCACGGTTTGGGCTCAGCCAAAAAAAAAAAAAAAAAACACATGCAGAGAATTCCCACACACCTTGCACCTGGCTTTCTCCTAACCTTGTTCGTTTTGTTTTTTTTTTTCAGTCTTTTTTTTTTTTTAGGGCCACAACCACAGCATATGGATGTTCCCAGTCTAGGGGTCTAATCAGAGCTGCAGCTACCGGCCTACACCACAGCTCGTGGCAATACCAGATCCTTAACCCACTAAGCAAGGCCAGGGATTGAACCTGAGTCTTCATGGATACTAGTTGGGTTCGTTAGTGCTGAGCCACAATGGGAACTCCCAACTTTTTTTTTTCTTTTAATTATAAAAGCCATACAGCCATTGCAGGAAATCTGTCAAATAGCAGCGTGAGGGGAAACCACCATAATCCCTCGCAACTACAATTCATTGTCATTTTGTTGTGTCACCTCCCAGTATTTTCTTTCTTTATACTTATTTTTCCTGCAAGCTTGTCCTCATTGGTAGTCTTTTGGAAAAGCAGTTTGTTGATGCATATCTAAAACCGTAAAGCATTGCCTCCATGATTCTGTCACTTTGACCCCTGGAATGTGATTGGAATGCATGGAGTGTCTGACAAAGGGAAGTGATTCAAGTAATACTTAAAACGACATAGCAGGAGTTCCCTTTGTGGTGCAGCGGAAATGAATCCGACTAGGAACCATTGAGGTTGCAGGTTCAATTCCTGGCCTCGCTCAACGAGTTAAGGGTCTGGCGTTGCTGCGAGCTGTGGTGTAAGTCAGACGCGGCTTGGATCCTGTATTGCTGTGGCTGTTGTGTAGACCAGCAGCTGTAGCTCTGATTTTATCCCTAGCCTGGGAACCTCCATATGCCGTACCCTCGGCCCTAAAAAGCCAAAAAAAAAACACCCAAAAACAAAAAAAAAACATAGCAGCATGAAAAATGTGGGACATCTTATATTTGCTGTGACGCTAACTGTCAGTGTCCACACCCAGGCAAATAAAGATCAGGGCACAGAGTCGTTTCAGTGATGGCAAAAATATGGGTTGATTTTAATTTTAATTTTTCCTCGAACAAAATTTTAAGTTCACTCTTGTACCATTGAGGGATCAAATTCAGGTAACAGTGACATAGGTGACATTTTTTTCACGCGCCCTCATCAGTATTTCATGAGGGCCATTTCTTATCAGTCAGGACTCTGCAGGTGAAGAGTTTGTACCACATTTGTTCTTCAGGATCGTAATACACAGCCAGCTGGATTTATGCCCGAGAATGTTCCACTTTGTTCTTTTTTTCTTCTCCCTCAGATGACTCACCTGTAGCAGTTTGTCTTAGTTCTTATATTTATTAAACAAGAATAATTGAGAGAAATGCCACTTGGCATTAGAAATTAATTTAGAGACATGCCTTATTCATCTATGGAATAATCAAGTCTGTCTCCCCTACACAAAGCAAAAAGCCTTTGAGGCTAAGGTTTATTAAGAATGTTAGAGCTCCTGCTGTAGTGCAATGGGATTGGTGGCATCTTGGAAGCACTGGGACACAGGTTCAATCCCTTGTCTGACACAGTGGGTTAAGGATCCAGCGTTGCTGCAGCTGAGACTTGGGTCACAACTGTGACTCGGATCTGATCCCTGGCCCGAGAACTCCATATGCCAAGGGGGCAGCCAAAAATGGAAAGAAACAAAGAAAGAATGCTAATTCACTCCCAGGCGGTGTACCAGCTACTCAGTCGACATCTAGTCGACTAAAATCTAGCATCCCAACCTCACTTTTCCCCTTATGCAAAAATCAAAGTAATATTTTCCTACGCATTGCTGCACAGAAATGATTCTGTGCTGCTCGCTGGAGCACAGGGACAGAGCTGCCTGCTTCTGCCGGGATAAAGTCCTCACATTAGTATTTCCAGTTAGCTGCATGTGTGTTTTGTGCAGTGCAGCATCCCCTGACTCCGGGAAGGAAAAGCAGCTTCGAATGGCTTTCAGGGTGAAAAAGTGTGTAAGGATCCAGGGGGCGGGGTTCATTAAGACATGAGCCATGAGGATTGACAGACCCTTATTTTCTGATCGTGTCCTTTCCCTTCCCCCTTCCATCAGAGCCCAATCTGTTACGTGGTGTTTTCGTTTGTTTTTTTAAGTGGGAAGGTGGCAGTTTGTCTTTAAAGTGGGAGAAGTGGCTCATACCTGCCCCTCTGCAGGCTTCGCCTTTGGGTGTCTGCTTCTGACCTTCCTGGCAGGGATGAGGTCTGCCCGTGTGCCTGTGCCTTGAGCACAGAGATGAGTGACACCTGACCCTGCCCCGCCCTCCAGAAGGTCAAGGTTCGATGAGGCCTGAGGCCGTGCGATGAAAGCGGTATGCACGAGGTTAAGGAAGCACACAGGACTGCCTGGGCCAGGAGGGTGGGGAGCAGGCTGGGGTGGCCGAGAGGGACTCTGGCCCCGCCTCAAAGCTGGTGTAGCAAAGAGGCACCTGGGCACCCCCCCTCCCAATCCCCCCGGTGCTGTATGACAGTGCACTTGGGGCATACGGTGCAAATGGTGACAAGATGTGAGGCCTGGGAGGGGCCTGTACCCTGGACAGTCTGGCACGACCAGGCCAGGGAGTTAGGACTTTATACCAAAGCCATGGGGATGCTGATCAGGTGTGTATCTGTAACCTTCCGGCCAGTTCAGGCAGCAGGTGGCAAGTCTAGACAGGCAGCCACCCAAGAAGGTTGCAGCCTTGACTAAATGGCCAGGATTTGTCCCACTGGCAGAGGGAGGGCCCCTGGGGACAGAGAGGGAGAAAATGAGTGTGTCCTGAGGAGAGGCTGCCTCTCCTGAGAGGTGTGTCAAGTTCAGGTTCCCTGGTGTGGGGAAGGGGGGGAGCCTTGCTCCTCACTCACCACAGCACTCAGCAGAGATCTTTTGAGTGGATTTAAAGGATCTGCAAGTCCAGACCCTCCACTCTGCTTGCAGAGCGCAACCCAGCATGCCCCTAGCAGCTGGGGGTGCAGTGCTCAAATGGACACCAGCCTGCCTTCAGGAAGCTTCTGGACAGTCCATGCTGTGCTGGGGGGAAAGTTGGACTGTGGAAATGTGGGGTAGGGGGCCCAGCCACTCACATGAATTTATCCTAAGAGAGTGTCCGTTGCTGATGAAATCTGTCATGCAGGTGTCCCTCACAGTTCAATTTATAACCCCAAGAAACGTTGGAGGTACCCCCAGGAACCCCACATTAGAGAAATGTCCATGTTTGATAAGTGGTTTTATAGCCCTTGCAAAAGAAAGCAGCTGTAAAGCTTTCCGCAGTGTGTCTTACAGCATGGTGGAATGTTTATGACACATCTTAAGCAGAATGAAAGGCAGGGTGTAAAATCATAAGTTCAACTAGAGCTCACCCACATATCAGGTCAAACCGCATGAAATGGTGGTTTTCGTAGGTCAGAAATGGGTGATGGTCATCAACAGCGTGGCTCATTGAAATTAACAGAAATAAGAATGGAAAGGAATTCGCTAAAATAGGAGTCATGGTTCTGTCCGGTTTGTGAAATCCCGGGCGGTTGCTGTTTAATAATTACGGAAAACTGGAAATTCCTCACCTGTGGCCACGTCACCTGCTACGTCACCCGCCAGGCCCACACCCGCCTCTGGGAGCCCTCAGGGGTTCTGTCCACCTGCTGAATGTGCCCCGCTCACCCTAGTCGGCCCTTGAGGGGCCTCAGTCCCCCTGTGTTTCACCCTCCAAGGTACCTGTTAGAACTGCACTTCCTGGATGCTGCTTCTGACTGATGAACTCACTGAACTTGGCCCAGGCCTGAGACAAACTCCAGGGCAGGCTTGGCCGGCCCGCAGCTCGGCCCTCCTGACTCTGGTTGTCGCACTGTTATTGATATGATCTGGGATGGTGACCCAGCCCTGCGTGCAGCACACTGTTGACTTACTGAGCCTGCCGAAGGGCACCCGGAACCTGCTTGGTTTTTTCCACGTATGCTGCTGCTACAGGTGGGGGCACCCCTCCGCCCCGCATCTTTGCTGGGTCTCTTGATAGGGCCTTCATAGCAGCCTGTCAGGATAGTTTTTTTTGTTACTTTATCTGTCTATCTTTATTTCCCAAACAAAATTTGAGGCAGCTCCTCTGCTTTGTGTCATCTGTGAATCTGACAGGTGAGCTTCCTGTGGTCTCATCTCAGGCAAGACTGAGGACGGAGCCGTTTGGCATTCCGCTGGACACCCCCTTTCTCCTTAAGATCAGTCCATTACCAAGACTGAGTGTGAGTGCATGGGAAATTTTAAAGTCGTGCAGCCTGCAGTCATTGGTCCTTAATTTCCCCCTCAGATTAATTTACAAGGATGTCACGAGGAGTTCAGCCAGAACCTTGCCATTGTTCGTAGCTATTGTCTCCCCCTATGCCCAGAGCCACCCAGGATCGACCACCTATTCAGTGTAGTGGCTGTAAACGCCTTCTCTAGTCTCCTCCAGTCCAGGGCTGCAAAGCACACCTCTCAGAGCTGAGTGTCTGTTTTGTTTTGTTTTGTTTTGTTTTGTTTTGTTTTTAGGGCCACAGATGCAGCCTATAGTAGTTCTCAGGCTAGCGGTCGAATTGGAGCTGCTGCCATGGCAACACTGGATCCTTAACCCACTGAGCAAGGCCAGGGATCAAACCTGTATCCTCATGGATACTAGTCGGGTTCATTTACACTGAGCTACAATGGTAATAACTCTTATCTTTTGCTTATTTTCTAAACAGGTGGTTTGTGTTTTTACCATTGGATTATAAGAACTCATTTATTATACATTCTAAATGCTAGTCCTTTTGGGGGACGTGTAAGTTTCCAGGCCAGAAATCAAACCCACGCCACAGCAGTTACCCCAGCTACAGCAGTGCTAACACTGGGTCCTTAACCACTAGGCTACCAGGGAACTCCTAAATGCTAGTCCTTTGTCAGATTAATGGTTTTCAAATACTACCTCCCACTCTGTAGCTTATCTTTTCATCCTCTTAACAGGTCTTCCACCAGCAAATGTTTTTAATTATGGTGAATCCGTTTAAAGATTTTTTTTTCCTTTTGTGGATCAGACTTCTGGTGTCCATAGCAAAGAACCACTCAAGCTCCAGTTCCTGAATATTTTCTCCTACATTAGCTGTGAAAAGCCTTATAGCTTATCTTTTCCATTTAAATTCATGGTCCGTTGTGAGTTCTTGTGAAAAGCATAAAGTTTGGATTGGGATATGGACGTCTGTCCTTTCCACTTTAATTTCCAGAATTATCCATAAAGTAGTACAAAATATTTTGTAGTATCATGATTTGCAAGCATATGGCTTTGATGGCATGACCCACATGTCCCCTGTTTGATATTTATGGAAAAAGCATATATTTGCTACCATATGATTCTTTTGCTATACATGAAGGATTTTCCACACAGATCTCTGGAGCTCTCATTATTAAACATTATTTCTCAACTTATCTTCATTCTAGTAACAATTAACTGTGGGTGGCGGCGTTATGGATTATTTCCACTTTTACGCCATTTCATGATTTTTAAGTTTACACCCAGTCAAGAAGGTATTGAAAAAAATTTTAAATGATGTTTGCTGGGTTTGACGTAATTTGGAAGTGGGGGGAGGCTTGTGTATTTTTTTTAATTGGGTAGTTTCAAGTTCACAAGAAGTCTTTCTGGCTTGCACTTCTGAGCCTCAATATGCATGCACGCACATACACACACTTTTTTTGTCTTTGTCCTGTGAGGCACGGAGTTTATTTGTTTGGGGGTTTTTTTCCCCCCTATATTTTTTTCTTTTTATGCTGTCTTGCTTGTGTAACATCAAATCAGAGCAGAGTAGAGAAATCAATGAGCTGTCAGGGAATTGATTGAATCTATTCCCAGGCAGTCGCAAAGATGGGAACTGTGAACTGAAAACTTCATTTTGTCTCAGATTTTCTTAATTGTCTCTCGAACACTCGCCCAGGGCCCTTGCTTGCTAAGACTCTCCAGAGACAGGTGACACTCTCAGCCCAAAAGGAAAGTCTTTGCCCACACAAAGAATGGGGGTGGGAACGGGGACCCAAGATCCCACCAAACAGGAGGAAAGGGACAGCTGTTTTGAAGTCTTTGTAACTGCTAGGAGGCTGGGGAAGGCTGTGCCCACCTAAAAAGGCCCCAAGTATGGTCCATCTGAGTGGCCTTTTGCTGAAACCCACAGGGACTTCTGGGAGTTCTCTTGTGGCTCAGTGGGTTAAGGATCCAGCGTTGTCACTGCTGTGACTTGGGTGGCTGCTGTGGGGCAGGTTCAGTCCCAGGAACAGGAGCTTCTGATGCTGTGGCAGCCATGGCCAAAAAGGAAAAAATAGAGAGACCTCTGTGCCTGGGCCAGGCTGCCTTCCTTTTTTTTTTCTTTTTGTTTTTGTTTTTTGTTTTTTGTTTTTGCCACTCTTGTGGCATGTGGAAGTTCTGGGACTTGGGATTGAACCCACGCCACAGCAGTGACCTAAGCTGCTGCAGAGACCATGCCAGATCCTGAACCCACTTTGCCACAGGAGAATTCCCCAAATGCCTCCCAAAGATGTTTCCAGTTGCTTTCCCATCTAGCAGCAAGAGGAATCTGTCATTTCAAATGTAAAATTCTTGCTTGGAAGTCGATATTTCTAGAAGCCAGGGTGCTTCTAGATTACAAAGAACAATTTAAGCCCAATTAAGATGGTCACCTAATATGTCATAATGGGTTTCCTTGAAAAATAACTTTCAGGGAGTTCCCGTCGCGGCTCAGTGGTAAAGAACCCCATTAGTATCCATGAGGATGCGGGTTTGATCCCTGGCCTTGCTCAGGGGGTTAAGGGTCTGGGTGTTGGCTTGAGCTGTGGTGTACATCGCAGACAGGGCTTGGATCCCGAGTGGCTGTGGCTGTGGTGTAGGCCGGCAGCTGCAGCTCTGATTCGATCCCTACCCTGGGGACTTCCGTATATGCCCCGGGTGCAGCCGTAAAAAGACAAAAAAAAAAAAAAAAAAAAATGACTTTCAGGAGTTCCTGCTGTCGAGCAATGGATTCAGCAGCGTCTCTGTAGCTCTGGGGTACATTTCAGTCCCCAGCCCAGCACAGTGGGTTAAGGAGCCAGCGTTGCCACAGCCATGGTTTGGATCTGATCCCTGGCCCAGGAGCTCCATATGCCACAGGGCGGCCAAAAAAAAGAAGGAAAAAAAATGACTTTCAACAGGTTTGTGACTATTAAGTTTTGTTCATGGGCTTTCTTCACGGTTCCTCACGATTTCTGCAAGAGCTGAAGGGGTTGGAGCTTGTATATCAGAATTTATAGGCTGCGGGGCACTCGGGAGCCTAAATACACTAGAAATTAGCTCATTAGCCCTAACTTTGTAGTGTGGAGTCTGTTGTCCAAGTAAAGTCACATCCATGGGATCATGACAGCTGTCACAGCCAGCTTAGTCATCTGACTGGCTTACAGAGACCTCTCTTCAATTCAAGAAACCAAGACAAAACAGGCTTTAAAAAAAAAAGGAAAATTCAGAACAGGCTGCTGTCGGTGTCTGTGGCTGAGAATGGGGTGTTTTTCCCTCCGGGCCAAGCGCTTTTTCCATTTACACCATTCACTTTTCATTGTCGAATCCACCTCTCCTCTGGGTGCCCTGTGCCGTTAATGGTCGCCACAGTGGGCTGGGAGCATGCTGATCGATGCCACCTCCCAGCGGTGGGCAGACAGTGCTAATTAGGCTCCAGAGTGGCTTCAATGGCAGTGCAGACTGCATGAGGCTGAGCACCGATCCCACTGGCTCCGCGGCCTGGGTCCCAGCGCCCGGCCACCGCCTGTCTGCCCTGTCTGTTTTAGGACAACGCGCTGGCAGGATAAGTACGTCTCCTGTCTCCCTTAGAACCGGGGCGGCATGACTAACCCATGCTGTGTGTTGAGCCCACAGATCACTCAACTTGTTCTCCTGCCGAAAGATGGCTCTTGCTCACAGGAATTCCGCTGAACAGGTTTAACTGAGATATAATTCACATACCATACGATCCACCCACTTAAGTGCTCCGTGCAGTGGCTTCGAGTGTATTCGGAGTCACCACAATTTTAGAAACAACCCCCCCCCCACAAAGAACCCACATAGCTGTCACCCTCCTGCCTCCCCAGTCCTAGGTACCTGTTAACCTGCTTTCCGTCCTGTGGATGTGCATGCTGTTCCTATAGATGGACTCTTACACTGTACTCCTGCGTGCCTGGCCTCTTTCCTTAGTGTGGTGTTTCCCAAGCCGTCCACACTGTGGCATGCTTCAGCATCTCATTCCTTCTTTGGCTGAGTACTGTTCCAGTAGCGGACATTACTCTCAGATTCCAAATTTGCAAATGCACCTACTGGCTAAAATGTATCTGTAACCTTCCGGCCAGTACTTGTGGGGGTTTTCGCAGTCACTTACCAAGACAGGTGCAGGGAAAAATATGAGTCACTCAACACACACATTCTCAGCTGAGGCTGAACAGGCCACACCCTGCCTTCTTGCTTCTGTTTGTACAGAAACATGTGTCCTTTTTTGCAATGTATTTGGTGCTGCGTTTGGGGGGGGTGTTTTTTTTGTTTGGGATTTTTTTGGCTTTTTGTTGGTGATTTGTCTGTTGAAAGGGGCCCCCAGGCACAGGGCTGAAGTGCGGTCTGGTGGTCCTAAGCACAGGGAGGCTACCCCGCGCGCCTTCCGAGAAAACCTTTGTGTTAGAGGAGCTTCGTTCATCCTGGTGCTGCTGGCCAGGAGGAGTTCAGTGCTCAAGAATCAACAGAATGTGCTAAATAAGGCATCTTTCAATAGAAACAAACATGAAACAAGGTGATGCATTGACCGATTGGCAAAAGTGTAGGCAGAAGCTCAGAGGAACCTACCCTTGTTTTCCCGTGGGAGCCGTGGTTCGTGGTTCTTGGTTCTCAGCGTTCACTGCATCATTGACTATGGAAGTACTTTCTAAGCAGTCAGCTTTCTTTCATCTTTTCCCCTCTATCTTTCAAGACCAGCAATCTCAGTTTTTAAAGATTATGATACACTGTTAGATAAACCAAAGAAGATATAAAGGCTTCATTCATATGTGATAGTAAAAAATCAAGCTATGAGTCTTGGATATAAAAAAGTATAGTTCTCTTGTGGTGCA
Organism: Catagonus wagneri; assembly: GCA_004024745.2. NCBI lineage: Eukaryota > Metazoa > Chordata > Mammalia > Artiodactyla > Tayassuidae > Catagonus > Catagonus wagneri. The sequence continues at coordinate 5,166,702 of PVHT021183507.1, forward strand.
TCAAGTCCAGCATCTGGTGCAGTTACTGAAGCGGCTTGGGTTGCTGCTGTGGCGTGGTTTCAGTCCCTGGCCCGGGAACTTTCACATGCTGTGGGCATAGCCAAAAAAAAATTTTTTTTTAAGTGAAAGTGGTTATTTAAAGTGTAATCATAGCAAAACATCCATGTGCTAATATGTCTGGATCTGAAAAGACAGGATTCAAATTTTTTCTCTGAAGGTTTAATCTGTTAAAAACATAAGATTAAAAAGACAAAGATACTATTGTTTTGAGAAATAAGTAAAGAAAAAATGGGGATTACCTAACATCACAACCACAAATGAGAATCGACTGTAACTTTTTATTCTGGAATGATTCAAGACTTAGAACTCCACCAAGTACCCTCCACCCATCACATCTCACAAAACTATAGTCCAGTGTCCAAGACACTGATGTTGAGATGATATTATCAACACAGGGACAGATCTTATTCAAGTCGTTTTGCTAGCTGTTATGTGCACTATTTTATTTTGTTTTGTTTTGCTTTTTGGCCATGCCTGTAGTGTTTGGAAGTTCCTGGGCCAGGGATCGAACCTGAGCCACAGCAGTGACAGTGCCGGGTCCTTAACCCACAAGGCCACTAGGGTACTCCCTGATCACTTTTTTAAATTTCTCAGGAACCAGTGATGCTTAGAGGGTGTTTATGGTGGCTTTTTCTTCCATGGGCTGTTTGATGAAAGCAGAATCCTTCTGACTTCAGGCAAGACCTGGAATCATAGGGGCAATCTGTCAGCCGTGCCAGGATGCCAGGCAAAGGATTCATTTCAGCATCTGTCCCATATTTGTATGTCCATATCGTAACTGCCTGGGTGGAGCATTAATGGGCTTAGAAATGCCAGGAAGTGCCTGCTCTGGACCATGGAGGCCTCGATTTATGAATTTTGTCATTGCAAAGGGGTGTTGGTCTATGACTGACAGCCTCGTCACCTTGCCTACTCTGATAATAGTCATCGTTTGCCATTCATGATCATGATGTCAGGACATTTGAGGTCACTGACCCGATGGCATCACCGCACTTAGTGGTTCAGTCTCACTTTGCAAGCTTTCTTCTCACTCCTCCACCAGAATCTTTCTCCCCGAACGGACCCACCAGCACATTGGTACCACCGCCCCCCCATTTCCACCCAAGTTAAAACTCACTTAGCATGCTGAATCCCACTTCCCAGAAAAGATGGCATTTTCCTTGAAGGCTGAGCCCACCCTAAGGGGCACAGTCTCCCCGCTGCTTAGCACCAGAGTCCCAACTGCTTCCTTCTCATGACATAAAGAAACTGGTGGGTATGGGGTTCAGGGAAGCCAGGAGACGCGTGGGAAAGGCCACTGGACAGATTGCTCTTCAGTGCTGCTGTTTGCTTAGAGCAGAGCTTTCAAATGTGGCTTTCACCCCAAGAACAAGTGAATGAGCCAAGCACCCCATCTCAACAAGGCTTGACTTAAGTGGTGGGGGAAAAAAAATCATCCTAATTAACAACAGCCTAGCTTTCTAGGAGCGGTGTCTTGCCATGAGGGGAAGGTGTCAGTGTGTACAACGCACCCCAGTATTGCAGCCCTTAAGTTAATGAGCAGATGAATGCGAACAACCCTTCGGAGCCCCTGTCGTGTGTGAGGTCATCTCACGATCACCTTATAAAATAGGATCAGAGCCTGTCGTCCACCTTGAGGTTCAAATTCTATTAAAGCAGTTAGGAACAGTGGCGCGTGCGGCTAAACATCAGAAACCCTGTGCTCTCTGCCTCAGAATCATCCTGCCAGCCCATCTCAGATGCATTATAATCATGTGTGATGTCAGCACGCGCTCCCTCTTCCATGATCCTAAGGTTCTTTGCAGGGGGTGTAAACGGCTCTCTGCCCCGCCCCCCAGACAGATGGGTTGGGGGCATTGTTGTTGTGTTGCTGTTATTTTACCAAAGGAGAAAATACTGTGCGATTTCCACACTAACCAGTCACAGTGGGGACCAATTTCCTGCCCTCCAGACCCGCTGCTTCAGCCAATACAGTAAGAGGAGCAGCCGTACATTTCTAGAAGGATCACCCAGGGGTATAAAAACGGCACAGCCCGGCAGCGCCGGGTCTTGGAGCCCCAAGCGTGAGCATGGGGAACGCGCATTCCAAAAGCGGGGACAGGGACGGTGCCCTGCGCGGCCGCCCCGAGCTCTCGTTCTGCGGCTCCCTTCCCAGGAAGTGGAGCGAGAACGTCTTTCTGGATAACGAGCTGCTGACCTCCAGGGTCCTGTCCGTGCTGCGGCCGGGCCCCCTCCGCTACCCGGCCCACTTCCTCAGCACCAACTCCGTCTTTGCCTCTGTCGCAGCATCCCTGAAGGAGCACCCAAGGGCCACCCTCCTGTCCGATGGCAGCCCGGGCCTGTCCAGGAATGTCGGCATGACGGTCTCGCAGAAGGGGGGTCCACAGCCAGCACCCAGCCTGGCGGGAACGGGGACGAGACTTGGGTAAGTGGGGTCCTCCTTCTGCCATCAGGGGCCGGCGCAGGGAGGGAGCGGGGGTGGCGTGCCTCGGAGACCCCCAGCTGAGTGGCAGGATTCCCATTAACACCTGCTTCGGAGATTTAGTCCTTTTCCTTTATCAAAAATGATGGGTTCCGGATGTCCGCCGCCATTTGGAGCCAGTTCGCTTCACGCTCCTGAAAAAGCCGCTTGGACCGGGCTCCTTTCTGTCCTCCAGATGAGGCTGGAGGCCCTCTGGGGTTGCCGCAGAGTGGGGGTCCTCTTATTTATGCCTCAGTCCGGTTTTCCTAGGACTTCAAGGTGGTTCTCGTAATATCACATCCACCAGCGTTCAGGCAGAAAACCTCATGTTAAAAAAAAAAAAAAAAATCACTGCAGGGGTCCTTGCATGAGTTGGCGGGGAAAGGAGCTGATCGTCTTTTTCCTCTAGAAAGGTTCCTCCTTCACTCTGGCCTGGGAGTGAGGCTGCGTCCACCCTGCTCTGCCTAGAAGGAATCCCGGGGTCTCAGTGGGCTCCCCTGGCCAGTGGAGGAAGCTTGTAACTAACACCCTTAGGATGTACTTGAGCCTTAGATTAAAGTGAGTTCTGATGGCAGATAGAACACACTTGCGGTTGCCAGTGGGGAGGGGCGGGTTAGAGGCAGCAGATTAAGAGATACAAACTACTATGCAGAAAGTAAAGAAGCTATAGGGATATACTGTACAGGGAATACAGCCAGTATTTTATAATAACTATAAATGGACATAATCTTTAAAAACTGTGAATCACTACGTTGTCCACCTGAAACCTATGTGACATCATCGGACATCAGCCATAACCCCCCTCTCCCAAAAAACTTATCTTTGATGGAACAAGCCCTGATGTATCATTGACATAGTCTCCTAATTTTCAAAACTGATCTGTGACAGAGTTAAAGCTTGTATTAATATCCGGAAAGTTCTCAGATACTGTCTAATCGGATTGAGTGTCAGCCTGATTTGGCTGTGTAGAATGTGTGCGTGTGTGTGTGTGTGTGTGTGTGTGTGTGTGTGTGAATAATTCAACTTTTCTGAATAATTGGTTTCATGCTTTGTACTTAGACCAGTCACAGGAGAGATGGATGAAGCCGACTCCGCATTTCTGAAATTTAAGCAGGCAGCCGATGACTCTGTTTCACTTACGTCTTCCAATGCCGAGGCCATTTTTGTAGAAGGTGTGGTCACCCCGTGTCTTTACATGTGTCACGGGGTCTCCATCCATGGGGAGGGGCCGCACCCCCATCCCGGAGTCCATGGGCGGGGGGTGGCCCTGAGCCAGCTGGCCTCCAGCCCCAGAGCAGTGGCCTCCTGTCCTCCCCTCAGACCCCTACACTGCTTCGCTGAAGAGTGAGGTTGAAGCAGACGCCCATGAGTTCGAGGCTGAGTCCTGGAGCCTCTCGGTGGACCCAGTGTACGTGAAGAAGCAGAAGAGGGAGGTGGTGAAAAGGCAGGATGTGCTTTACGGTAAGGAGGCCTGAGCTGCCACACTGGCCCTTCACCTCCATTTTCTTCTTTTTTTCTTTTCCTCCTTTTATTTTTTTTTTTTAAATAAATTAATTCCATCTAGGAGCATAGACTCCCCTGCTGTCCCTCCCTGAGACTGTGTGGCCTGCTCCTCCTGTGCCACCCCCCACCCCAGGGCAGCCCTGCCTTCCAGGCCAGGGAGGAGGTGGCCAGGGAGGGCTTTGTGAGAACCGGGCTGCAGGGATGGGTGGCCGAGTACCCAGCCCTGACTCATCCTTACCTTGCTGGTGACCCAGAGAGGGAAAACACCCCCCCCCACCGCACCCTCCCAGGGCCCATCCTAGCCATTCCCGTGGTGGGGGTCTTTCTCTCTGCACGTGACCGTACCCTGGCTCCAGGGTGGGTGCCTCTTCCCACTGGCAATCAGAGAACCTAGCCATGGGCAGCCGCTGCCTTGGGGTAGCATATTGTAATCACCATGGAAACCACCGCTCCCGGATAATGCCCATCCTGGGCTGGGTACCACTCTGGATACCCCCTGTGAGTCCCTCCAGCTCCCCTGCCCCACTCACCAGTTGGATACCCACTCCTTCCACAGTTCAGAGACTGAGCTCCCTGTCAGGGTCAGAGCAGGTCGGGGTATGGGGAAGCAGGAGAGCCCCAGCCCAGCTAGGGACCATGCAGAGAGGGCCCGGAGGGACCAGTCCAGTGCTGCCTTCTGCAGAGCCCTTTGCCACGTTGTCTCCACTGCTAGACAAGCACGGACAGCTTCTAGCTCCATGGCTGGCAGCCCCGGGCCTGGCCAGCGCTATTGACTTTTGTCCCTAACAGCTTCGAGGCCTTGACTTAAATGGCAGAAAAACCCCATTACAAAATCTAATCTTTCTTGGAGTTCCCATTGTGGCCCAGAGGGTTATGAACCCGAATAGTATCTATGAGGATGCCAGTTTGATCCCTGGCCTCGCTCAGTGGGTTAAGGATCCGGCTTTGCCATGAGCTGTGGTGTAGGTCACAGACACAGCTTGGAACTGGCATTGCTGTGGCTGTGGTGTAGGCCAGCAGCTGTAGCTCTGATTCGATCCCTAGCCTGGGAACTTCCATAAGCCGTGGGTGTGGCCCTAAAAGGCAAAAAAAAAAAAAAATCTTTCTTTCTTGGCCTTTAAGAGTGAATTAAAATCCTCACTTGGGCCCAGCTTTTTCTGTCAGTTGTAGTCTGGGGCTGGCCACTCATGTGCAAAACGTGTACATTTCGCATTCCAGGGAGGGGTGTTCGTAGCACAATCTTCTTGCATAAAACAGCCCAGAAACGTCTTCGGTTAACTCGAGGCATGAAACCCTCCTGTGAATGATGAGGTCCCAGTGCACATCCGGGTCCTCTCTTTCCTAATGTCTCTTCTCCCCTCGCTGCCATCTTAAACTGGGACCCCAGCAGGGCTGGGAGGACCAGGCAGCCTGGCCCCTGGGCAGTGAGACCACCAGGGCCAGGCGTCCACCCTTCACCGGTAAGTCCTGCCTGTGTGTCCTTGCAGAGCTGATGCAGACAGAGGCCCACCACGTGCGGACGCTCAAGATCATGCTGAAGGTCTACTCCCGGGCCCTGCGGGAGGAGCTGCAGTTCAGCTCCAAGGCCGTCAGCCACCTCTTCCCTGGCGCAGACGACCTGCTGGAGCTGCACAGCCACTTCCTGTCTCGGCTGAAGGAGCGCCGCCAGGAGTCCCTGGAGGAGGGCAGCGACCGCAACTACATCATCCAGAAAATCGGGGACCTCCTGGTACAGCAGGTGGGCGCGGCCGGAATCAGCTCCCACCCTGTCACTTTTCTTACAACAAGAACATGCCCCCAAGGATAGCGGTCTTGGCCGCTCAGAGCCATGCATACAGCCAGCAGTCTAGAAACAGGCCTGAACAGCTGACATACTGTCCAAACACTGTCCATTGTGTGTTCTGGGTTTTCATTTGTTTGATTGCTGAATTTTTTTCTTTAATTTTTTTTTTTTTTTTTTTTTTTTTTTTGGCTGCACCTGTGGCCAGTGCAAGTTCCCGGACCAGGGATCAGACCTACACCATAGCAGCGACAATGCTGGATCCTTAACCTACTGCACCACCAGGGAACTCCCTACGTTTTGGTGTTGATGGCTGTTTTTGGACCGATGCCACCTGTGGCAGGTCTCTTGAGCCCGAGCCAACTTCTGTTGAGGCCCAGCTTGACAGGGGACCGTGTGCCCTCGGAGAGCCCGGAGCATCCTAGGTTGCTCGCTAGGAATAATTAGGAGAAGCCCTCTTTGGTGTTTGAATCTTTCCAACGTTCTTCAGCATTCATGTATTTCTTTTTCTGGGGCATCAGGAAGCTTTACAGGCACTTGTGACACGTGAAAATTTTCTCCTTTTCCCCTTTTGCACCTGGTGACGAGGCACGCGTCCTGAACCACTTCTCTTCTTGAGAGCGAGGTAGACAAGAAAGCGAGATCCCGAGTAAAGTCAGCCCGGGTCTCAGTAGAGGCAGGACCGAGATGAAAGCATTCCCCCGGCAGTTTCCGTGTTTCTTTCTAGTAACTTCTCCGTGGCCTGTCTTCAGTTTTCAGGTGAAAATGGGGAGAGAATGAAAGAAAAATACGGTGTCTTTTGTAGTGGCCACAACGAAGCCGTCAGTCATTACAAGTTGCTGCTGCAACAAAATAAGAAATTTCAAAACTTGATCAAGGTAAAAAAAATAACTTTTTTTAAAATTAAAAAGGTATTGTCTTCGTTTTGGGGGAGGCTTTGGGTTGTTGTTGTTGTTTTGTCTTTTTAGGGCCACACCCATGGCATATGGAAGTTCCCAGGCTAGGGGTTGAATCAACCAACGTCATAGCCACGCCAAATCCAAGCCATATCTGTGACCTACACTACACGGAAACTCCCGGCAATGCTGGATCCTTAACCCGCTGAGCAGGGCCAGGGATCGAACTCACGTCCTCATGGATACTAGGTGAGTTCATTACCACTGAGCCACGACAGGAACTCCAAAGATACGAGTTTTATGGGGGGTTTTCTCTCTCTCTCTTTTTTTTTTTTTTTTCAGGGCGGCACCTGTGTCATATGGAGGTTCCCAGGCTATGGGGTTAAATTGGAGTTGTAGCTGCTGGCTTATAGCACAGCCACAGCAGCACCAGATCCTTAACCCACCCCACTGCTTGAGGCCAGAGAGAACCCGAGTCCTCATGGATACTAGTCGGGTTCGTTACCACTGAGCCATAACAGGAACTCCTCAACTTTGTGATATGTTTTGGGGCGCCCGCGCCACAGAACTGTAGGCTTTTGGAGAGCTTGAGATTATAAACAACTAGTCATAAAGGCAGTGATTTTCAAGCTTCTGTTTCGTCTTTAACCACAAGGCCTTTTACAACAGGGCAGTGGGATCTGTAGAGAAGCCCAAGGAGGAAAATAAAGCAAAGCTGTACAGTAGAAAATTGACAGAATGCTGTAAACCAACTATAATGGAAAAAATAAAAATCGTAAAAGAAGAGAAAGTAAAGCAGACCTCAGGCTTTGCTCGTCCCAGGGAGGCCCTTAGATCCCCCACCCTACCCCGGTGGACGGCCCTCACTCCTCAGACTATGGAGGTGACACAAGTGTCACTAAGGGGCTGTCCTGCCCCGGGAACCGCCCTTCTAGAGCCACCTGCTCTGCCTCAGATGCTCTGGCAGGTGCAAGGCCTGCGTTCCTCTAAGCCTTTTTCCCTCCCTCACCTCCTCCCGTTTGGTCCCTATTCGTCCCTGCTAAAGGTGGAATGACCCACTCCTGTCTTCTGCCCAACAGTGCACAGGTGCTCAGGGCCCAGAAGCTGAGTCAGCAGGTCGGGCAAGGCCCCGCCTCCCACTTCCTGGGAGTTGCTCCTGGTCAAGGCCGCTGGGTGCTGTCAGCCTGTGCGCTGCTGCAGCCTGGCCCACGTCATCCCTAGACAGCTCCAGCTCCTGTTGCCTGGACCCCAAGGCCTTTATTCTGAAGTGATACCCAGCGGTCTAGAGATCAGGATGATGGGTTTTTAAATTTTACTCCATGGTCCTAACCATGGATGGACCTGAAAGGAAGAGGGTGCCTTGGCGATAAGCAAGGGGACAGGTCGTCTGTCCTCATGAACCAGAAACACCTGGATGGTGGGAAGGTTCCTACGAGATAGAAGGAAGCAGGCAGCTCTCTGCCCCCAGAATCTCATAAGCCCCAGTGCCTCCTCCGGTCCGCTTAAGAAGTGGCCCTTGTAGTTCCCGTTGTGGCTGAGCAGGTGAAGAACCCAACTAGGATCCATGAGGATGCAGGTTCGATCCCTGGCCTCACTCACTGGCATTGCTGTGAACTGTGGCGTAGGTCACAGGCACAGCTTGGATCCCTCATTGCTGTGGCTGTGGTGTAGGCTGGCAGCTGTAGCTCCAATTCGACCCCTAGCCTGGGAATTTCTATATGCCATGGGTGCAGCCCTAAAAAGACCAAAAAAAAAAAAGAGAGAGAGAGATAGAAGAAGAAGTGTGAAATAAATGGATTTATTAAAAAAAAAAAAAAAAAGCGGAGTTCCCGTCGTGGCTCAGTGATTAACGAATCCCACTAGGAACCATGAGGTTGTGGATTTGATCCCTGGCCTCGTTCAGTGGGTTAAGGATCCGGCGTTGCCGTGAACTGTGGTGTAGGTTGCAGACGCGGCTCAGATCCCGCGTTGCTGTGGCTGTGGCGAAGGCCGGCAGCTACAGCTCCTGTTAGACCCCTAGCCTGGAAACCTCCATATGCCGCGGGTGCAGCCCTAGATAGGCAAAAAGACAAAAAAAAAAAAAAAAAAAAAACGTGGCCCTCTGTGATCACTGCATTCCTGAACCACACACCGGAGCGGCGGGAGCAGGAGAGGAGAATGTGCAGTATGCTCTGGAGAGCACGGGAAGAGGCCCTCGGTCCCACCAAGAAGTGGCCTCAGGTGACCAATTCTTGGGCTCTAAGCCAGAGGCGTGCACCAGCAGCCAGCAGGGAGCCGGGCCAGAGGCACAGGCCCATCGGGGTCAGGAGGGTTAGGGTCTGCACACGAGCGTGTCGACCAGCTCTCCGGCGATGCCCGTAGCCACCCCTGCCCCCCAACCTGGCTCCTCCATAGCGGGTTTTGCAGGAGTCCTAGTTTCCAGCAGGTGAGGCTGCCTCTGCTTTTCTGTATACAGCAGGCAGGCGGTCTCTGCTTTCAAGTGTCTGGCAGAGGGGCAAAAAAGCGTCCCCCGAGCTGAAGAAGGAAGGAGCCTGCATCCCCGCGGTCCCACTGCCAACTGGTTTGGCGGGAGATAAGGTATCCATGGGGCGTGGCTTTGTTCTCTCCGTTTTGTAGAAAATCGGCAACTTTTCCATCGTGAGGCGGCTTGGCGTGCAGGAGTGTATCCTTCTGGTCACCCAGCGCATCACCAAGTACCCCGTGCTGGTGGAGCGCATTATTCAGAACACGGAAGGTATGGTGGCTCTCCCGCCTTGCCCGTCTCGCCTGGGGAATGGTCTCTGTCTCCCAGTCCCCTGGTGTAGCCGTGGGTTAGACAGTCCACTCTGCCATCTGTCCCGGCACTCCGGACTCAGCTGGGCTCGGGGACCATTAACTGAGCTGCCTCCTTGCGGAATCCCCCATGCTGGGCGCTGGGGTTTCCGACTCGAGAAAGACGGGGTGCCTGGACTCACCTGCCTGCCGTTGCCTCCAGTCCCTGCGCAGGCCGGGCTGGAGCAGCCCTCAGTCAGTATTGGAGAGGGTTCCACTGAAAGGACGGAGGTAGCGTCCCTGGTAAGGCCACTCCCGGGGTGACCATATGGGTGACCTCTGTGTCGCACACCTGGAGCCGTGAAGGGCAGAGAGCATGCAGCCCAGTGAGGGGATCGCAGCGGCCAGGGCAGTGCTGACCACACCTCCCTCATCTGCAGGGATTTGGGCCGAGGGAGAGTGAACAAAGCTCCCCGCCTCAAAAGAGCGGAGTCCTTGGACTGGGAGGAGCCAGCCGGGTCCTGGCAGGAGGAGGGAGTCTTCTGGAGAGCTGGAGGGCGCGGGGAGTCTGTGTGCCCAGGAGGGGCCAGCGGAGCTGTGCAGGGCCTTCGTTTGTAGCTTGATTGGCACCTTAGCTTCAGCCTTCTACAGAAGCACTGTCTTTGGTTAAAAAAAAAAAAAAAAAGAGTTGGGCTGTTACACTTAATTTGGAGAAGCATTTACCTCTCAGGAGATTCCAGTTGGAAGGTGATTCTCGAGGGTCCCCAGAGCAGTGGCCTTGGGACACAGCTCCTCGGCCCCGTAGCGAGTCCACCTCCACTGTGTTGGTGACCGCAAAGGAAAGCGCTAACTCTGCTGTGTGCGGCAGCTGGCTCCGAGGAAAACAAAGACCTGACCCAGGCCCTGAACCTCATCAGAGACATCATCTCACAAGTGGACGCCAGGGTCAGCGAGTGTGAGAAGGGCCAGCGCCTCAGGGAGATAGCGGGGAAGATGGACCTGAAGTCGTCCAGCAAGCTCAAGAACGGGCTGACCTTCCGCAAGGAGGACATGCTGCAGCGGCAGCTCCACCTGGAGGGCACGCTGTGCTGGAAGACCACGTCGGGGCGCCTGAAAGGTAAAGCCTGCCCCTGGTCAGCTCTGGCGGGCACCATCCTGGGCTGGGAGGTGCTGTCTTGGAGTGGTGGACACCGTCCTGGAAAGGGGGCGCCACCTTGGATCACCGGCCCCCTCTTGGGGTCTTGGGGGCCTTCTTGGATCGGTGAGCGCCATTTCGGATTGTTGGGTGCCAGCTGACACAGAGCCACTGCAGCCCGGCTGCTTCGTGGCTGAAGAAAGGTTACATACCGATTCAGGACAAGCAATTGTAGCAGAATTACAGCCAGAGGGAGGTGGAGGTGGTCAAACCAGCACCCTCTTTCTCAAGGGATTCAGGTGGTGTGGTTCACACAGGTAGGGCCGCCAGATGGAGAGGGCACACCGAGTCGCTGACTTGTGGGCAGGAACCCCAGGTATCACGACACCCCAGGTTTGGCAAAGCCCCCGGAGTTCTAGACAGCAGAGAGGGCTCCGTGGGCTAGAGGATGCCACCCAGGCCGCAGACCTCAGTGTCCCCCAGCATCCCACTGGCTGCTCGGGGCGAGCCCCGAGCCCTCCCTTCAAGCTCTCTGGTGCAGTCCCAGACCAGAGAGCACTTGGGACTCATCCCAGAGTTTCCTGTCCGTTTCATGAACCTCTAGAAGCATCCGGACCTTTACAGACGGCATCTTTGGGGGACTATTGCAGGCGGCCAGGCAACACACTGTTTGTCCCTGATTTGAGCCGGTGAGACACCAAAAGATAGAGTTTACAGTTGAGCACCTGCTACGTGCCGGGCCCCGAGGCAGCTGGCGGAGGCCCTGCCCTCGTGTGGCTGCAGTCCACAGGCAGAAAGAGAAGTAAACGGAACTAGTGAAGAGCGCAGATGCTTTAGAGAAACCCAGGCTGCAGCGCCTGAGAGTTCTGGGAGGGCAGGGCTTCTGCTTGGGATAGGGTGTGTGACAGCTCTCCGAGAAGGTGCTGTTTGAGTTTCCCACACCATGAGCGCCCCTGTCGGAAACGTGGTTCAGGATATGCACGGGCTCGTCCATGCCGTCGCTGCACCATGTCCCTACAGTGATAAGGCACTGAGCCGACTGCCACCAGAAAGCTCAGTCACGCGGGGATAAGAGCATTGCTACGGCAGGAGGTACAAGTGTGACCCAGAAGTGGGAAGGACGCAGGGGTTAGTTCCCACTTGGGAGATCAGAGAGGGTGTGTGTGTACCAGCCCAGCTGGGACCCTCAGTCCGCTGTGGCTGGCCGCCGTGCTTGGTGTTGAATGTTGAAACTAGGGAGTTCTCTGGTGGCTTAGTGGTTAGGGATCCATGTTGTCACTGCCACGTGGGTTCGATCTCTGGCCTGGGAACTTCTGCATGCTGCAGGCGCAGCCAAACAAACCCCCCACAAAACAAAAAAGTTGAAACCAGGAGGTTGATGGGAGGTCAAAGGGCACCCCTGGGCTCACGCAGAAGCATCGTGGTTCCGTTTGAGCGTGATGGGGCTGAGGCCTGCCTGGGATTCCACGCCTGCCCGGTGGGACCCGCGTGGCCACAGAACCCAGTAAGACGTTTCCTTGTGTCTTCTCCCCTTAGATGTCCTTGCCGTCCTCCTGACAGATGTGCTTCTGCTGCTACAAGAAAAGGATCAAAAATATGTCTTTGCTTCTGTGGTACGTGTCCTGCCCCTTCAGACAAAGGGCTGCTCCAGAGCCGCCCACGCTGGATGTGGCTGCGTGTGGCGGCAGCCAGTGCCAAGGCAGGGGACAGGCAGCTGAGAGCAAGGCAGCCAGAAAAGCACATCCATGTTGCCCTGTCCTGGGCTTCAGGTTGTGCCAACATCCCGGCCAGTTCCCTGTGTCTCCGCGGCCCCTCCCCCCAGGACCTAGCGCCTCACTGAGGAGACACTCTCAGGCGCCCGCTGCCCTGTGAGTTGTGACCACGTTGGCCCCACGGCCCGCTGGTCCCAGAACCCCCGCATCACGGGAGCCAAGCCAGCCGTGAGCTCAGGCAGGGGCTGCGTCAGCCTGACCCGGAGTCGGGCCGGGGCTCCATCTGTCCTGCCAGGCCCGCATCCACTGGGGCCTTGGCTTCCTCGCCTGCTCACCCGGGTGGCCCACAGGTGCCTGCTGCCCAGGGGCTGAGGGAGCCCGTTTGCCTCCGGGTTCACCCGGAGAGGAAGGTGGCCTTTGTCACTCAACTACAGAGTCCCGTCCCTTTCCCAGAGATGTAGCTAGCTTCTCAAGAAGTTTCCAGAACTGTTTTGCCAAACGGTTGTGTCGCCCTGACTCCAGCACGTCCCGTGTGTGCTGTGTGTTCACTTTCATGAGGATGACGCCGTCTCTAAGCGGCTGTGCCACCTGCTCCAGGCCTCCCGGCCCAGCCCTGCCCCACGGGTGCATCGCCTCTCCCATAAAGACACCGCCCTGATGGCCTCATTTTATAGTCACCTCTTCATAGAGACCTTCCAAAGACCCTGTCTCCAAACGTGGTCACCTTCTGAGGTTCAGCCTCGGCTTAGGGAAGTGGGGCAGGGGTACCGTACTGCACATAACAACCAGTTAAAAAACGTGCATGTTACCGGTCGGTCAGAGGATCCACCGCAGACTGGGAATGCTGGTGGCTCTGGCAGTTTGGGGCGCAGATTGGGAGAAGACTCTTGTATTGTTTAGACAGCCTCCTCTTGTATCTTGAGTTGCGTACAGCGCACGTGCGTTAGTGATTATAAAACCTCTGTTAAGCATGTTGAGCGGACACATTACAAGGATGCGATGCTATCACGGCACCAGTGGCTTTCTCCCCAGAGTCGAATCTTTCTGCTTTGAATTATTTGAGAATAGCAGGGTGCACAGTACCCACCGCCAGTCCCCTTCCCCTCTGGCTCGTGGCTCTGGGCTTTTGGGGTGTGGCAGGTACAGGGTGACCCCCCACCCAACCACCCACGCAGGACTCCAAGCGCCCGGTCATCTCGCTGCAAAAACTCATCGTGAGGGAAGTGGCCAACGAGGAGAAAGCCATGTTTCTCATCAGCGCCTCCCTGCGCGGGCCTGAGATGTACGAGATTTACACCGGCTCCAAGGAGGAGAGGAACACCTGGATGGCCCACATCCGGAGGGCCGTGGAGAGGTGAGGGGCCGTGCGGGCCTTACCCCTACACCCCCGATGGCTTTGCCCTTGGCTTTTTTTTCTTTTTTTTTAGGACTATACCCACAGCATATGGGGTACAGGCTAGGGGTTGAATTGGAGCTACAGCCGCCGGCCTACGCCACAGCCACAGCAACACAGGATCCATGCTGCATCTGCAACCTACACCATAGCTAATGGCAACGCCAGATCCTTAACCCACTAAGCAGGGCCAGGGATCGAACCCATGTCCTCATGGCTCCTAGTCGGGTTCGTTAACCACGGAGCCACAGCGGGGACTCTGGCCCTTGACTTTGATGGCGAGCAAATCATCAGTGACCTTAGAGAGCCTGCACCGGTGCAGGGGGTTGCAGGCAGGGGGGCGGGAGGTCCCTTGGCCTTTCGTTCCACCTCTGTGCTCTGTCCATCCCCTCATCTAAGGGGGCCCAGACAGTGCCATTCCGGCTCCTTCCAACAAAGGCTCAAAAGGCCCGGATGTCTCTGGCCAGGGGAGGTGATACCTTCTCTGTCAGTGGGGTGTCTTTCCTCACGGGGCCAGGGGATGCCTGGCCCCTGATCCACTGGCAGGTGGGGACTGTGGTCCAGCGCCTGCGCCCTGTGTGCTGCGCTCTCCCTTAATGCCTAGAAGCCTCCCGAAGCCTCAGTCTGCTCGGAGCTCCCTTGATACTCAGCTCCAGCTCTGCTGGGCTGGCAGCCCCTGTCCCTGGGAGGTCCCCCGGGAATGAACTGCCCCATCTCTCCTCCCAGTTACAGCCGAGCATTTGAAACCTGTGACCGTGGAGTTCCCTTGGTGACCTAGGGTTAAGGCTCCAGCGTTGCCACCGCTGTGGCTGGGGTTCGGGCCCTGGTTCAGTGGGCTGTGTTTCTCTCCGGTACCGTTAACGCTCGGCAGCTAACCCCACCGCATCAGGGACGCCCTGCAGCAGGGTCTTCGGGCAGACTCCTCATTGCCATTTCAGAGGCAGCAGCCTGTCTGTCCCCTGTCCCTGCAGCTGTCCGGACGAGGAGGAGGGGCCCTTCAGCGAGGCCGAAGAGGAGCGGAAGGGGGTGGAGGCCCGCACCATGAGGCTGAGGGACTTCCAAGGTAAGGGGCATCAGTCGGACCTCTGTGACCACCGTGTGGCCCTTGTCCGGTGATGTGGCCCCTGGAGCCCCCCTGGGCCCAGCAGTGGTGTTTCTGATCCGCCCCATTGGGACTGGCCTTGGAGCAAATCACTATCCAGGTGACCAGGAGTCTGACTGCGGGCCGTGCTGTGTCCCACACAGGACACAGGAACAGTTCGTAGTGCTCCTTCAGAAGGCGTGTGGGAAAGGGAGAGGGGTCGCCAGGGTCCCTGAGCACCTTCCGGACACACAGTGCCCCTCGCTCAGACACCTGCTGGTCCTCGCCCAGGGAGGGACTCCACCTGGGTGCCCCGGTCCACGTGCTTCCAAGCCCAGGGAGCCTGTAATAGCCCGGGACCCCACAGCCTCCTTCTACAGCCGAGCAGACCCGGACCATCCTGGCTTTGCTACCAGTGACACGGGCTTCCTCTTCCATTTGGATTTTTTTCTTTAAACTATGTTATTGAGATAAGATTCACATACCACACATACCCTTTTTTATTTTTTTATTTTTTGGCCAAGGTATGCAGTGGCTTGATGTGGGCTCTCAGTTCCCAGACCGGGGATTGAACCCAGGCTGCAGCAGTGCAAGTGAGGAATTCTAACTTCTAGGCCACTAGGGAACCCCCAGTTCACCCATTTAAAACGGGCCATACTAGGAGTTCACTTTGTGGCTCGGTGGTTAACGAATCCGACTAAGAACCATGAGGTTGCGGGTTCGATCCCTGGCCTTGCTCAGTGGGTTAAGGATCCGGCGTTGCCGTGAGCTGTGGTGTAGGTTGCAGACGCGGCTCGGATCCCGCGTTGCTGTGGCTGTGGCGAAGGCCGGCAGCTACAGCTTCTGTTAGACCCCTAGCCTGGGAACTTCCATATGCCGCGGGTGCGGCTCTACATAAAAGGTAAAAAGACAAAAAAAATAAAAAATAAAAATAAAATAAAACGGGCCATGCAGGGGCTTTCAGTATCCAACACAAGGTTGCCCTCACCACAGCCAACTTTCGGCTGTTTTCATCACCCCAAAGAAGAAACCCTGTCCCCATTAGCAGTCACTCCTGTTCTCTCCTCCCCCAGCCTCTGGGAGCCTCTTTTCTACTGTCTATGACTCAGCCTGTTCCAGGCACCTCATATAAATGGGGTCATCTGTCCCTTCATGACTGGCTTATTTCACTGAGTATGATGTTTTCAAGGTTCATCTGTGTGGCAGCATGTGGCAGAATTTCCCTCCTTTTTTGAGGCTGAACAGTGTTCCATCGTATGGATGGACCACCTCGCGCTTTCCATCCTCCTCCCCAGTTTTAGCAGTTTCCCGTGAGATTTCAGCGAGGTCATTGCCAAGAGTAAAAGTCCTAGTCCTAGTAAAGTCTAATAAAATAAGTTGTAGTCATGGCAGCAAAAAAAAAAGGTATAAAACCCAGAGACCTGTAAGAAGGCTTTCAAGATTAGAAAACTCTTATTAGACTCTGTTTGTCCCAAACTAATAAAAATCAGCCCGTTATGGTCCTCCCCCACGCCTCCACTGTGTTTGACTTTAATCACCAGAGTCAAGCAGGAGACAGGGCCACACTGTCACCTGCCTCTTGGGAACATTAGACAAAGGCAGCGGTCCACCTCGGGACAGGGCATGGGTCAGCGGGGCCCTGCCAGGCATCCTCACCCCAGCCTCAGCCCGCCTCGGGGAGACCGCCCCAGAGGAGGCCGACCCCCACGCCCACCACTGCTTTGCAGAGCGACTGAACATGAAAGACCAGCAGATCGCACAGAGCCTCAGCGAGAAGCAGCAGATCTACCTGGAGATGGCTGAGATGAGCGGCCTCGAGGACCTTGCCCAGCCGCGGCTCCTCTTCCGGGGAGGAGACCCCCCCGAGAACCTACAGGGAGACCTGATTCTCAAGTCAGCCATGAGCGAGAGTGAGTGGCCACATGGCTGAGGCCAGGCGTGGCCCCAAGCCCCCTCTTCCCTCGTGGGCTCCTCAGGGCACCCCAGGCTGGGCCCTCATACCACCCTATCCAGGCTCTTCCGTCTGCCTCTGTTCTGCTGGAGTTGGAAGGACACAGTCAGGTGCCAGCCCCTCCCTGCTGGCTTAAAGTACCATCTTTCACTCACTCAACAAACATTCCCAAGGCCTGCCACACGTGAGGCTTCGTGCTAGGCCCCAGGTTCTCCAGCTGAGACGGTTCCTTTTCTTTCTGACAAGTGGGTCACCCCAGAAAAATGACACATTTGGCCAGTCATTTCAGGGGGTTCCTGGCCAGTAAGCACAGTCAGGATCCCTGCAGAGACCCTGGCAGCTTCCATGCAGCCGCCGAGTCCCACGCCAGGCCTGGTGACCAGTGCTTGTCCAGCCCAGCAGGACGGCCAGCACTCCTCTTTCAATGGCAGATGAGACAGACATAGCGTGCCCTCCAGAGCTTTCCATCGGAGTGAAGAGAAAAGAGCCCCTTGTGGACTCTGCTTGTGCTCAGTCTCACTCTCTCCAGCCACATGGACATTCTTCCTCCTGTGTCTCCAGTCGCCACCGTTCTTGGGCCTCAGAGACCCTCTCATGTCCGGTGTCTTGGCCGAGAATGTTCTCCCACCTCCTCACCTGGCCGAAGCCAGTTTGTCCTTGAGCACCTTGTGTGACCAGCCCTGAGCTTCTGTAGACGCAGACTGGCACGTCCTGGGTGCATTACCTGTGCAGGGGGTGCACAGGGTCAGGGAGGGACCCCAGGCCCTGCTCCAAGCCCACGGTGGGCCCGCAGGGTGACTCGGTCCCCCTCCGTCTCCTTCCGCAGTCGAGGACATCCAGAGCCTGATCTGCAGGCGGCTCGGCAGCACTGATGGTCTGACGGAAGATGGGGGCAGCTGCGGGGTCCCGGCCCAGAGGGTGGAGAGCTCCGGGGGCCATGATGGAGCTGGCGGCCCCGGCAAGAGTGAGTGGTGCTGCCTCCCGGGGTCGGGGCTTCTCAGGACCCAGGGAGGTCAGAGGTGGCGGGAAGACAAGCGGTGTCTCAGCATGCTCCCTTCCCCCGGCATCCTTGGCTGAGCCCAGACGCTTGCCGTTCAGCATCTCTGCTGCTGCTTTCCCTCAGCCTATAAACTCTCCAGGGTCGGGACTCTGGAACTTCCCAAGGCAATCAGTCATGTCCTGACAGCAGCGCCCAGGCCAGTTCCTGCTGGTCTCTGCGTCCTAGATGTCACCCTTGGGGTCCAGGCCTCAGCCCAGCCAGGATTCCTACCTGGGCTGGGGGCGAGGTGGGGAGCAGGGCGGTCCAGACCCCAAGGGACCTGCAGCATCTCACACACTTGGCTTGGGTTTCAGATGGCAGTTTTCAGAAGAAGGTCTGCAGCAGCGACCCAGGTCCCCGAGACTCGCAAGGCCCTGCGGGCAGCCCAGACTTGAAGTTCGGCGACACGCCAGGAGCCTTGGAGGAAGCTCTGCAGGCGGTACGCTGCTCCTTGCGATGTTCCTGAGCTCGGTGCACAGGCGGCCCAAGTCCCTTTATCATGGTCGGTGAGGGCGAATAGCCTGTGCTTGGCGTATCTAGTTTTTCTGTCGTGCAGCAAATATCGAGCAGCGCCATCTCGGTTTCCAGTGGATAGTAGTTAATGTGCAGAGTGACAGGTGGGCAGGCCCCGGGAAGGTGGGTGGTGTCCAGGAGGGAGGCAGAGATCGGGCAGGCTTAGGGCAGCAGCCGGGGCCTCATCAACAGGTGGGAGACCCTAGATGGGGACCACAGCTTTCAGTCTGCACAGGGGTCCTCAGGCCCGCGGATGCCGACGTCACTGGTTGGTCTCCCCTTTGACTCAGCCAAGCTTCAAGAGTCAGAGGCCCACTGCCTCTGACCACCTCTGAGGCCTGGGCTCCTCCGAGGCTTCCACAGGGCGGGCCCACACCAGCAGCCCTTGCATCTCACTGTGACCACCCTGGCCCGCATTTCCAGACACCGAGACTGGCACAAGCAGATGACCAGGCAGGGTCTGCCCCCTGCTGAGGAGGCATCTTACCGATAGGAAGCCCGTCTGACTCCAGGTGAACTGATCCTTAGAAACTCCCTTTGCATTGATGCTGTCTCCGCAGGTAGAGGTGCCAGGCGCTGAGCCCGCGCCCCGGCTGCCTGCTGTCCTGGAGTCAGAGGTAAACTCAGGGCTTCTGCCGAGATGCCCATAGTCACCCCTACCCCCTGCCCGCCCGCCCCAGATGTCACACACGCCGGGTAGGGCTTCGTGCAGCCAGCCAGCGCCCCCTCCTCTCTCTGCAGCTTGTCCAGCGGATCCAGACGCTGTCCCAGCTGCTCCTCAGCCTCCAGGTACTACACCCTTGGGGAGCGTGGCGAGCCGCCTCTGCACTTCTCTGGGTAGAGGCTGAGAGAGGGGCAGGAGGCCAGGCTCTTCCTCACACCGGCCCTCTGCTCCCCCAGGCGGTCATCGCCCAGCAGGACAGCTACGTGGAGATGCAGAGGGCCACCATCCAGGAGCGTGAGAAGCAGTTCCGGTTGCAGTCGACACGCGGGAACCTGCTACTGGAGCAGGAGCGGCAGCGCAACTTCGAGAAGCAGCGGGAGGAGCTGGCGGGCGTGCAGAAGCTGCAGGGCCAGCTGCGGCTGGAGCAGCAGCGCTGGGAGCGCGAGCGGGAGCGCCAGCGCCAGGAGCTGGACCTGGCCTCGGCGCGCCTGCAGCAGCGGGAGAGTGAATCGCAACGGCTGCAGGAGCGGCTGAGCCAGGAGCGCGAGGAGCTGGAGCGCCAGCGGGAGGCCTACCAGCATGACCTGGAGCGGCTGCGCGAGGCCCAGCGCGCAGTGGAGCGGGAGCGCGAGCGGCTGGAGCTGCTGCGCAGGCTCAAAAAGCAGAACACGGTGCCTGGGGCGCTGCCACCTGAGGCCCTGGCGGAGGTGAGTGCGAGCAGATAGATGAGTGCAAGTTGTGTGTGTGCCCCTGAACTTGATAGCCTTCCCATAAAAACGTATGAGAACGTGTGTGGGTGAATATGTCAGCGTTTGGGCGACAGGCAACAAATGGCAGCTCTATAGCCAGATTGGACCCCGCTCCCCCGCCCCCAGGTAAGAGGCGTAAGTCAGGAGCAGCCCAGGTCTGTCCATCTTCAAAGGCCCCGCCCCAGCCGGGAGCCTGCAGGTGCCAGCCAAGGCTGGCCAGTGGCTTCATCGTGCAAATCCGTGGGGCACGGCTCTCTGTCTGGACCCTGGCAGGGCTTCCAGCAGAACAGTGGCATTGGGATGTGTCTTCTCTCCCTCTTTCAGGCCCAGCCCCCAAGCCACACTCCCAGCTCTAACGGGGAAGGGCTGGAAGGGCCTGCGGCCCTGACCAAAGCGCCGGGGCCCCGAGTGAGCACGCTGCTGTCCGGCGCTGGGCCAGAGTACCTGGATCGCCCGGAGGTCGCCCGCAGGGATAGCGCTCCGGCCAAGAGTGACGTGCCCATCCAGCTGCTCAGTGCCACCAACCAGATCCAGAGGCAGGCGGCCGTGCAGCAGCAGATCCCCACCAAGCTGGCCGCCTCCACCAAGGGTGGCAAGGACAAGGGCAGCAAGAGCCGGGGCTCCCAGCGCTGGGAGAGCTCAGGTGAGTCGGGCTGCCCGCCCCTCGCCTCTGTAGGAGGCGCGGGAAGAAACCCCGAGGCGCATCTGCTGATGTGGCTGAGGCCGCCCTCCCGCAACGTGGAGGTCTTTCGCTTCAGGCAGCAAAACTGAAACCTCAGACCCCTGCCGCTTTTCCTCCCTTGGCCCTCAAAATGGGATCTGGGACAAGGGGGCATCTTGGTGGTTCAGAAAGGGGCCTTGGGGTGCTCGGGGAGTCAGGTACCAGGGGCGGGGATCACACGCGGGCCGATGCCAGGGCGCCCCCGCCGAGCTCCACTCTGCGCTGGTCCAGGTTCAGTGGGTCCCACTAGTGTCCTCGCTCCCCAGAGGGCACACTGGGCGCTAGGGGATGTGTGGTGGAGTGGGCGAGGCCCCTGGCCCAGGTCAGGGTACTCCTGTTCCCCGAGCGAGGCCGAGTGCCCCAGGCTGCACCTTCTGCCCTCTTTCAGCCTCTTTTGACCTGAAGCAGCCGCTGCTTTTCAACAAGCTCATGGGCAAAGAGGAGAGCACCTCTCGGAACCGGCGCTCACTGAGTCCAGTCCTGCTCAGCTCCACACCCCCCTCAGGTGAGCCAGGCCCCCTCCCCCGGCCACAGGGCCACCCACAGTGCCCAGCGGCTGCTGACACCCACAGCCCCTCTCTCTTCCAGACCCCTGCCTCCCAGCCCCGAACCCGGCCCCGGCTGACGTCCCCGCGGAGTACTTCTCCTTCAAGGCCTGGGGGGCAGCCTTCCCGCCTGTGGCCCTGTCCTCCACACCACTGGACAAGGAAGAAGCTGGCAAGGAAGATGTCATTTTCTTCTAGGGGTTGTGGCCCCAGGTGCAGAGCCCTCCCTGTGCTGTCCACCCTCATGCTCTCCGGGGACCGCACCACCATCCTCTCCCCTTCCCAAACAGCCTCTGCTGCCAACTGCCGGGCCGGGGCTGGCCTGCCATTTGTAGGATTAGCAGTGGTGCCTGGGCAACTTTGAAAACCTATTTTTTAATACAAAAAGGAAAGTTTTTAATTGAAGCTGAACTGGAGCTAACCCACAGAGCTGCAATCGCAGTGCCCCCATGGGGAGAGGAGAGGCCGGCTCCAGACTGTCTTTCCAAGGTAGTGACCGAGTGTGGTGGTTCTACAGGGAGCGGCCAGACCCCAACCTGAGGAGGTGCTACCCCTGGGCCAAGTGCCACAGCCACCAGGGGACACTGGGCATGTCATTATGGCACCAAAAGGGGCCTAGTCATGTTGGCTCTGTCTGTCCAGAGAATCAGGCAGAATTGACTTCCACAGCAGAGACTCGTGTGGATTCGTGGTGAACTTCAAGGCCAGGCCGTGAGCCCAGGTGAGGAGCACTCAGCTCTCCCGGGACAGAGCGTCCCAGGGCAGCGTAGCCGGAGAGCCTGGCCGATGGCTTGCCGGCTCGCTCTGCAGGCGCTGTAGAGGCAGACGCTTGTCGTGAAAGGGGTGACCTGGAAGGGACTGACTGCAGCACATTTTCAGCTGGTGAAGGTTTTCAAAACCTGCTGTTGTCACACTCGGTGCTTTCCCGAGGCACCTTACCAAGGTGGCATGGTTCCACGGGCTCTGGAGGGTCCCAACCGCAGGTGGAGGGTGCTCAGTGCCTATGAGATAGGCCGGTTTTTCTGGGGCCACCAAGGGGTAGCCCCCAGGGCTGGTATCCCAAGCCAGGGGCAGATGTTGAAACAACTCCAGCAGTGGGATGGAACACTGGAGGAACCACATGTGGCCTAGTTGGTGGCTCTTGCCAGGGAGCGCACAGATGGCCACTACGAGGGCACCTCACGTCCAGTGAGCAGTCAAACGGTATTGTCCACCCCATCCCACCCCGGGAGGGCAAGGGCCACCAGTCCAGCCCCTCAGCCATGGGTGTCTGGGATGGTGTCACATGTCCAGGAAAAGCCCGGTGTGGCAGTGGGGTCACACCCGTGTTCTACCCTGGCCAAAAGCAAGGCTGGGTGCCAGGGTGGGGAAGGGGCACTCCAGGTCCCTCATGGGACTTGGAACCCAGTATCTCCCAAAGTGTTGGTGGGAGGTCTGGGTCCTGGGCAACACAGCCAGCCGGTGACAGGGAGCTGACAGTGGTTCCTGGCCTCTCCCGAGCAGGGCTCTGGCCCCTCCGGGAACCGCCCTGACCTCACCCTTGGCCGCGGGCCTTTGGCCCCAGCAGAGAGCAAGGAGCAGCGCCCCGCCCCCTGCGCGGCCAGACCGTCTGTGCCACGTCTGGGATCAGTGTTTGTGTTTTGTACTGAGATTGAGATGCATTGGAGCACTTTAGAAAAGCTGACTCTAAGTTCCAATTCTGTCATGAAGAGGACATTCCGGGGCCATGCGCCTCCACCCACGGGCTCTGTGCAGAGCCTCCAAGAGGACTCCTTGGGCAATAAGAGTTCAAGGCCATGGGGCGGTAGCCAGCCAAGGAGGCTTCGTTCAGGTGGTACCAGCAGCTGGGCAGCACCCTGGGCACCTCACCAGGACCCAGAGGTCACTCGCGGGTAGAGCCCGGTCTTATTTGTCAAGTTGGGGGCCGATGTTGCTGTCTCTGGGGGATCTGTGCACATTTTTGTTCATCGTAACTGTGATCTTCGTCCGCCCACAACTGTTTTTACAGTGACTGCAGCATTTCCTCACTGTGGGGCATCTCAGAACCGCCCTACAACTTAAGACCTGACTCTAGCAATAAAGTGTCCAAGATGAGCAGACTGAAGAGGCTGTTTTCTGGGTTTTGTTTCAGAACCACCTGCCCAAGAGTTGATGCTGGTACTTCTGTGTGCTAGTGGGGGTCCCCTCAGACCCTAGGCCCAGGGCCTGCCTGACAGCCAGGCTGTGCTGTCCCATCCCTCCTGGGTGGGCCCAGGTCACCTCTCCTGCTGGGCGCACTGCTCCCTCCACCCCAAGGCCGGGGTGGAGAATGGGGGGAGGGAACACCTCCCAGGCAAGTGACCAGCCCCCACCACCACTTCTGCTCACCACCAACTCAGACTGGTGATTGCAGCCATGGCACAGAGAGCCCAGGGCCCACTCTGTGTCTCCATGAGGAAGCTCCAGGCAGTGATTATGTCTGGACACTCAAAGTGGGAGGTGGCGGCAGTGCCAAGGTGGCTGCAGTGACCCCCAGAAGCCAAGGCTGGGTTCCCTCCCGTTTGGCCCGGTGGTCCCTGTGGTCCTGGGATGTCAGCATCCTCAATAAGCGGGGGAGCCCTGCTGGCTTCTAGATGCTCCCATGCCCACCAGCCTCTGCTCCCTGAGTTCTGCTTAACAGCTAGAGAGCCTTTGGGGCCTGGTCCCCTGGAATCGCCCTGCCCTCCCCCCCAACCTGAAGAGGCAGCCCAGGGAGAGGCACTGGGCAGGGGGTCTGATCACATGACAGGTGGAGCTAGCCCCTCCCCGTGCCCATGCCTGCAGGGCCACCAGCCTGTTGGGTGGGGGTACCTGTGATCCAGGTGCTTCCCGGTGTAAGTCACTGCGTCTTCAGACGGGCAGGTGCTGCTGCGACCCCACTCTCATCCCGCTGGTCCCCCCACCAGAAGGAAGGGGGAGATGGACCCGGCCCAGAGGGAGCCTCCACAGGTGGATGGGGCAGGGGGCTCCGGCCAGGGACCAGGTGTGGCCCCTGCATCCTGTGCTGCCCCCAACAGCGCTCCGCCCCAGCTGTTCCCACCAGGTATCTTCTAGTAAAAGGACAAAATGCGGCTGAAACCACAGGAGGCTTTGGGGACCGTAAACAGCCTGTTACAATGGCTCTTCTGGGTGTTGTGAACCGTGAGGAAGGGGTGCCGTCCCCTCTGCTGCCAGAACGCAGACGTGAAGGGTCACAGGACACATCAAGAGCTAGGGGCGTGAGTGGGCGGGTGTGAGTGGGCCACCACCTGCCAACCCGCGGCCTCTCAGACATCAGACTGGAAAACAAGCTTGTCTGGCCCTGCCGTGCTCCCCAAGGGCTGGGAGACAGAGCTCAGGCATCTCCGGCGATGCTCAGAGCCCCGGCCCCGAATGGGCAACTGCAGCCCTGGGTCCAGGCTATGCCTCTGAGGTGATTCTGCCACGACAGGCACCCCGCAAGGCCCAGGAGCATGGGACACGGGCAGGGCCTGGCGGAGGCAGCATCCATGGCCGGGGTGCCCGAAACCGAACCAACCTGAAGAGGCTGGGCTGTCACCCCCACACACACACCCAGGCCCACAGGAATGCCAACCTGTTGAACCGCCCAGGGCCAGAAGGCTGCTGGCCAAGTCAGAGAGGACGTGCCGGCCAAGGATGTTCCAGAAGGCGGGAGCGGAGGCATGACTGCGTACCAGAGCTCCGGCCCGTGGAAAGCTGGACCCCGGCTCACTGCCACCCCCAGAGGAGCCCCGGCACAGCCTACCCGAGATAAGGCGCATGAGCGGAGCGTCCATGCCCTGCTGGGGAGAAATGGCAGGTGGCCACAGGCAGGAGGGCCGGGCGTGCGGGAGTAAGCTCTCACACCCAGTCTGCACCAGCCTCACAGCATTTAATTGACTCTCACTCGGCCTTCCCGCATAGGCTGCCTGTCCCTGCTCCCCATTCGCCTTTACTGGATTCGGGACTCGGCCTGCGGTGCCCCTGTCCTCCGCATGGAGTCGCCGAGTCGCCGGGTCTTTCCCCCCCGCCCGAGAGGAGCCTACTGGATGGAGACTGGCCCTGGGGGGCCGCAGGCTCACCCGGCCTGGATTTGCTCCATGACAGACCCGGGCCGTCACTGCCCTTGGGAAGGGAGCCTCGCTGGGCTTCTGGCCGAGTCCATGGGCGCCTGGGTCCCCTCAGGGGTCAGTGTCGGCCTGGCCGCCAGCCCGGACTGCCTGGTACACACTGAGGAGGGAGGAGATGGTGCCCAGGAGGCCCACCAGCCACGGGGGCAAGCGGCCGGCCCACAGGATGCCCGGGGGCAGCCAGTGCACCGCGTTTGCCAGATCAGCCAGGTTGCTCAGGAGGGTCAGCGCCTCTGACCGGATCTGGGCCTCCACGGCCCTCTGCTTGCCCCGGGGCCGCCGGCTGTGGGAGGAGAGACGGGCTCAGGGGTGGGCAAGGAGTGCCGGGGAGGGAGGGGGCCTGGTGAGGCTTCTCACGCAGTCCTGGCACACCCGCCAGAGGGAGCCCGCAGCCTGAGCCGCGGATCCACCCCCACCACCCGGGCCTCCTGACCTGCTAGAGGTGGGCAGCCCCCGCGCCGACACTCATCGCCACCCTAGCCCGTGTTCTTTCCCAGGATGAGATAGGCCCAACCTTGGTCCTCAAGACAGACTCCACCTCTGCTCATCCACCCTGATGGGACCCCGGCCAGGAGCACTCGGCCCTGCAGACCTGGCTCTGCCATTTCCTGCCTGTGGGGCCTCCAGCCGGCCTTGGGTGCCCCGTCTGTGAAGGTGCTACCGTCCACCCAGGGTTGCCCTGAGGCCCCTCGACCTGGCCCACATCACACCCCAGAGCAGACTCTGCACACCTCCCTGCCTGGAAAACCTGCGGGGGACCCCAGCCTGAGGGAAGTTGGCCTTTCTAAAACTGGGGCGAGTGCTCGCTTCGGCAGCACATATACTAAACTGGGGTGAAACCCTGGACGTCATACCTCGGGGAGGCCACCTGGGGGCTCCTCAGCCTCCGTCTCAGCTTTAGGACCATCCACAGGGACCTGCAACACCACAGGCGATGGGGTGAGAAGAGCAGGCTGGGGGCCCGGGGGCCCAGGGGAGGCTCCCCGCCTGCCACTGGGCCTCAGGTTCCCTATAAACGTTGCTGAACAGGTGGCTCCAACCGTCCCGCACTCTCCTGGAGTCCCAGGCTGCTGGGGACTTGTTCTGCATGCAGGCCTCCCCTCCCCCACCTGCCTAGGTACATCCGGTGCTTCCAGCCCGCCAGGCTCCGGCCCAGCCTCTGCGGACCACTGGCCGGGGGCCACAGCTCAGAGGAACACTGGGCCACGTGTAGTGTCTATGGCCCTGCCGGAGGCCACCCCTCTACAGATGAGGACACGGGCGGGCCCCCAGCTGGACAGGCCCGGGAAAGCTGCTTCCCCTCCCACACACGCACCCCGGACACTGGCCGGACCTGTCTAAGGTGCGGCTAGATGACCTTCTCCGCCCGAGAGCTGGCGACTGCAGCCTGAGGAGGCAGCCACCAGACAGGTGTCCCCTAGTGCTCCCTGGGGACTCTGGAGCCCCACATGGTGTCCACCCAGGCTGCTGTGCCCCGCCCTTGCCCCCTGCAGCCTGAGTGTGCTGGCCTCAGCCTGACTTCCTGACTGGGGGCCACCTCTCCGGCCACTGTGTGCCCCCACCCCGGGTGACATGTCCCCTGAGGGTATGCAGGACAGTGGATCTGTGTCAGAGCCACCTGGGGGACCGGGGCAAAATGGTGATTCCTGGGGTCCCCTGGACCCAAAGAATCAGAACTGCTGGGTGCCTGGCCTGGGCACCTATATTTCAACGGCCTCCCAGGGTACTCTCTGGCACCCTGGAATCTTAAGGATGCCTGGTCATGGCGAACATGTGCCAAATGCTCCCCGACCGTCACCCCCCTGCTCACGCCAAATACTGAGAAAGGCCGTCCTTTCTAGATGCTTGAAAAATAAATGGAATAATAAGCGGAACATATTCATCCTAAAAATACGCTTTTGAGGGCAGTGAAAATACTGTGCGATATTTCCCCGGTGAATCGCATCATGATACGTTTGTCCAAACTCATAAAACGTGCAACACGAAGAATGAACCCTAAGGTTAACTATGGACTTGGGGTGGTAATACGGTGTCAAGGTCAGTTCACTGACTGGACTGAAACAAACGTGCTCTGGTGCCACCTGGACGGTGGCGGAGGCTGTGCGCGTACAGGGGGTATGTGGACACTCGCTTTACTTCCGGCTCAATTTTGCGGTGAACCTACAACCGCTCTGAAACATAAAGTCCCTATCAAAAAAATTTAATGGAGGCAGTTCCCCAGTGGCTCGGAGGGCTAAGGGTTCAGCGTTGTCACTTCCGTGGCTCAGGGGACTGCTCTGGCACAGCTCTGACCTCTGGCCCCAGAACTTCCACATGCCGTGGGCATAGCCCCCCCAAAATAATTAATTAATGGAACCAAGAACGCCCCTGAAGCAGGTCCGGAAAGTCACGAGGCATCCTAAGGAGAGGCCATGAGCCGTGGCCCCAGGAGGTTGGGCCTCAGGGCATCCAGAACCCAGCTCTGGACCTCACGGGGAAGGACGATGCCAGGTCCCCAGACTCAGGTCGAGAGGGGACCTTACATCGGGGAGGGGCCAGGTCCATGAAATGGGAGAGTGGCAACGAGCTAAGAAATGTGTCAGCTGGAAGAATCACCAGAGTGTAAGAGTGGGGGTCTCTGGGTGGGGCTGCGGGCCACCAGAACCATCCACTCTGGGGATGGTTCATTTCCCAGACCATCTCCGATAAATAACTGGGGGCGTGGGGGAGACAAGGGCTACTGGAGGTCAATGTGTGCCAAGGGACAAGTGACAGCAGACAGGGGCACCGGCTGGGGTACACCCTCCCACCGGAGGTCAGGGGCGGCCCCGCCGCCCTTCATGGAGCTGAGAGCCCTTCGCTGCCACGAAACATGGGCACTGGAGGCCCTGCTTCGCCCTGACTTTCTGGGACAGGAGACTCTGAACTCAGCAAATCTGCAGAGGACAAAACGTCTGGGAGGAAACCATTATTTGTAAAATTCTAGAAACCTTACAGTTTTTGGAAGCCGGGGCCAGTCTGGAGAGTCCTGGCTGTTTTATCTGAGGATGTTTGCTGGTGACAGAGCAAAGAGAACTCAGGGACTGGGGTAAAGGCAGCCACGCCAGCCATGTCCGTTCAGGCTCCAGAGTTATTTCCCAAGTCTGATAGGCACCATCATGGCCCCACAAAGATGTCCACAATCCCTTTTTTTTTTCTTTAGAGTCATACCCTCAGCATAAGGAAGTTCCCAGGGTAGGGGCTGAATCAGAGCTGTAGCCGCCAGCCTACACCACAGTCACGGCAACGCCAGATCAGAGTCACGTCTGCCACCTACACCACAGCTCACAGTAATGCCTGATCCTTAACCCACTGACAAGACCGGGCATCGAACGCAAGTCCTCATGGATACTAGACAGGTTCAATACCACTGAGCCACAGCGGGAACTTTTTTTTTTTTTGATGTCCACATCCTATCTCCAAGATTATAATGTAAATTCCCTTACATGGCAAAAAAAGACTGCAAATTGTTAAGGTCTGGAGACTATCTGGGGGGGCTCAATGTCAAGGGCCCTCATAAGAAGGAGGCAGGAGGCTCAGAGTCAGAGAAGGAGATGTGACAACAGAAACAGAGGCTGGAGTGATGGGCTTCAAAGACGGGGGAGGGGGCCAGGCACCAAGGAAGGCAGGCGGCCCCTAGAAGCTGAAAAAGCCCAGTGCTTCTCCCTGGAGCCTCTAAAAAGAACACAAGCCCTGCCCACACCTTGATTTTAGCCTAGTGAGACCCATTTTGGTCTTCCAAACCCCAGAACTGTTAAGATGATCAAATTTGTGTTGCTTATAGCCACTAAGTTTGTGGAAACCCGTTTCAACAGCAATAGGGGAACAGATACAGTGGGATGGTGACAGGAAGTGGAAAAGCAGAAGAGACAAAGACGCACGTGCCTCCAACACGTCTGCACAGCCCTGGGGGATCTCAGGGGTTCCCTTCCAGGCTCCTAGAGGGCTGGGCGGCGACACCGCTTACCTAGCGATCCCTAGGAGCAGGGAGAGGCCCCAGAAGGCTGTGCTCAGGGTCCACCACCGGGCAGAGTCCACATGGAGGATTTTGGCATCTGCAGCCCAGGCGACGTGCTCACAGGGGTAGTAGAGCTGGTCGGCCAGGTTGCCCAGGACAGACACACAGCGGACAAAGACGTCCTCCTCCTGAGGGGTGGGAGAGAGGTGGGGGGTGCACCTGGGGTTGGACCTACCCATCGCCCATTTGGGGGCGGGGGCAGGCCATGCCAGGTGGCAGTCACAGGGCAATGCCCAGGCCCGGCAGGCTGGCCCAGGGCTGGCACCGCAGGAGAAGAGAGGTCTGATTTTTCAGCAGCTGGGGTGACATTGCCCACTAGAGCAGCAGGTCTCAATTCAGCCACACAGTGGAGCCCCCAGGGAGTTTGAAAAACCCCACACCCAGCTCCCAGCCCCAGATTCTGCCTTGACAGGGCAGGGGTACGCCCTGGCATTGGGAAGTCTTTGTGTTTTTTGCTTTTTAGGGCTGTACCCATGGCACATGGAGGTTCCCAGGTTAGGGGTCTAATCCAAGCTACAGCCACCAGCCTACACCCCTGCAAAGCAGGATCCAAGCCACGTCTGCAGCCTACACCATAGCTCACAACAACGACGGAGCCTTTACCCCTTGAGCGAGGCCAGCGATCAAACCCGCAACCTCATGATTCCTAGTCGGATTCGTTTCTGCTGGGGTACGCTCTGGCAGGGAAGTTGTTTTTTTTTTTTTTCTTTCTTTCTTCAGCCACAGCCGTGGCATATGGAAGTTCCCAAGCCAAGGATGGAACCCGAGCCTCCATAGACACAAGCCAGGTCATTAACCCACTGGGTCACAGTGGGAATTCTGGGAATTCTTTTTAAGTTCCCAGATGACTCTCACGTAGGACTACGTGGGACACGTCCGGCATCAGAGCCTTCCTAGTTCCTGGGCAGGGTCTCCAGGCCAGGCTCTCTGGCACAGGACCCTGAGCAGGGAGCAGGGGACCCAGCTCCACAGAGAACCCTGACCCAGCAGAGCGGGGTGGCAAATTGCCACCCCCTCTCCCCGTGCCAACTTCAAGCAACCACTCCACTGCAAGGCTTAGGTCACCTCCCCCGAATCAGCCCCATAAATAGGCAAACTGAGGCGCTCAGGGTGAGCTGCCACCTGCCCATCTCATACAGGGACGGGCCTCAGGGCACTGAGCTGCAAATCCCATGCTCTCCAACCCTGAGTTCCGAACCTGGCCTGCACCCAGCAAGGTGAGGCCAACTGAGGCTGCAGGGGGCCTCTTCCCTGGGCTCTGCCCCTCAGGACCAGGCCCCTTCCAAGCCACTAAGCTGGCTGAGTCCCCAGCCAAGGCCCTCACTTCCCTGCCTTTACCTCCATCATCCCTCTCCCTCCTCTCTGTCTTCCCAGGAATCCCCCCAAGGCGCCAGCAATGCTTGCTGCCCCCCTTTTTCCTACTGGCCGGCCTTCCACTGGGACTGGAACTTCACTCCAGCTCGCCCAAGCTGCTTGGGGTGTTCTGGCACGCTTCGCCTCTCCATGACGACAGCCCCTTCCCCACCCATGTGCTCATTCCTCCGCTGTTTCCTGAGAAGCATCAAGGTCTACACCCTAAACAGGGGGAGGAGGAGAATCTCACGGGGGTTGGGGAAGGGGTATAGACATATAAAGAGAAGATCCAACAAAAGAGGGTCTTGTCTGGCCAAGGGATACACAAGATGGAAAGAGCCCCGCAGCCCCTGCCTGGGGACTCAGGAGACTTTTCACAGAGACGGGGAGTGGCGGGGAGTCCTCTGGGGATGCACAGGAAGCTCACCCTAATCAGAGAGGAGGCTGACGAGATGGGTGTCAAAAACAGGAGAGTTCAGGGACACCCCTGAGATTTGGGATGATGGAGCCACGGGGCTGGGGCGGAACGGGACAGCATCTGAGCAAATGGCTGAGAGGACACCCCAGGAAAGCAGGACGACTGGGGCACGGCAGCCCAGGGAGCAGACTCAGCCAGGGGAGGGGACACGATCGCGCCCCGCCCCCCCACCACAGGAAGAATGCTGCTGTAGACCCACAAGCACCCCCGCGAAAGGATGCAGTTCTAACAGCAGAATATCGTAAATAATCGCCATGTCCAACAGGGGATCAGTTACACAAATCACCATCCAGCCACACAGCAGAGTATTATGTGGCCCCAAAAAAGAGTTCCTTTTGGACTGATATGGAATGACTTCCAGGTCGTACTGTTAAGTGAAAAAAGCAAGTAGCAGCAGAGTATAAAGGGCATACAACCATTTACATAAGCAATGCATATCTGCCTGAGGAGCTAAGGGGACCTCATGAAGGAAACACAATAAGCTGACAATCATGGCTGCCTCTGAGGAAAGAAATTGGTGGCCGTGGGAACTGGGAAGGATAGACTTTTTTATTATATAGTCTTCAGGATGCGCAAATGTATTCACTATTGATTGACTGATTTTGCCTGCGCCCGTGGCATGCACAAGTTCCCCAGCCAGGGATCAAACCTGCACCGCAACAGTAGCCAGAGCCACAGCAGTGACAAGGCCAGATCCTAAATCCGCTGAGCCACCAGGGAAGACAACTATTTTTCTTTTTCTTTTTAGAGCTGAACCTGTAGCAAACGGAAGTCCTCAGGCTAGAAGTCGAATCAGAGCTGAAGCTGAGGTCTACCCCACAGCCACAGCAACGCCAGATTCAAGCCACATCTGCAACCTATGCTGCAGGTTGTACAATGCCAGATCCTTAACCAGTGAGCGAGGTCAGGTACAGAACCTGCGTCTCTATGGATACCAGTTGGGTTCTTAACCCACTGAGCTACAACGGGAACTCCACAGGTATTTTTTTAATTGAAACTGAAATGAGAACATTTGTCTCCCCCGAAAAAAAAAAAAAAGCAAAATCGAAAATAATAAAATGCTCATAGAGTTGCCTTTATAAAGACCAGACCATGAGATGCCAACTTCACAGGGTCCACGCCCCCTCCCAACAACCCCACACACCCTGTTACCTCTGCCCCGAGGCCGTACTGCTTGGTGTAGAGGAACATGGCCAGGTCATCAAAAAGTCGCAGGATGGTCCTGCAGTAGCTGAGCTGGGAGGACAGTGCCAGCAGGCGCGTCCCCACTTCTGACCTGGTAGCACACTGTTCCACCAGGACCCCGCCGACCAGCTGGCAGCAGTAACC
Source organism: Catagonus wagneri (assembly GCA_004024745.2). Lineage (NCBI taxonomy): Eukaryota > Metazoa > Chordata > Mammalia > Artiodactyla > Tayassuidae > Catagonus > Catagonus wagneri. Next base: position 5,198,979 of record PVHT021183507.1, read on the forward strand.
CAGCGTTCGGATCTGTGGGAAACCAGAAGCAGTCAGTATGGCCCTGCTGCAGGACTGAACTGGATCACCCCTGACCTGGCCATGGGCCCCGTGGGATCAAGTGCGAGGAAGAGTCTACGTCAACAAATTTCCAGTAAAAGCCAAAAATTTAAAAAGATACTTGTAGGAGTTCCCTTCGTGGCTCAGTGGTTAATGAATCTGACTAGGAAACATGAGGTTGCAGGTTCGATCCCTGGCCTTGCTCAGTGGGTTGAGGATCCGGTGTTGCCGTGAGCTGTGGTGTAGGTTGCAGACGTGGCTCAGATCCCGCGTTGCTGTGGCTGTGGCAAAGGCTGGTGGCTACAGCTCCTGTTAGACCCCTAGCCTGGGAACCTCCATATGCCGCGGGTGCGGCTCTACATAAAGGCAAAAAGACAAAAAAAATAAAAAAATAAATAAAAATAAAAAGATACTTGTAGGTGGAACAAACGGAGAAACATGACATCGCTGGCTAAAAGGCACTGTGGAGGCTAACAGAGAGCTGGGTGGCCCATGTTCACTGAGGGGCACAGCCTTTGGAGACATATGTGATGCGGACAAGAAAAAGAAACCCCCATTTCCCACCTCCTGGATCCTCCTTTTCCCAGCAAACAGGAGGTCTACATGGAAATAGATATTTTGCATCTACCTGGCTGGACCAACATCCATGGCTGGGGCTGGGACTAGGGAGGTGACTGGGCCCGACCCAATGGACAAAAAGATAATCTGCTATTACTTTAGTGAGAAGGAACCTATTTAGTGGGTGATTTGGGGCACTGGGAACTGTGTCCACCCTTATATCTTTATTTCATCTGCTTTCTTCTTTTTTTCATTTTTGGCTGCCCCGTGGCACATGGAGTTCCCAGGCCAGGGATCAGATCTGAGCTACAGTCTCTACCTAAGCTGCAGCTGCAGCAATGCCAGATCCTTAACCCAGTGTGCTGGGCTGGGGATTGGCCACGTGTCCCAGTGCTCCCAAGATGCTGTTAATACCATTGCACCACAGGAGGCATTCTTCATCTGCTTTTATTTATTTATTTTTAGCTTTTTAGGACTGCACCCATGGCATATGGAAGTTCTCAGGCTAGGGGTTGAATCAGAGCTACAACTGCCGGCCTACACCACAGCCACGACTCAGGATCTGAGCCAGGTATGCAACGCTGGATCCTTAACCCACTGAGCGAGGCCAGGGACCCAACCCGCATCCTCATGTATACTTGTCGGGTTCAAAACCACTGAGCCACAACAGAACTCTTTCATCTGCTTTTAGAAGTTGCCTTTTCAGTTGTTCTATGTATTGTTTTTACATATAATTCCTTTCAGCACCTTTGTTGTTGCAATTTAAATGTCCAGCCTGGGGGCATTTGTTAAAACCTGAATACCCACTCATAGGGGATTTGACTAGAACCTAAATCCCTGCCACTAGTACGTTCCCAGAGACTGGGTCAAGCTCAGAGTCTGACCTCAAGGGCCTGGGAGGAACAATCTAAATGGCTAACCAGAGGTCATGTGGTCAAACCGCAACATCTGGCCACAGGGAAAGGCCAGCAAAATCTTAAATCCCTATGTGAGATTGTATTATTATTATTTTTTTTTTTTTTTAACGGCCGTACCCCTGGCATATGGAGATTCCCAGGCTAGGGGTATAATCGGAGCTACAGCTGCCAGCCTATGCCACAGCCACATCACCAGATCCAAGCCGTGTCTGCGACCTATACAACAGCTCACCGCAACGCCAAATCCTTAACCCACTGAGCGAGGCCAGGGATCAAACCCACAACCTCCTGGTTCCTAGTCGGATTCATTTCTGCCGAGTCATGACGGGAACTCCTACTGTTATCATTACTATTATTATTATTTTGCCTTACCGGGAGCATGAGGAAGTTCCCAGATCAGGGACTGAACCCGAGCCTCAGTAGTGACAATGCCAAACCTTTAACCACTAGACCACCTGGGAACTCCCCTAAATGAGATTATCTGGACAATCCTGGACCAACTACAGTGGCCTAGTCAGATCCTAAAACATGGGCCTGTCTGGCCTGGAAATGTCCAGCCGGGTTGAATCCGCCAGTACAACCTAAGTGCCCAAATATAGGGGGTTTGGTCAGAACCCAAAAGACCAGCCATAGAGGGAGCCCTGCAACACCCTAAATCATATGATATTGTTTGGGTGTAAACCACTGGTAGGATCCCAATGTGCAAACATCAGGATCTGATTGATACTGTAAATGACCAGTCACGATGGGGCTGCCGGAACAATCTAAATGTCCACCGCTAAGGGACAGGGTTGGAGCCCAGCCCCGACAGGGTCTCTGCTATAGGGGACCCTGAGTGACCCCGCTCCCTCTCTGGCTTCAGTTCCCCAGTCTCTGAGCTTTGGCCCGACTCCAGGACCTCTGGCCGCGTTTCACCCCAGCCTCACCAGGCGGTCGCGACCCCTGTAAGTCTCCAGCGCCGACGCCAGACGGCTCAGGGCCGCCATGGTGACTCCGCTGTGACGTCACCGTGACGTCTGCGCGGCGCGCCAGAGGGCGGACCCGGTGCGAGACCTCGCTCCCGAAACGTTCTGCGCAGGCGCGACCGCGATTCTTTGTCCCGGAACCGGCCCTTTGTCTGTTTCTGGGAGAGACTGAATTTGCAGCTCTGGGGCTGGCACGTGCGCGCTTCCCCTGGGCTGTGCACCCTGGCGGGCCCTCGGAGCTCGCTGTTGTCCGCCCCACCCACCCCCGGGCGATCCGTGATTTCGAAGTTAACTAACCACACACATTAAAAAAAAAAAAATCCAAACAAGAGCGTCAACCTGTATGCTGTGGTCCAGGAAGGGAGTTTTCTTTTTAATTTTTCTGCTTCCCCCTTTCTGCATTGTTTGTCTAAAGGAAGCATGGATTGCTGTTGTCCTCTGACATCAGACATTTTTAGAAAGTTAGGGAAATGCCATAGAATCGGTCTAGAGGTGTAGACAAGAGTCAGCAGATCCGTAACAGTGGCACCAGAGAGGAAAACTGGGTGGCTGCTGCTGAGTGAAATACAAACCCACATCCGTGAAACCTGTAAGTTTCAGTTTTACTTGTGGACTTAGTGAGGACGATAGACCAAGAGACAGCCTCTCAGCTCTGAGAAGCTGCTCAGAAGGGGGGTGGGGGGGAGGTCAGTATATATGTGATTTTGGAGGAGGTTATGTGTAATCAAGCACACATCTCAGGAGAAGGTTGATGCTGGTCACTGGGAACAGATAGATAAGGATTTTAGTGCTTTTCTTAGAGGCAAAAATCCAGGCTCATAAAAAAAGTTTGTCCTGAAAATATCTTAACTAAAAGCCTGTCCTGCCAGTTTTCCCAGATCCCCAAGAGACTTATTCCTGATCTCCACCCTGAACTCTTTTCAGGGTGTGTGGAAGATCAGCGACTGCAGTAAGCCAATGACTCAATCCTTGTAGAGCCAGATGGCAAGCGACATTCTTTAGATGTCATTAGGAAGAGATTAAATGTTTACCTTTTTTTTTTTTTTTTTTTTTGCTTTTTAGGGCTGCACCTGCAGCATGTGAAAGTTCCCAGGCTAGGAGTCAAATCTGAGCTGCAGCTGCTGACCTTCACCACAAAATGGCTATGATATTTTTACTTCCCACAGCAATGCACAAAAGTTCCAGTTTCTCCATATTCTTGCCAACACTTGAACTATCCTTGCCAGGTCAGGGATCGAACCTGAGCCACAGCAGTGACAACACTGGACCGCTAGGCCACTGGGGAATTACAAATTTTAATAATATATAATACATTTTCTTTTTTTTTAATGGCCACACCCATGGCATATGGAAGTTCCCAGGCCAGGAACTGAATCTGAGCCACTGTGACCCAACTGTGGCAATGCCAGACCCTTTAACCCACTGTGCTGGGCTGGGGGTCAAACCTGCACCTCCACAGTGACCTGAGCTGCTGCAGTCGGATTCTTAACTCACTGCACTGAAGCAGGCACTCAACTGATTTCCTTTTAAAAAAACATTTCCCTTGTGGCTCAGCGGTAATGAACCCGACTAGTGTCCAAGAGAACGCGGGTTAAGGATCCGGTGTTGCTGTGGTTGTGGCTTAGGCTGGTGGCCACAGCTCCGATTCAACCCCTAGCCTAAGAATTTCCGTAGGCCATGGGTGTGGCCCTAAAAAGACATACATACATACATATGTACATAAGTAAACAAATAAATGCACATTTCCTCCCTTTTTTGGCCACGCATGCAGCATGCAAAAGTTCCCAGGCCAGGGATCAAACCCACAGCACAGCAGTGACAATTCCCACAAAAACAATTCCTCTCGATTTCTACTGCTATTACTCTTCCAGCCTCATTCACTCCTAACCGACCACGTTGCCTTCAGCTTGTTCTTTGTAGCTGCTGTGCACATCTGCCCCAGGACCTTTGCATGTGCTATTCCCTCTGCCTGGAAGGCTCTCCCTCCAGAGATCCACATGGCTCCCTCCCTCACCTCCTCCTCCTGTTTCCTCAAATGTCATCCTCTCGTGAGACCTCCCCTGCACACCCTCTTGGGCACTTCCTACCCACAATCCTTGCTGCCTGATTTTTCTTCTTAGCATGTAACACTACCTAACGTAACTGGATACTTTGCTTCTTATCCTAGTCATCTAGTTATGTGTCTAGTTATCTGGTTGTTTGTCTCTCCTCAACGGAATATGAACTCCACCAGGACAGGAGTCTTGGTCCCAGCTGTATCCCCAGGGCCTGGCACAAAACAGATTTCAGTAAGCGGTGCTGCCTGCAGGGCTCAGCACCCCATCCAAAGCTCTCTGTTAATGGATAGCCACATTGTCCTGAAAGGTCCTGTCCACTCAAGTGACCTCCCTAGCCACCTCTTCTCTGGCCTCTGCCCCATCTCTCCCATACTGCCCTGTCTCCTGTCCCCACTCAGCCCCTGCATTTCCCCTTCCGATCCCATAAGCCCCTCACACTCTGCAAGTCCCAGACTGACATTATCATCATCCTCAAACTTCTTCTTTTTCTGAACCCCTATCTCAGGCTGCCCCTCCATCACCAGCCACAGGCCTGGACATCACCCTCATTTCTTTCCCACCACATATCCCTCCCATGTCCCAACAGCCACTAAAATGTCCTTTGAAGGCGTTCCTGTTGTGGCTTAGCCGGTTAAGAACTGACATAGTGTACCTGAGGTTGCGGGTTCGATCCCTGGCCTCGCTCAGTGGGTTAAGGATTCAATGTTGCCATGAGCTGGGGTGTAGGTCACAGACTTGGCTCGGATCCAGCATTGCCTTGGCTGTGGTGTAGGCTGGTAGCTGCAGTTCCAATTCAGCCCCTAGCTTGGGAACTTCCATATGGCATAGGTGAGGCCCTAAAAAGGAAAAAAGAAAAAAAAAGAAAGAAAGAAATCCCAGCCAAGCCCAAGGCCTGCAGAGGGAAGGGGCTTCAGGCTACAGTCTGCTTCTGCGTGAGTGGTTGGATCCCTTCTCTTGAGCCGGTACTGTCCCCATGGGCCTTGTAAGAAAGACCACAATGCATTTCTCTGCCTGCCTGCTGAGCACCAGGCCCCATTCTAAGGCACCAAGAAGCCATCAGTGAGTCTCACTGGCAGGTCCCAGCCCTCCCAGCATCCTCTGCCATCTGGTTAGGGCCGAGCCTGACCTTTGGAAAAGAGACAGGAATGGGCCTGGCATTCACAGCTGCCCTTGTCGGTGCTGGGAGCTGGCCAGGCAATCACAGCCAGGCGCTGGTGTTCTCTCCCACTGGACACAAATGATTTCACAAAATGCCCACCTCGGACAAGGCCACCCTGTGACCATGGCGAAACAAGACAAAACATGAAAACTGTCCAAACCACAACAGCGACCAGACATTTCCCAGCTAATCTGAGCAACTGCTGTTCCTTTACCAGTCATGGCTTTAATCTTGTTCGTTCCTTAGATGTCTAGATCAAAAGGATTCAGTTCTCCCCAGGAGAGCGTTACCTCTCCCCTTGCTTCCTGATAGCATCCAAGCTCCACTTCCGGGTCCTCCTTTTCCCAGCAGCAGGGACAAGTTTGGTTTGCATGAACTTGGCTGAGCCAAAGTTCCCAGCTGGGCTCCAGTCTGGGAAGCTGGTCACAGGACCTCAAGCCAGGGGACAAAGTTACAGTTTGCTTGAACTGAGTGAAAAGGAACCCAACCAGAACATAAGTCCTGGAGCTCTAGTTCGAAGTACAGATTACAGACCACAAGACTGTATTATAAACATTAAACTTGCCTAGAGACTAGATGTTAATCGTTCCAGGCGATAGAAAAAATGATACTTATGCCATGCCATAGAGGTGTTGGTTAAGGCTAAAACAGCAAGAGTTCCCGCTGTGGCCCAGGGGAAACAAATCAGGCTAGTATCGGTGAGGATGCAGATTCGATCCCTGGCCTTGCGCAGTGAGTTAAGGATCCAACGTTGCCATGAGCTGTGGTGTAGGTGGAAGATGTGGCTTGGATCCCGCGTTGCTGTGGCTGTGGTGTAGGCTGGCAGTCGTAGCTCTGATTCAACCCCTAGCCTGGGAACCTCCGTATGCCAAGGGCGTGGCCCTAGAAATAAATAAATAAAATAAACACCAGATATATTTTTTTTAAAAAAGGCTACAATAGCAACCTTGTTGCAATATAAATGTATCAAATTAATAAGTTGTAGACATTAAACTTACACTATGTTATATGTCAACTATATTGAGAGAAAGAAGGGAAGGAAGGAAGGATGGAAGGAAGGAAGGAAGGAAGAGTTACCACTGTGGCTCAGCAGGTCATGAACCCAACCAGTATCCATGAGGACGCAGGTTCAATCCCTGGCCTCACTCACTGTGGTAAGGATCCAGCATTTCCATGAGCTGTGGTGTAGGTTGGGGACATGGCTTGGAACAAGTTGCTGTGGCTGTGGTGTAGGCTGGCAGCTGTAGCTCTGATTCCACCCCTGGACTGGGAACTTCCATATGCAGTGGGTGCAGCCCTAAAAATAAAAAAAAAAAAAAGAAGGAAGGAAGGGACGGAGGGAGGGAGAAAGGGAGGGAGGAATGGATAAAGGAAGATTAAAAAAAAAAGATCCCATTTCATAATCTTTGAAAAACTTATGGTTACCAAAGGCCGAGGGACTGGGGGTTGGGACTGGCACATGTGCACTGAGGTAGATGGAATGACTGGCCAGCAGGGACCTGCTGTAGAGCACGGAGAACTCTGCCCAGTGTTCTGTGATAATCTATGTGGGAAAAGAATCTGAGTGAGAATATGCATGACTGGGTCACTTTGTTGTACAGCAGAAATTATCACAACCTTGTAAATAACCTAGTCTCCAATAAAACTTTCAAAAATGAAAAAAAAAAATCCCAGTCAGTAGGTGATCTGGGACATCATCAACTGGGACGGGTTCGCCACCTTTATAATCTTTATATCATCTTTTTTTTTTTGCCTTTATCTAGAGCCGCACCCGCGGCATATGGAGGTTCCCAGGCTAGGGGTCTAACAGGAGCTGTAGCCGCCGGCCTTCACCACAGCCACAGCAACGCGGGATCCAAGCCGCGTCTGCAACCTACACCACAGCTCACGGCAACGCTGGATCCTAACCCACTGAGCAAGGCCAGGGATCGAACCCACAACCTCATGGTTCCTAGTCGGATTCGTTAACCAATGAGCCACAAAGGGAACTCCCTTTATATCATCTTTTTTTAAAAAAATTGTCGTATTGTGATTAAATATACATAAAATGAAACTGACCATTTAATCATCTTCAAGTATTTAGCGTTAGGCATTAAGTGCATTCACACTCTTGTCCAACCTCACCATCCACCTGCACAACTTCCTCTTCCCGGACTGACACTCTGACCCCGTTAAGCATCAGCTCCCCACCCCCCCAACCTGCTGTGTTTTCCAATATTAGTTTTCCTTTCCTTTTTTTTGGCCTTTTTAGGGCCACACGCATGGCATATGGACATTCCCAGGCTAGGGGTTGAATCAAAGCTTTAGCCACTGGCCTACACCACAGCCACAGCAAGGCCAGATCCGAGCTGCATCTGCAGCCTACACCACAGCTCACGGCAACGCCGGATCCTTAACCCACTGAGCGAGGCCAGGGATCAAACCTGCATCCTCATGGATACTAGTCAGATTTGTTTCTGTTGAGCCACAGTGGGAACTCCTCGATATTATTTTTATCTGTCAGAACATCTCAAAAAGTGAAGTTAAGTCTCCAACTAGTAAAAATATCCAACACAGAGCAAAGCCCCACTTCCATTTCTTTCTTATTCTTTTCTCCGTTTTTTTTTTTTTGGCCACACCCATGGCATGTGGAAGTTCCTAGGCCAGGGATCAAACTCATGCCACAGCAGCAGCCTGAGATGCTGCAGCGACAATGCCAGATCCTTAACCCTCTGTGCCACAGCAAGAGCTCCAAAAGCCCCACTTCTTAAACCTCCCCAGAAGCATCTAATACAAAACCATGTTGATATGTCCGTGGAATGCATTCTTCCCACAGCATCAAGGAACAAGCCTTATATGTTCAGCTACTGTGTTCTTGGGGGTCATGGGGCCGGAGGTGGGGAGCACGGACGTCTCTAAGACTCCCTTGGAGGTGTGCGAGCCCTGGAGTGGCATTAATCTATGCAGTAATTCAGCACTGAAATGGTTGCCACTCTCGGTGTCCCATTTTCCAGATGACAAAACTGAGTCTGAGAAGTCAAGTCACCGGCTCCCTCAAGCTCTCAGGACAAGGAATCCTCCGGCCTCATTCTCTCTCTCTTTTTTTTTTTCCTGTCTTTTTGCCTTTATGAAGGGCCGCACCCGCGGCATATGGAGGTTCCCAGGCTAGGGGTCTAACAGGAGCTGTAGCCGCCGGCCTTTGCCACAGCCACAGCAACGCGGGATCCGAGCCGCGTCTGTGACCTACACCACAGCTCACGGCAACGCCAGATCCTTAATCCGCTGAGCAAGGCCAGGGATCGAACCCGCAACCTCATGGTTCTTAGTTGGATTCGTTAACCACTGACCCACGAAGGGAACTCCCTCCGGCCTCACTCTTGATTTTTCTCCCAGCTGAAACTGGAGTTGCTGGGGGACCATTGTGACAGCGTTGTCCGGGACAGCTCTCTGGGTCACAGTGGGCCGAGGTGGACCGCACTTGGATGCAGCCTTGGATGGAACATCTGAGCATCCTCTGGGAGAAGGGGGACAGAGAGAGTCTGGAGGGTCAGGCCCATGCCAAACACACTTCCTAAGACTCATTAGCTCCCATGCCCCGCCTCGAGGTACGTATGCTCTCCTCCTCCCTGATGAGGAAACAAAATGAAGCTCACAGGAGCCCAATTACTTACTCAAAGGTGACTCGGCTGCTAATTTCAGCTGTCAGATTCTCCCATAAACTATTTGAAATCTTCCTGACTAGTTTAGGTGTTGAAATGATTGAAAAAGCGAAACAAAAAACAAAATCCCCAAAAACCCACCAAACTGTGGTTTTGTAAAAATGCTTGACGCATTGACATGAGCAAATAGCTGTGGGCTAAAGTGGCCTGGAAGGGCTTCCTGCGAGAGCTGAGCCAGAGCCACTGGTGCTGGTGGCATATGAGGGTCTGCGCTCTGAGGGGCAGAGAGCAGGGCAAGGGGGACAGCTCAGCTCTGAGCAAAGGTTGGAGGGTTCTGATTGGCTAAGTGGAGTTCTGGGAGCCCAGACCTGAAGGTCAGAGAAATGGGGGCGGGGGGGGGGCGGAAACCACAGCTTGAGAACAGGAAGAAAAGTCAGGGCCCAGGACAACTGCAGGGGACAGGAAAATCAGTGAGGAGGGGTGGCAAAACGGAACAGTGGTCAGAGTTAGACAGAAAGAAGTGGTTTCCCAGACATGCCCAAGGGTACAGAGCCATGGCCTTGACCACTGAGAGTGAGGAGAGTGGGTTCCGATGATAGACAATGGTTCAGGCTACAGCTCTCTCTTTTCCTCTGCACCAGCCTCAGGGCCTTTGCACTGCCGTTTCTTCTGCCCAGAATGCTATTCCCCCAGACACTGAAATGCCCTGCTGTCCTCCCTTTCGGGTCTTTGCTCAACTATCATGTTAGCAATGGCTTTCGTAACTATTTAAACCCTTCCACCCTAAACCCCACGCTTCTACCCTTTTCTTCCTGTGTGACTTTTCTTCCCCCCCTCCCCGCCCGCAGCACTTATCACCTTGTCACTTCCTCTGCAATTCATATGATTACATTTATTCATTATTGTCTGTCCCCTCCGAGTCCCATTATGATCTCCACAAAGGCAGGGCTCTTGGTCTGTTAACCATGGACCCTCTCCTAGGGCCTAGAACATACGTGGCAGACTAAGCCAAATGGGTGATTGTATCTCTACTTTCTCTGGGGACAGGCACTGGGGCTGCACCTGTTTCTTATGATATCCCCAACCCGTAGCCTAATGCCTGGCACAAAGAAAGGAATAAAGGCAGCCTTGTCCCCTGCGGGAGCCTGCTCAGTCCGGTCTCCGCCCCCTCGCAGGTGACGCAGGGTCCCACGATGGCAGCAGGCGCCCTCCTTCCGTGCCCAGTGTCCCGGCTGGACTTCCTAAAGGCCTCGCACTTCGCGCTGGGGCACGACCCACGGCTGCAAGTGGGCGCCACGCAGTCCACGTCGCACAGGGACTTTCCCGCCTACCCCGGCGTTACCCGTGGGCCGTTGTGCCAGCCGCCGCCCCGCGCGTCCCTCTTCCAAAGAGACACGCGCGGGGGAGGCCAGGAGCACGTGTCGGAGATGCACTGCAGGTACGCGCCCCCGTCAGCGCCGCCGGCGAGGGAGCGGGAGCGGGAACTGACACGGGAGCGCACGCTCACCACGCAGGCCAGCCACCTGTACGCGCACGCGGACGCTCGCTCCCACACCGGCCTCTCCACCGCGCGCTGCGACTTTGGCTGGTTCGAGCTGCCGGGACGGACCAGCGAGCAAATCCGCGGCGCCCGCCTCCTCTTCGACCGCGACTCCGTGCCTCCAGGCGACCGAGCCAAGCTGCGCCTCCCGCCCACCACTTACCAGGAGTTCTTCCCGCTACGCGACGTTTGCCTCGGTGAGCACGCGCCCGGGCGCCCTAGGCAATTTGCCCAACCCAGTGGCTGTCCTGGATTTAGCAGGGATTCTGCGTCCTTCGCCCGTGGACATCTGGCAACGTCTGGGGATCGGTTTTGTTGTTGTTGTTGTCGTTTTATTTTGTTTTTCTTTTCCTTTTGTCTTTACGATCGGGGGGGACAGGGAATGGATAGAGGACAGGGATGCTGTTAAAGACCCTACCATGCACAGTACAGCACCGCCACAGTAAGGAATTATCCAGCCCCAGATGATGGTAGTGCAGAGGCTGAGAAAACTTGGAACCTCTTGGAGCCTCATTTTCTGCATCCACGGGATGGGCAAGTCTCCTGAATCTCTTCCGGGTGCTGTGAGGTGGGCAGAAGTCGTGAATGCTGGCTTGGGGTCGGACAAAGGTGCCTAGTGTCCCCACCACCCCCACCCTAGCCTGGCCAACTTGGTAGTTGTGTGACTCTGAGCCAGTCGACCTCTCCAAGCCTCAGTTTCCGCATCTGCAAAGTGGGTGCAACAGGGCCCTCACTTTACAGTTGCTGGTGAAGCCGGAAGAGCCCAGAGTGCACGGTGTGTTTGCCATATAGTGAGTACTCGAAAAGAGGTCGCTGTCATTTGTGCGATGCTCCAGCTCTGTGATTCCAGAGGACCTTCCGGGGGACGTCACTAGTCAGAGACTCTCCAAGCTGGGCTCAGGACTGACTCTCTTCTGGTTCTGAATTTCTGTGATTTCTGGCAAGTCATTTGACCTCTCTAACCTACAAGGCGGTTATAAAGTGGGGAGAGGATAATACCAGTCCCCCAAATGAGGTGCAAAGCCCTTAACTTAGGTACCTGGCTCAATGCTTGGTAGTAATTTTTTTTTTTTTTTGGTCCCACCCACAGCATATGGAAGTTCCCAGGCCAGGAACCAGGAACCCGTGAGCCACAGCAGTGACAATGCTGGCTCCTTAACCCACTGTACCACATGGAAACTCCTTGGTAGCTATTCTTCTTTTGTTTTTTGGGTTTTTTTTCAGGGCTACACCTGCGGCATATGGAGGTTCCCGGGCTAGGGGTCTAATCAGCACTGTAGCCATGGGCCTGCACCACAGCCACAACAATGCAAATCCGAGCTGCGTCTTCAACTTACAACACAGCTCTTGGCAACGCAGGATCCTTAACCCACTGAGCGAGACCAGGGATCAAACTGGCATCTTCATGGATACCAATCAGGTTCTTAACCCACTGAGCCACAACGGGAACTCCCTTGGTAGCTATTCTTGTTATTATTTTTTTAATGATTTTTGTCCTTTTCCAGACAGGCCTGAGGCTAAGCTAGTCAGGACCACCCACTTCCCCTTCCCAGGAAAGGAATCAAATCCCAGGGCCCCTGAGGCTGCCCGGAATCGACCCCGTCTTCTCTCTCTTGTTCATCCTCAGGGGGACCCAATCCTCTCAAGTGGGACCACAGGGGAGAGGTTGACATGACTTCCTACCAGAGACAGTTCCAGGCCCTTCCAGGCCCACCAGCCTTGATGTGTAAAAGGGTGAATTGATGTGGCTGGTGGGGGAGGGGCGGGGAGAGCAGCAATGGGGGCTGGGTGGTCTTGACCTTCTCACCCCTGTCCACCCACAGGCTTCCTCCAGCGTGGAACTGGGAGACCTCAAGACTGGCTATGGGTCCATGTGTGCAGAGCAGAAACGAGCCTACAGGCCCCAGGTTCTGCCCCCAGACAGGTACAGAGGGACCACGGCCTTCTACCAAGATGAGGCAAAAGGGCTCTCAGCCACATGTGAGGTGTACCACCTACGGCCCGAAGGCCAATACTGTGCCTTTGGGTCCCTATCACCCACAGGCAAGGCCCACTCTTAGGCCACACCTCTGCACAGCGTAGCCATTGGGAAGCCTGCTTCTCTCTCTTTTCCTGGGAGTTGCAAGGGCCCAGGTCGAATAGATCCCCTCCCCCTCTTTTATCTGCAGATATGACAAAGCCCAGGCCTCAGCCCACATCCACTATGTGAATATTCGCCCTGGAGATGGCCTCTTCCATGACAGGACCACCAAGGGAGAACACTTCTATGCCCGGGAGCCAGGTGAGAGCCTGCTGCCCGGCCTGCGCCCTCGCTCCCGCAGCAGCCTCCCCGGAGCCGCTCAGGACCCCCTCTGCCACCCCGGCAGGGCCTTTGGTTCTTCAGCACGACCAGACTCCTGAGTCGCACATCCTGGAAGGAAACGGACGCCCCGGCCCCGGCAGCCTCACCACCTCCACGCACTTCTTCCACGGCCAGGTCAGCAGGAGACGGGAGAAGGTGGCAGGGCGCATCAGGGAAAAGGGCTTCCCAAGCAGAATGGATAATAGCAAGTGCAAAGGCCCGGGGGTGCGAGTGAGCTTGGCATGCGTTCAGGGATCTCCTGGATCTATTCGTGTGATGTAGGCTAAGTCCCTGAACCACTCCCAACCCCACTGGTTCTGTCTGTAAAATGAGATAACAGTACCAACCCCCGGAGTTATTACGTGGGTTGGAGAGTGTGCGAGTCATCCAAGGCCACACAGCGCCCACTTCTTCCCTCAATTCCGGCCTTGGGACATCCCTGACCCGGGGAGGCTCCCCAGATGTCATGTGACCCTACAGCCGCTGCCCGTGACCATGCTACCCAGCCGCCGCCACGTGCCTCATGAGAAACTGCAGAGTCATATAATCCTAGGGGAGCCGTCGCTGCTAGGGCAGTTTTTCCAGACCACCATGGGCACAGACTACCACCCGGCTGGGATACAAAAGCCGAAGAAAGCGCCCAACCTCCACTGGCAGCGGAGCAACCTGCCCGAGGGCACCCGCGGTGAGAGCGGCCCCGCCTCACCTCGGAAAGCCCCGCCCTTGCCACAGATTTGGCCCCGCCCCCGGTCCATACAGCCCCCCCGCTCACTTTCCCGACTCTGGCTCCGCCTCTTGATCGGCTAGATCCCATCCCAAGGACCAGGACCCTAACCCCGCACCTGAACTACCTGGCTCCCTTCTTGATCGTGACTCTCAACCCATCTTGGCCCTGACCACCTGCATAACTCCGCCCCTCTGGTCAGGCCCCGCCCCTCTCCATATCCACCCACTCCCGACTTATCCCTCCTCCTCAGCAAGACTCTGGCTCCGCCCCCTGACCACTTAGCCTACTCTTCCTTCCCCGCTAACCTCCTCACCCCCGCCCCGGCCTCCTGAGCCCCATCCTGGCTCCTCGTCCTCCCTGCCTCCTAATCCTTCCTCTTCCTGTGACATCTTCCGCACTAGCCCTGGCATCGCCCTTGAACCCTTACCCATCCTTAGTCTCGCACATCCCTTCCCCCCGCGACCCTGCCTACCCTCCCTCCAGCCCTCAGTTCAGCCACTCCACCCAAATCTCCAGAACCAGATTTCTTAACCATGAACCAGAAGATGCTGAAGCCGCACAGAGCAGCTCCAGCCTCCGTGACCGAGGAGATGCTACAGCGGGTGAGGGAGGGGAAGAGGGTATCTCTCCCACCAGGTAACCCCCCAAATCAGTGTAGAGGTCTCTCAGGAAGATTATACCTCACCTCAGACTCAGAATTGGCAACAAGTCCGCTCAGGATCAGTCTAGGTTCACCCCAGGCTCAGGGTCACCTCAGCGTCAGATGATCCCTAGCTCACCCCCAGGGTCATGTCAGGATCAGCTCAGGGGCATCTTCACATCACCAGCCGTGGTTATACCCCAAATGACCAGCCTTGGGGGGCCATTCCAGGGGGCCCGCCCTGGCTTCTCTCCAGCTTCTCACCCAGCTCCTGGGGCAGCCCAACCTGGGACACCTTTTCACCCAACTCCCCAGGCCCCAGTCATCAGCCAAACTGGCCGGAACCTCCCCCCACTCTTTGATGTCCCCAAGGTGGTGCGGGTTCTACAGGGTGGGCCGGGTGCATCAGCCTTCGTCCAGGCTGCCCCGCCAGGCTCCGCGTCCTGACTCTACAGTGCAAGTATAGCCACTTGGAGCCTCCGCTGGGCAGACAGCGCTTCTTCTCAACTGTAAACAAGGACGAGTTTGCCTTCAAATACCAGGGCCCAGCCGTGTTGAGAAGGGACAACTTGCAGGAGAGTCACTTGCCATTGGGCTCCCTTCATCAGTGGGGCTGTGGAGCTGGGAAGGTAGACCCTTGGGCCCCCCAGGCCTCTATCTACCCATGCCAAAGCCAGCAATAAACACTGCTTTGGTAACAGCCCACCACTTTCTATCCATCAAACCCGAAAGAAGATGGGGTGCTTATGGGGCAGGGGGCTGTACGGGAGAGAATGACTCCGTGGAGGAGCCCCGAGCAGTCATTTCGGCGGACCCTGGGTTACTCCACTCTCTGGGCGGGGAGACCATCCTGGCTTGGGACAACGCTCGGTGGTCAGACTTCGGGGAAGGTGTTTGGGTGCAGGGACAGTTGTGAATGGTGTGGGAGGATGGAGTTCTGGGGTTAAACAGAGGCAGCATGGTGAGGGGTGGGGCACACACGCTCCTGGGGCTGAACGGACAGAGTCCAGCTCTTGACTCTTCCATGTCCTGGAAAGTAGTCTTTATTTTATTTTATTTTATTGTCTTTTTAGGGCTGCATTCACAGCATATGGAAGTTCCCAGGCTAGGGGCTGAACTGGAGCTGTAGTTGCCGACCTATGCCACGGTCACAGCAATGCCAGATCCGAGCCTTGTCTGTGATCTTCACCACAGCTCATGGCAACGCCAGATCGTTTAACCCACTGAGCAAGGCCAGGGATCGAACCCGCATCCTCGTGGATACTAGTTAGGTTCATTACTACTGAGCCACGATGGGAACTCCCTGGAAAGTAGCCTTGGGTGGGTCATTTGACCCCTTTGAACCTCTGTTTTGCTCATCTGTAAAATGGAAAGACATAATGACTCTTCCTTACTAGATTGTTATAAATGAGAAATGTCCACCCTGGTCTGTGTGTGTGGCCGGCGCTCGAGAAGGTAGAGCGTCCATTTCAAAGATGAAGGTGAGGAGAGGGAAGGAGGACGAGGGTGGGGGATGGAGCTTTCAGTGGCTGAGACACTGGGCATGGAGGGGTGAACATGCTCAGAATGGCCTAGCTAACAATGTCCCCTATTGCGAGCAGAGGCTGGAAGCTGAATGGTTGGTGCACTGGCTGGCCGGGCAACTGGCCCCAATTTTCAACTGGGTCCAGGGTCAAATTAACAAAAACCATCAGGATATGATCAGGTTCAAGGGGGGAGGTGTCCAGCCAGAGACAGAATGGAAGGGTGGAGGAGTTCCTGTCATGGTGCAGCGGAGACGAATCCAACTAGGGACCATGAGGATGCGGGTTCAATCCCTGCTTCGGGAGTTCCCGTTGTGGCTCAGTGGTTAACTAATCCGACTAGGAACCATGAGGTTGTGGGTTCGATCCCTGGCCTTGCTCAGTGGGTTAACAATCCGGCGTTGCTGTGAGCTGTGGTGTAGGTCGCAGACGCGGCTCGGATCCTGTGTTGCTGTGGCATAGGCCAGTGGCTACAGCTCCGATTAGACCCCTAGCTTGGGAACCTCCACCTGCCGCAGGTGCGCCCCTAAAATGACAAAAGGAAAAAATAAATCCCTGGTTTCGCTCAGTGGGTTAAGGATCTGGTATTGCCATGAGCTGTGGTGTGGGTTGCAGACACGGCTCAGATCTGGCATGGCCGTGGCTGTAGTGTAGGCCGGCAGCTATAGCTTCGATTAGACCCCTAGCCTGGGAACCTCCATATGCTGAGGGTGCGACCCTAAAAAGCCAAAAAAAAAAGAAAAAAAGAAGGATGAAAGGGCAAAAAAGATGTTGATGGTGTGGGGTCCTGAAGCTGGTGAGTGACAGGGCTTAGCATGCAGGTCAAGGGCTAGTACCTTGGACAGCACCCCCACTTTGAGGCTCTTGGGGTTCTGTGATATCAGCCACAAGAAACCAGCTCCATCTGGGATAAGGTAATTGTGCCTGGGTCCTGTATCTGTCAGCTGTTGAGAATCTGGTTTCAGGGAACAAACACAGCTCTCTGACTCCGCAGTCAGACCTTCAGAGACCAACCCCCCCCCAATTCCCCCACCTGGCAGCCCCAATCCAATAGGCCATTAAGAGCCAACCTCAAGCCTGGCCAGGCGCCCTTTCCCCATGGGCAGCAATTCTGTGAGACCAGCTTGTCATTTCCACAAGAAAAGGAGTCCAGTTTGGATCCTACAGGGACGAGATGGCCCTTTTGGCTGCAGTCACGGTATCCGTGTTGACTATGAGAGGGTCTGCTAGCGGCAGAATACCTCTTCTGCTTGCTCACAAAAGACGGAGCTGACACTCTTCTGAATTAGCTCATCGTGAAGCTGGCTTTCTCAATCTCGGCACTGTTGACATTCTGAATAGGATCATTCTTTGTGGTCGGAGGCTGTCTTGTGTATTGTAGGGTGTTTAGCAGCATCCCTGACCTCTACCCATGTGACACCAGTAGCAGCCACCCCTCCAACTGTGACAACCAGAAATGTTTCCAGACATTGCCAGATGTCCTCTGGGTGGGGGGAAGAATGGCCCCGAGTTGAGAACCACTGCAATAAACTCATCCTACAGTGATTCCCAGGATAAAGTCGGGCTCTCCTGATAACCGCTCTGCTTGTTGACCAGACTCCTTGTCCAAAAAGGCTTCTCCTTGTTTCTTCGACTGCCAGGAAGCTCAGATAGCTTGCTTTGGTTCCATGTAGCCCCAGTGGCAGGATTATGTGTTCTGCTGTGGTTCTAGGAATGGTTTAAAGCAACCCAGACACCAGATGATAAATGATGAGTAGAAGATACAAGGAGGCAGATTTCAGCATAACTTGAAGTTCATCCTCTAACAGTGGAGCTGACCAGCCCCGGGATGGTTTGCCAGAAAGATACGACATTATAATGATTCTGGATGTATTTTATGGATTTATATCTATCCTCACTATATTCCACTTACCTCCAGAGAAGGCATTTCATATGAACTACAAAAACCAAAAGGCTTATGAAATTAGATGAATAAAATATGACTGAACCTAGGAAAACAGATGAATTTGTAAAGGAAAACATTCTGTCAGTGTTAATCTTCACCAAGCCGCAGCCTTATCTCTTTCTGTCCTTGAACGAATGATGTCATGTTTTTACGGTCACTTTCCTCATCTGTAAAATGGGGATGGCAGCAGTTCCTCCTGCATGGAGTGGTCACAAGGAGTAAATAAAATGCGCAAGTGCCATTCTTCAAACAAGGCCCAGCACTTGGTTGTAGCTCAAAGAATAGCGCCTAAATTTTGTTAACTTCTTAGGTTATTTTTGTTGCACGCGGCAGAAACCCAGCTCTTTCCACTCAAGCAGAAGGGATTTTACTGATATAGAAATGAGAAAGCCTGTGACCATCAAGCATGCTGATTCCACATCAGGCGTCCTCCCTCCCTCTCCGCCTCTCAGTTCTTCATCTTTGCAAGCAGTGGCAAAAAAGGGAAAAGAAAAAAGCTCAAATCCTTATCATCAAAACCCCAAAGGAAGGGGTGGAGGCCTTCACCCCGACCTCCTCCCATTGGAATTTAAGGAACTCTCTGATTGGCCATTTGAGTCACATGCCCAGCTGTGAACCAATCATAGGGTCCAGAGGGGTGGAATGCTGTGATTGGAGGCCTGGTTGATTTGGTCCCCCAGACCTCCCCCAGGATCTTGGAGTCTGGAGTCCAGCCTTGGTGGATCATGGCTCCTAGCAACAGACCTATGCCTGCCAGCCCCCATAGCATCTATCTCTCTCCAGGTTACAATCCAGAGGGTGGAAAGACTCAGCCAATAGGCTCTTCCTAAGGAGGGTAATTGTGCCTTTATAGACGGGCAGTGTTCGGTGTTCAGTGTTTGAAAGTAACCAATCTGAGGCGTCAAGTGCCCACCAGATCTCAGATAATCCCAATCTTCATTACTAACTTCCTCTTTTATTTGGAGGTAGAGAATTCAGCTCTAGGAAGCTCACAAAGTCGAGCGGGTGCTAGTCTCTGCTTTAAGAAGAAACACGTAAAGGGAGCATGTGTCTGTCTTAGAAGACCTTGCTGAAGATTTCATGAATGCTCCCCCATATTCCAATGTATTGATATTTCCCTTCAAAATCACTCGAGCCACAGCTGACAAACTGTCAGAGTGCCAGGATAAAATAGGCAACAATTTAATCAGCTCTTTTGCTTCCACATAACAGATTTCTGGTTTCCTGAGGGAGGTTTTTCTATAAAGCTGCCACATACATCAGGAAACGCTGTGCACTGCACTAATTTAAAGCCCTGTTCACTTTATAATGAATACATATGTGGTGGCCCTGGCTCTCTACCTCACATTTGTTCAGCCATTTTTCACATTTTAAGTTATTGCCTTCAATACTCTTCCCTTTCAGGGAAAAAAATTCTAAATTTATCAAGACTCTCCATGGCTGCAAGGGACAGAAACCCACTAAACTAGCTCAAATACCCAGGAAATTTGTTGGCTCATGGTATTGTAAAGACTTAGGAATTTCGGCTTCAGGTATAGCCACATCCAGGAGCTCAAGCAATAGAGCCAGAACTGACTCTCTGATTCTCACCTCTAGCTCCTGGTATAGATTGGCTTTAGGCTGCAGACTATTCTTCCAGACAACAGAGAAAGGCCGGCGCTGGCAGATGGGACCCTACAGACAGCCCATGATCCTAGAGGAAGAAAGAGATCCTCCAACTTCATGGCTTCATTCCAGACCTCATTCTTGTAGCCAGGGGGTTGGGTTCTCAGATTGGTAAGTTTTGACCACACGGTGCTAGGGGCTGCGTTAGACATGGGTCCATCTGGAGTAGTGGATGGCAACCTATAAAGGGAAAACAAGGTTCTAATAGAAATACTGGGCAGGAGTTCCCGTTGTGGCTCAGTGATTAACGAATCTGACTAGGAACCATGAGGTTGCGGGTTCGATCCCTGGCCTTGCTTAGTGGGTTAAGGATCCGGCGTTGCTATGAGTTGTGGTGTAGGTTGCAGAGGCGGCTCGGATCCCGCGTTGCTGTGGCTGTGGTGAAGGCCGGCGGCTACAGCTCCTGTTAGACCCCTAGCCTGGGAAGCTCCATATGCTGTAGGTGCGGCCCTAGAAAAGGCAAAAAAAAAAAAAAAAAAGACAAAAAAAGAAAAATAAAAAAAAGCAGAAATACTGGACAGACTCAGAGTTCCCACTGTGGTGCAATGGGATTGGTGGTGTCTTGGGAGCAATGGGATACAGCTTCGATCCCCCACCAGGCACAGTGGGTTAAGGATCTGGCTTAGGTCACAACTGCAGCTCGGATCTGATCCCTTGCCTAGAAACTCCATATGCAGAGGGGAGGCCAAAAAAGAAAGAAAGAAGAAAATACTGGGCAGACAGAAACGACAGCTGTCTTTACAAGTATTATTTGTAATGGGATCATCCAGGAGGTGGCAGGGTGAGGAACCAGCGACATAATCCAATTGCAGTCTCAGATCTGCTGCAGGCTTCTCCTCAGAGGGGTGGAAAGCAGGTCTCAGACTATAAGTTCAACATAGATCTAGAAGGTTCTGGAAGGAAGAGTGCGGTCTCCTGGAGGTCTGCTTTGCATTTGAGGGTAAGGGATGTCAAAATTCACCCCAAATTCAGCCAAAGACCATCAGAAGCACACCTGTAGTCAAAAAAGTTCTTTTTTTCTTTGTTTTGTTTTGTTTTTTTAGCTTGCTCCAGCAACGAAGATCCCCACAGTGGGGGAACCATGGAACATCTCTAAAATAGAGATTTGGGGGGACAGGAGGGCAACATATGATTCAGGCTTAAGCTGAGTAGTTCCAAGGAGTTGAGAGTAGAAACAATTCTAGTCTGGTGCTGTCAGGAAGCAGGGAGCAGACTGATGACCAGGCATTTTGGGGATTCCTACCTCCGAGATGGGAGGATGCACGTGGGGCCGTCTCATTGGGAAGACACAGCGGTCATCGAGAAGGGGAATGTGTATTCATTCTTGTGGTTGCAGAGTGTCCTTGTCTCTATCTCGGCTCAGACTCGGCCACAGAGCAGCCTTGTGTGATCACTGTTTGTGTTCTGCGACTTGTTTATGTTCCAGGAAGAACATCGCAGCCCAGCTGTCAGCTGCCCTGGCTGTATTTCATTCCCTTTTCCCAGAGATATGTGTCTTCAGGTACAATCTGCCCCGAGTGCTTCCCTGGCCTGGCCTAGGCTTCAGAAGGAGCGTCAGAAGGGAGCCCACCAGCGACAGCAGTGCGTGACCGTGACCAAGGAGGAGGAGGAGGAGGAGGAGGAGGAGGAAACACTCAGTATTCCCAACTCTTTTCCTTGGAGGAGGAGTCTTAAAGGGAAACGCTGGACTAAGCAAAGATACACAAGTTTGTAAATTCCCAGCGTCTTGACTATGCTGATGTGCATTGTCAGTTGGCTAGAGAAAGAGACAGAATGGTGTTTCTTGAACCAAAAGAGAATCAGAGACATGGGCAGGAGGCAGAGACGGGGGACAGAGGAAGAAAAAGTGACAGGAAGAGAGGCAAACAGATTGAAACGGGGAGAGACGCAGAAATCGGGGGACAGACAGAGAGAAGGAACAGCTAGAGAGACAGGGGCGGAGAGGGGCCGAGAGCAGCTGAGAGAGACGCAGAACAGGAGAGGCCGCGGCGGGGACAGCGCGGGCGGGGCGCGGCGCAGACAAAGGCGCGGCCGCGCGGCCGGGTGGCCGGGCCGGGACAAAGGCTGGCCCGGGGGGCGGGGGCAGCGATGGCGACGGCCGAGGCGGGCGCGGGCGAACTACAAGTCCCAGCAGCTCCCGCTGCGGCCCTCGGCCGGCCCCTCTCGCTCCCCGGGTGCGCCTGGCGGGGCCGCTGGGCCGAGGGGGCCGCCGGCGGGGCTGGCGGGCGGGGGGCTTCCTGCGGGCCCCGGGGGCGCCGGCGGGCGCGGCGGGCCGGGCAGGGGCGAGGGGCGCCGGGTGAGTGTCCCCGCGAGCGGGCTGGGCGGGCGGGGGCCGCGATGGGGGGCAGGTGGGGGGCCCCGGCGCGGGGCGCGGCCCGGGGAGACCTCTGTCCACCATCCCCCGCCCCTCGCGCCGCCCGCCCCGGCCCGGGAGAACGGGGCCGCGGGCGCGATGGGAGGGGGCCTTGCGACCCGCGGGCCTAGCGCTCATTCGGCCGCTTGGCCCCAGGGGAGGACCCGGCCCGAACTAGGCGCCGTCCATCCGGAGGTATGGGGGGCACCTCTCAGCTGAGGTGGGGGGATGCGGGATACCAGGACGCCCCCTCCCCTGGAGGCGATCCAGACCCCTCTCCCCCGTGGAACCTAGGAGGGGCGCCAGGTATTGTTCTCCCCCCCCTCCAGCCCGGGGTGGGGAGTTCAGGAGGCCCTTCCTCAGGCGGGGGATCCAGGCAGTATTCATTGCCTCTTCCCAGTGATATGTGTCCTCAGGTAAAAATCTGCCCTGATTCTGTTCCCTCTGTCCCCCCAGGACCCCAGTTATCGTTTCCCTCACTCTCCAATCTTGGGTCCAGAGTTCTGGAAGCCCCTTCCCCAGGAGGTGAACCAGGATTGTACCTGCCCTCCAGGAGAGACCCCAGTTTTTTCTCCTCACTGCTTCCAGCTCTGAGATGGCCATTCAGGAGCCAGTCTAAGGGTTTCCCTGACCCCCGGGAATTCAGGAGGGACCCAACACTGTCCCTCTACTCACCCTCGAGAGAGGTGAGGAGGTGATGTAGGAACTGAGCCCTGTTTGCAAACCCACTCCCAGCTCTGGGGTTGTGGCTCCTGTGATTCTGCTTCGCAGGGGGAGAGCCGAACCTCTGCCTGACTCCCAGGAACAGATCTATTTGTTGTTTGCCCCCCCAAGGCCTAGCCATGGGGTGGGTAGCTCTAGGCATCACGTCCCCCTCAGGTAATCCTGAGCTCCCCCCTGCTCCCTAGAAGGGGTGCTAGCTATTACTCCCCCCC
>PVHT021183507.1:5222080-5271790 GCA_004024745.2 Catagonus wagneri
TTAGAAATCTGCATTCATGGAGTTCCCATTGTGCCTTAGTGGGTTAAGAACCTGACTGGTATCCGTGAGGATGTGGGTTTGATCCCTGGCCTCGCTCAGTGGGTTAAGGATCTGGCATTGCCATGGTCTTCAGTGTAGGTTGCAGATGTGGCTCAGATCCCATGTGGCTGTGGCTGTGGTGTAGACCAGCAGCTGCAGCTCCAACTCTACCCGTAGCTTGGGAACTTCCATATACTGCAGGCGTGGCCGTAACAGAAAAAAAAAAAAAAGGGAAAAGAAACTGCATTCGGGATTTTCTATCTCCGATACAACACAGGGGTTCTGCCACCTAGTCCTACGCCAGAACTGTGAGATTTAGAATTCATGTGGTCTTTTCCCCAGGAAGCAAGCCAGGGCTCTCCCCGCGCTCCCCCAGGAGGAGAACCAGATGTTGTTTGCCCCCTGCGCTCCAGATAGAGGCTTCAGCGATCAGGCTGCTTCCTTTCTAGGAGGTGAGCCGGGGGTCCCCCTCCATCCCAGAAACCCCCCCATATGCCACCCCCAACTCTGGGACTAAAATTTAGGCTGTGTACTTAGGAGCAAGCACAGGATCCCTGACACCCACCCTCTTCCCCGTGAAAGGGCCATGGTCAAGGGGATAGGCATCTCGGACTCTCTCCTCCACAGGACCCAAGCTTCCCACGGGAGCAGGAGTCCAGGATGGAAGGAGGGGCAGAACCATGGAGCTGGGCACTGGAGACCTCTAGTGCCAGGTCCCATGACTTCTGTCCAGGTGTGGGGCTGAGAAGGGCGGGGCCCCCATGTTCCACCAGGGTCCCTCTTCTCCCTGCCCCGGCGGGGAAGAGAGCAGTCTCCCTGCAGTATGATTCAAGAGAAGGATCCATGTGTGTTTCCCGGAGTGAATCTGGGGCATGGCCCGGCCCCCCTCTTCCTTCCCAGCCCAGGTGCCCAAAGAGACCCCCGTTTCCCCAGAACCTACCTTCACCTCCCCTCTGTCCTCAATCCTCTAGATCTGGCCCCAGAAACGTCTGGCACGTCCACACCGGGGATGCGGCGCTCCGTCCTGGTCAGGAACCCAGGCCACAAAGGCCTGCGGCCCGCCTATGAAGAACTTGATTCTGACTCAGAAGACCTGGACCCCAACTCGGAAGAGCTGGATCCAGTTTCCAAAAATCCAGAGCCTGACCCGGAAGACCTCAACACTGTCTCTGAAGATGTGGACCCCAGCTATGAAGACCTGGAGCCTGTCTCCGGGGATCTGGATCCTGATGTGGAAGCTCCAAGCTCCATCTCGGGGACCCGTGACTTGGATCCCCAAGATCTCGACCCTATGTCTTCAAGTTTCGATGACCCAGACGTCATTGGCCCTGTTCCCTTGATTCTCGACCCTAACAGCGACACCCTCAGCCCCTCTGCCGCCCCAGACCTGGACCCCCTCTCATCTGACCTTACTGCCACCCCCGAGGTCCTGGCCACCAGCCCCGCAGTGCTCCCTGCACCTGCCAGCCCTCCCCGGCCCTTCTCCTGCCCCGATTGCGGGCGAGCCTTCCGCCGCAGCTCCGGGCTAAGCCAGCACCGCCGCACCCATAGCGGCGAGAAGCCCTACCGCTGCCCCGACTGCGGCAAGTCATTCAGCCACGGCGCTACGCTGGCCCAGCACCGCGGTATCCACACCGGTGCACGGCCCTACCAGTGCGCGGCGTGCGGCAAGGCCTTTGGCTGGCGCTCCACGCTGCTGAAGCACCGCAGCAGCCACAGCGGTGAGAAGCCGCACCACTGCCCCGTATGCGGCAAAGCCTTTGGCCACGGCTCGCTGCTGGCGCAGCACCTGCGTACGCACGGTGGGCCGCGGCCGCACAAGTGCCCTGTGTGCGCCAAGGGCTTCGGGCAGGGCTCAGCGCTGCTCAAGCACCTACGCACACACACCGGCGAGCGGCCCTACCCCTGCCCGCAGTGCGGTAAGGCCTTCGGGCAGAGTTCGGCTCTGCTGCAGCACCAGCGCACGCACACGGCCGAGCGCCCGTACCGCTGTCCCCACTGCGGCAAGGCCTTCGGCCAGAGCTCCAACCTGCAGCACCACCTGCGCATCCACACGGGTGAGCGGCCCTACGCCTGCCCTCACTGCTCCAAGGCTTTCGGGCAGAGCTCGGCGCTGCTCCAGCACTTGCACGTGCATTCGGGCGAGCGCCCTTACCGCTGCCAGCTCTGTGGCAAGGCCTTTGGCCAAGCCTCCAGCCTCACCAAGCACAAGAGGGTGCATGAGGGTGCGGCCGCTGCAGCTGCTGCAGCTGCTGCAGCTGCCGCCGGCCTGGGCCTTAGCCCTACTTCGATGTTAAGGCCGGGACAGGTCTCCCTCCTGGGTCCTGATGCTGTCTCCGTTCTCGGCTCTGGCCTGGGCCTCAGCCCGGGCCCCAGCTCCGGCCTTGACCCTGACCCTGACCCTGGCTCTGTGCTGGGCTCCCTCCCCAACCCGAGCCCCAAACCCATCCCTGGCTCTGGATCTACCTGCACCTCTGAGTCTGTCAAATCTTCTGACCGTAAGCCTGGGTGCAATGCCAGCTCTGACCCTTTGTCCGACCCTGACAGTGGCTCTGGTCCCAGCCCGGGTCCAGATCCTGTGCCCAGCCCTGACCCCAACACTGAGTCCCACCCTGACCCTACCTCTCCCACCCATGACACTGTCAGCCCAGCCCTCCCTACTGGCGAGAGCCCCACGTGGGTGCAGGAGCAAGGGGCACTGCTGGGGCCTGATGGCTGAAGGGCATGCGGGCACCCACAGGGGCCTGGGAAAGTCGTGTGTTGTGCAGTTAGTAAAATCTTCCCACTGCCTCCTGGCTCTGTGTCATGGTTCTCCTGTTGCTCTTTTTTCTCTAATGCATGGCCTCTTCCTCGGGAGCTGGGAGGGTATGGCCTGAGCCAGCCATACCTAATGGAACCTCCATGTCTGGCTTTCCCTCCAGCATCCTCCAGGCTTCCCAGCTTCCCCCACCAAGTCTCACACTGGTCCATCCTAGCAGTCGCCACTCTCTGCTCCCCCAGATCTGGCCACCCCAGTCAGGTGCACCCTCTCCCTGCAGGTGGTCTAAGCAGCATCCTTTCCTTTTGAACTTGGCTTTCCCTGAAAAGGAAAAGTCGCATGGACAATCTAGCAGGCTGATAACGGAGGCTGATATGAAACCATGTGGGCAGCTCTGCAAAGCCTACATACATAGCGGGACAAAAGAGTCACTCATTTATGCATTTAGCAAACATCTGTTGATTGCTCCAGTCTCAGCAGGGAGCAAGATAAGCATGGCCTTGGCCCTCACAGAGCTCACAGAGACCTAGGTCAGAAAATTTTAAAAAGTAAATACAGTATGGTACATTCCAGAAGAAGCATACCAAGACTTCTGATTTAGAAGGGGGACAGCTTCCCTCAGGAAGGAATTTATAATCCCAATAACCTCTAATTTAATCATCAGCGCTTTTTGCCCTGAGACCTGTGCTATGTTCTTGCATTTTTTCATTTAATTCTCAATAGCTCCATGAGGCAGGTAACTATGAGTTACCCCATTTTGCAGATGAGTAAACTGAGGTATGTGGAGTTTAAGTGACTTTTTGGAAGACACAGAAGCGGTGGTTTGGAGTGCCTAGGTTGAAACCCATTTTGTCTGCCTTCCAGAGCCTGGGTTGTTAACCTTTATGCTCTAGGACAAGACTGTGCAGAGGACCTGGGGCTACTGAGAGATGAGCCGGGGGAAGAAGTAGGAGGGGGTGGGGGGTGGAACAAGGGTCGGGTAGACTGAAGTGGGGAGCTTGCTTGACATCCTGGAGAAATGGGAAGACATTGACAGGTTCTGACAGAGGACTAATACAATTTTTTTAATCCGCTTCTGGCTGCTGGATGGAGAGTGGAATGGGGGTATCAAGAATGGGAACCCAAGGGAGTTCCTGTGGTGGCTCAGTGGGTTAAGCACCGACTAGCATCATGAGGATGCAGGTTCCACCCTTGGCTTCGCTCAGTGAGTTAAGGATCCGTCGGAGTTGCCACAAGGTTCAGCTTTGGTCACAGATGCCGCTCGGATCTGGCGTTGCTGAGGCTGTGGTATAGGCCAGCAGCTGCAGCTCCAGTTTGACCCTAGCCGTATGAGCAGCTGTAAAACGAGAAAGAAGAAGAAGAAGAAGAAGGAGAAGAAGGAGAAGGAGAAGAAGGAGAAGAAGGAGAAGAAGGAGAAGAAGAAGAAGAAGAAGAAGAAGAAGAAGAGAAGGAGAAGGAGGAGAAGGAGAAGGAGAAGGAGAAGGAGAAGAAGAAGAAGGAGAAAAAGAAGAAGAAGAATGGGATCCTAAGATAAGGGAGGTTGGTACAGTGGTCGGGCCAGGATGTTGGGGGACTCTGGGCTGATAGCCATAGGACTGGGGGAAAGTATACATGTTTGGGATATAATTACAAAATTACGGACGGTTTGATGATAGTTCAGATGAGAGGGGTTTAAGAGGAACGCAGGGTTTCTGGGGGGTAGGGAGCAGGGCAGTCTTGAGTTAAAATGTGGGATCATCACCGGACTTCGCGGAGGGTAAGGGGGTCAAGCACTGGACATGGAAGTCAAGAGGCTGGCATTGCACGAGGGCATGATACGGAGCCAGGACCGAGCCAGTCCAAAGTTGGCTTGCTCACAGCCGGCCCATCCCCCAGCACGCTCATTCCTGCCCGTCGGCGCTAGGACCTCGCGACCGTCTAAGGGCTGTAACTCGCCAGCTGCGGCGCGCATGCGTGCAGCTCCGGCAGGGATCTTCGTGGCGCAGAGGGCGGGACCGGATCGCGTCAATTGCTTTTTGAACCGGGTTGGTCACGTGACTGGGGCTCGCGAGTCAGCTGATGCGGGAGGGTTTGAAGCTGCACCGCGAGGGAGCGAGGCCGCAGTGACAGCGGCGGGCTTTCGGACCCCGGCTGTCCGGCGGTGCCCGCCGGCGTCCGGTGCTAATCGCTCCGGCATGGCAGTCCCCGTAGGCCCGCGCAGCTCAGGTGAGGGCGCAGGCGGCCCTGCGGGTCGCCGAACGCAGGCGGCGGGCCGGCGGCAGGCGGCGGAGCCCCGGGTTTCCGATTCCTCAGCTCCGGTGCTGACCTCTCAAGCTTCCCCGTGGTAGCGATACGTGCTGACGGCTTCTAGAACCTGGGCGGCGGGTGGGCACTAGCTTCTGCGACCTTGTAGTGGCGGGTCTCCCGACCGGCCTTTTTGAACCTAGGCTGTGCTCAGAGTGCCTCACCTCAGGCGACTCCGGGCGGCCAGGGTCCCAGAATTTGCATTCCGAGTCTAGATTCGGATTGCTCAGCTTTGCTAGAAGTCAGACGACCCCAGCTTCTCCAACGTGCATGTGAAACTCTCATAGTTTCCTTCTCCAAATCAGGAGGTGAATGTTCAGCTTCTCTACCCAGACAGGAGTGTTGGGCATTGCCTCCTGAAACCTAGGTGCCCAACACGATTTCAGACCACCAAACCAGTGGAGGCTCAGCTTTCTTGACCTCACTAGCCTATCATATGGGAGCCTAGAGGAAGGCCAATTGCATTGGTCTTTTCGTTTTGCTTTTTTTTTTTTTTTTTGTCTTGTCGAGCTGCACCCTTGGCAATAAGGAGGTTCCTAGGCTAGGGGTCCAATTGGAGCTGTAGCTGCTGGCCTACAGCACAGCCACAGCAAAGCGGGATCTGAGCTGCGTCCGCGACCTACACCACAGCTCACAGCAATGCCAGATCCTTAACCCAACAAGCAAGGCTAGGGATGGAACCTGAGTCCTCATGGATGCTAGTCAGGTTTGTTAACCGCTGAGCCACGACAGGAACTCCTGGTCTTCTCTTCACAAGCTAGCTGGAGACACCTGAGAAGTGGCTATTAAAGTCTGGAGTGGGTTAGCTGTGATCCCAGCCAGGGAGGTGGCCGGCCCTCTGGCTTTCCATCCAGCTGCCTTGT
Organism: Catagonus wagneri; assembly: GCA_004024745.2. Classification (NCBI taxonomy): domain Eukaryota; kingdom Metazoa; phylum Chordata; class Mammalia; order Artiodactyla; family Tayassuidae; genus Catagonus; species Catagonus wagneri. The sequence goes on from PVHT021183507.1 coordinate 5,228,024, forward strand.
AAACAACTATAACAGCATCTGAGCTCCAAAGGAACCAGCCAGGAGCTGGCCCTCCTTGTAGGACAGGTTCTGACAGTGCCCACATTCATCCTGGTGGGTGTGCCAGGCAGGGGGCCAGCCAGGCCCTGGAAAGAAACAGGGTTCTCCATGTAAGGGTGGTGGGGTATATCAGGGACAGTTCCTGGACTGCCGTGACCAGCTGTGACCCTCTTGGGCTGGTCAGGATTGAAGGGAATAAGCAATTCTTAGAACAACCTCTATTCATGGAGAATTTTTTTTTTTGCTTTTGTCATTTTAGGGCCGCACCCGTGGCTTATGGAGATTCCCAGGCTAGGGGTCTAATCGGAGCTGTAGCCGCTGGCCTGTGTCACAGCCACAGCAACGCAGGATCCGAGCCACGTCTGCAACCTACGCCACAGCTCATGGCAATACCGGATCGTTAACCCACTGAGCAAGGCCAAGGATCGAACCCGCAACCTCATGGTTCCTAGGCAGATTCGTTAACCACTGTGCCATGACAGGAACTCCTCGTGGCGAAATTTTTGAGGCACAGAAACTGAGTGCGTTGTAAAGATCTGATCCTTAGCTTCCTGGTGAGAAATTTTATTGCCCCATTTTGAGATGAGAAGGCTGAGGCTCAGGGAGGTTGAGTGCCCTGGGACAGGGGCAGGAATCAACTCAGGCCCTTTTGAATAACCTGTAACCTCTGAGCAGCACTGCTGCATACATCCAGAAAATGCTGTGGATTTTTTGGCTTTTTTTAGCTCTCCAGGGTTCTTTCTTGGCAGAAGCTGGGGACCTGCCTCCCCTGTCGGCAGATGGCCCTGCCTAGGTCTGGTCCCCACTGCCTTCTCCCGTCCCACAGAGACTGAGCGCCTCCTGACACCCAGCCCAGGGTATGGGACCCAGGCGGGGGCTTCCCCAGCCCCTGCGACCCCTTCAGAAGAGGAAGACCTCCGCCGCCGGCTCAAGTACTTCTTCATGAGTCCCTGTGACAAATTTCGGGCTAAGGGCCGCAAGCCCTTCAAGCTCATGCTGCAAGTGGTGAAGATCTTGGTGGTCACTGTGCAGGTGAGACTTGCAGGGGTCCCAACAGAACGCCCCCCGCGCTTTGCCTTGAAGGAGGGTCTTGGAGTCGAAGCCTAGTCCCGACCCCGTAACAGCATAATGAAAGTGACAGTGGCATGAATGAGTCGGGAAGTCCTCTGGGATCTGCATGGGAGCAGCTCCTTTAAACCTCACAAATGCCCTCTGAGGTTCTGGCAACCGCTTTTGCCTCTTTTAGTAGATGAGATAACTGAGACTCAGGTTCAGGGACCTGTCCGGAGTCACACAGCAGCTGAGCGCTGGGAGTGGCACGTGGACCCCGGCAGTCTGACGCCGTACAGATCCTCAAAGAGAACTGCCCCAGTGGTTGAATAGAGAGACCCCTGCCCCCAACCGCTGGGCTCTAAGGACTCCTGGATGAATCAGACCCAGCCCTGGCCTAGTGCCATGACTTTAGACATGTCACCACGCTTCTAATTTCCCCTTGGCAAAGGGGCCCAGTGGTGGTTCTTATTACCCTGTAGGTTTGGGTTTAGCACCCAACTCAGCAGCCAGTAAATATTTAATTTACATTAGCTGTTGCCGGGAGTTCGGTGGGTGAACGGCCACCATGTGCTGCCTGTGGCAGGCATGCCCTTGGCGGGGAGGGTTTCTCTTCTTCCTCCACTCATGCGCTCTGAGAGACCCCCTCCCGGTGGCAGTGCCAATCCTCCCTGTCCCTCCCGCCAGCTCATCCTGTTTGGGCTCAGCAACCAGCTGGCAGTGACCTTCCGGGAGGAGAACACCATCGCCTTCCGGCACCTCTTCCTGCTGGGCTACGCGGACGGGGCCGACGACACCTTCGCGGCCTACACGCGGGAGCAGCTGTACCAGTCCATCTTCTATGCCGTGGACCAGGTGCGGGCAGACAGGAGCCGGTGGGCAGGTGGGCCCGCAGGGCAGCGGGGGCGGGGCTGACGGACCCTCCCCTCTGCGCCCACAGTACCTGATGCTCCCTGACGTGTCGCTGGGCCGGTATGCCTATGTGCAGGGCGGGGGCGGCCCCTGGGCCAATGGCTCGGCCCTGGCCCTCTGCCAGTGCTACTACCACCGAGGCCACGTGGACCCCGCCAATGACACCTTTGACATCGACCCCATGGTCATCACTGGTGAGTGGGCAGGGCAGGGCCGCGCGTTTGGGAGCCCCGGCTACTGGGGTTAAAAGCCCAGTCGGCCTCCTGCTCCTCTGGGAGCTGGGGTGGTTGTGATCGTTAAGCATTTGACGATTAGTAGAATGCTTGGTACGTGGAAACAGCTGAGTGTTACCTTTTAGTGTCAGTCATTCATTAAACACTCGCGGCCTGCTGAGCATCAGGCACTAGGGTCTGTGCAGGGAATGAGACACATCAAGCTCTCCCCTAGCGGGGACACAGAGGGAACAAATGACAAATGTTTAAATACAGAGAGGGGAGTTCCTGTCATGGCTCAGTGGGTTACGAACCCAACATAGTGTCCGTGACAATGCACCTTGTCCTGGCCTCGCCCATTGGGTTAAGGATCCGGCGTCGCCACACAAGCTGCAGCATAGGTTGCAGACGCGGCTCAGATCCCGAGTTGCTATGGCAGCGGTGTAGGCTGGCGGCTGCACCTCCGATTCAACCTCTAGCCTGGGAACTTACACATGCTACAGGAAAAAGACAAAAATATTTAATTAAAAATAGATAAATAAATGCAAAGGGGGAGGGGAAGCAGGGAAGGGGGCTATTGGGGACTCTGGGGAGACCTGCCTGTGCCTCCCCCAGTGTCCCTTCCCTGACTCCCTGTCCTCAGATTGTATCCGGGTGGACCCCCCCGAGAGACCCCCTGTGCCCCCCAGTGATGATCTTGGCCTCTCGGATGGCAGCACCAGTTACAAGAACCTCACGCTCAAATTCCACAAGTACTGCCCGATCAAGGGGGCGGAGGGCGGGGGGAGGCAGGACCACAGGCACCCTCGGGGGGCAGGATCGCCCCCCCTCCCCCAGGGCAGCCACTTCCCCACAGGCGGGGCCTCGCCGCTGCCACCACGTGAGCACTTCCTGTGCCAGCTGCAGAGTCAGCATGGGGCTGAGCGCTGGCCCTTGGGGGCTGCAGGGTCAGGCAGAGCCCCCTCCCCCTTACCCAAGCCTCCCCCCCAGGCTGATCAACGTCACCATCCACTTCCAGCTGAAGACCATTAACCTCCAGAGCCTGATCAACAATGAAATCCCTGACTGCTACACCTTCAGCATCCTGGTGAGCCTGCAGTGCTTGGGGGGGCGGACGACAGACCCGGCCAGCGATGGGGAGAGGGGCACAGGGCTCCTGAGCTCTGGACCTGGGGATCCTTGGCCAAGGGCAGCGAGGGGGTGTTGTTGGAGGCTGGGGCTGGAGAGGCCATCCATCGTGCAGGTCTAGGAGCCTAGGTCTTTGCTGAGGTCTACTCTGTCCTGTCCTGTCCCACCGCACCCCGACAGATCACATTTGACAATAAGGCACACAGTGGGCGTGTCCCCATCAGCCTGGAGACCCAGGCCCACATCCAGGAGTGTAAGCACCCCAGCGTCTTCGGCCACGGTGAGCCCCCATACCCCTGACCGGGGGCCCTGACTTGCCCGGGAATCCCCAAGCCCCAGACCGGCAGGGGCCAAGCTCCCGACTCACCCAGAGAAACCCATGAGCCCACTGACCAGCCGGAACCAGCCCTGAAGCCCCCGAGGCTTGGCCCAGCTGCCTCACCTGGCCTCGCCTGCCGCCGCCTCCCCACAGGAGACAACAGCTTCCGGCTCCTGTTTGACGTGGTCGTGATCCTCACGTGCTCCTTCTCCTTCCTGCTGTGCGCCCGCTCGCTGCTCCGAGGCTTCCTGCTGCAGAACGTGAGAGCCGCCCGCAGCCTCGCCCAGCTCTGGGGCGACCTGTGCCCGGGACCCGACCCTCGCGCCCTCCCCACTACCCTCCGCCCACCTCCCCCCGCAGGAGTTTGTCGGGTTCATGAGGCGGCGGCGGGGCCGGGTCATCAGCCTGTGGGAACGGCTGGAATTCGTCAACGGCTGGTACATCTTGCTGGTCACCAGCGATGTGCTCACCGTCTCCGGCACCATCACGAAGATCGGCATCGAAGCCAAGGTGGGTCCTGCCCGTGCCCTGCCCCGAGCCCGCTCGTGTCCTTCCAGACCCTGGTCCCCTGTTCCACCCCCGGGACGCCGGCCTGGCGCCACACCCCCGGGAGAGGGCCAGGGCCGGTGGGGTTGACGCTGCTCCCGCCCTTAGAACCTGGCGAGCTACGACGTCTGCAGCATCCTCTTGGGCACCTCGACACTGCTCGTCTGGGTCGGCGTCATCCGCTACCTGACCTTCTTCCATAAGTACAATGTGAGCCTCGGACCCGCGGCCAGGACCCTCTAGGTGGCGGCCGCGTGTTCCTTCATTCCCACCCCCGCCCCCAAATAAGGTCACACGTGTTTCAGTCACCAGCTCCTGCCGTGACCCGGCCCCATCTCCCATACCTGCCCACCCCGGGCGTGCCTGTCACTGCACCTGGGCCACGTGGGCCTGCTCTCATAGCCGAGCCATGGGTGTGCATGGGCGCCCTCCGTACCATTCGCCCCCCCCCTTTTTTTCATTATAATTGACTTACAGTGTTTTGTCAATTTCTCCTGTACAGCAAAATGACCCCGTCACACATGTATATCTATATTCTTTTTCTCATATTATCCTGCCCCTTCTGAAGCCCCCCACCCCCAGCTTGGTCACCCAGCATGCCCTTGGGTGGGCTTCACTCCATCCGTACACTCACGGCCTGCCTTGGTTGTGGCTGTGCCCTCACTGCTGTCCCCTGTCTGCTCCTCCACAGATCCTCATCGCCACACTGAGAGTGGCCCTGCCCAGCGTCATGCGCTTCTGCTGCTGTGTGGCTGTCATCTACCTGGGCTACTGCTTCTGCGGCTGGATCGTGTTGGGGCCCTACCATGTGAAGGTAGGGGCTGGCCAGGACCCGTGGCTAGCACTCGTGTGACCCACAGCCGGGGGGTCCCTGGCTCCCCTTCCCACTTGCCGAGCCCTCTGTCTCCTGGTCTATCTAATGTTGACTTGGTGACACTGAGTGACTCACCTTGACCCCTGGTATCTTATCAGCAAGTCTGCAGCAGTTCTGCCCACTGTCCCCTCTAACCCTCATGACCCTGGCCTTGACCATATGGCCTTGTCATTGTTCAGTGACCTACCCCCCAAGTAGCCCCATCATGACTCCTGTCCCCACTGCCCCCTCCGACCCCCAATCCCCCTTCACCCCCAGTCTCACCCACAGCTCCTGGTACTCTGTCCCTGCCGTCCCCTCCGACCCCCAACCCCCCGACCCCAGCCATGCCCACAGCTCCCTCTGACCCCCTAACCCCCTGCAGTTTCGCTCGCTGTCCATGGTGTCCGAGTGCCTGTTCTCACTCATCAATGGGGACGACATGTTTGTGACGTTCGCGGCGATGCAGGCACAGCAGGGTCGCAGCAGCCTGGTCTGGCTCTTCTCCCAGCTCTACCTGTACTCCTTCATCAGCCTCTTCATCTACATGGTGCTCAGCCTCTTCATCGCGCTCATCACCGGGGCCTACGACACCATTAAGGTCAGCTGCCCGCCCACGCAGCCCTCCTGGCCTGCCTCCCTGGGGGGCCGGCCCATACTCGTGCACACACAGCCCCACACCCGAGTCCCTTGCAGTCAGCACGGCAGGGTGCGGAGAGAAGGACCCAGTGAGGGAACGTGGTCGATTCTGTGAGGCCAAAGGAGAGGGCTGCTCGGAATTGGGGGGCCCAGGAGGGGCTGATAACTGTTGCTGTCACAGGTGCTGCGTTCTCTTTTATTAAGGTGTGGGTCCCAGGCCAGGTGGGGCTCCTGTATCTGCTTTTACCCACAGGGAAACCAAGCCATAGACTTTCAGTGACTCACCCAAGGTCATCTACAAAGCACGCAGTGGAACCTGGCTCAGTGCAGGACTGTCTGATACGGAAGCCCTGCTCCCAGTTCCTCTGTCCTGTGGGAGCTGCTTGGGTCCAGGGACCCAGTGTTCATCCTGCAGGCCTCAGGGGTCAGAGCAGGTCATGGGCGTGGCAGGTAGACAGAATCTTTTAACCAACATGTTCCAAGGTCTGTTTGTGTGCCAAGCCTTGTACTGGGCACTGGGCGTCTAGGAAAGCAGGCATACGTGGTCTGTCCAAGACCTGTAGGCAGGATGGATCAGGCGTAAGCAGGAGTAAGACAAGCATGAAAGAAGTATGTAAGGTTCCAGAGGACCCCTGCTTTACTCCGGTATTGGGGTGAGTCCAGGAAAGTTTTTAGAATGTGCTGTCCAATGCAAGTCTCTAGGCACATGTGACTATTTAAAATTTTAATTCTGTGGAGTTCCCACCATGGCTCAGCGGAAACGAGTCTGACTAACATCCATGGGGATGCAGATTCGATCCCTGGCCTGGCTCAGTGGCTTAAGGATCCGGTGTTGCCATGAGTTGTGGCGTAGGTCGCAGACGTGGCTCAGATCTCACACTCCTGTGGCTGTGGTGTAGGCTGGCAGCTACAGCTCTGATTCGCCCCCTAGCCTGGGAACATCCATAAGCCTCAGGTGAGGCCCTAAAAAGCCAAAATAAATAAATAAATAAATAAATAAATAAATAATGAAAGTGAAATACAGTTCTGAATTCAGTTCCTCACTGACACCATCCCCATAGCAAGTGCCCCAAAGCCAGTGTGGCTAGTAGCTACCAGATTTGGACAGCAAAGAAAGTGAACATTTCTATCGTGTCAGAAAGTTCTGGATTGATGAGACAGGAGCCCAAGAGAGGGGTGGGGTGGGGTAGGGAGAGCAGGCACCAGGCAGAAGGAACAGCCAAAGCCAAGCCCTTGTCATAGCCGGAAAGGACTTGGAGAAGTGAGAGTGGCCCCTGGCCTGGTGAGCTTGGGAGAACACTGTTAGGATGTTTACTGCAGATGCCTGGATACAGCCAGCCCATGGGACACTTCTATCACCCAGACTCAAGGAGCAGGTCTTGCCCTAGCATTTAAAGATCGCACACCTTTTTTTTTTTTTTTTAAAGATCACACGTGTATCATCGTTGGGTATACAAGCCCAGACCTTGCTCCCACTGTGTGCACCCAAGACAATAGATGGTTGTCAGGCACCGAGATTGGGTCAGGCCCGGCTCTCAGTGTTGGGGCCACAGCAGAGGGCACCAGCTGACGGCGAGTCAGGGTATGCCTACAAATCGGTGGTCAGGGAATGTCTCCGTTCAAAGCAAACCATAAACGGCAGGTAGAGGGCGCCAGTGCGAAGACCCAGACGTGGGAGGTCCAGGAGGAACCAGAAACGAGAGGAGGGGCGGGTGAGGGCATATGTCAAGGGACTGGGAAGTCCGAGGCCACTTTCATGCCGGGCCACTGGGCGTCTCTCCCCAGCACCCGGGCGGAACAGGAGCAGAGGAGAGTGAACTCCAGGCCTACATCGCACAGTGCCAGGACAGCCCCACCTCCGGCAAATTCCGTCGCGGGAGCGGCTCGGCTTGCAGCCTCCTCTGCTGCTGCGGCCGGTTAGAGGCTGGGTTGGCTTGGGTTTGGGATTGGCTGAGGGAAGGGAAGCGCGTCAGAGGGAACTGTTGCCTTCCGCCTCCGCTGACAATGCCTTTCCTCCAGGGATGCTTCGGAGGAGCATTCGCTGCTGGTGAATTGACTGGGACCAGGACTGCAACTGAACATTAGCCCCCGGACTGCGGAGACCCATGCATATTTATTTTTAGTCTTTGCTTTTAAGGATCGGCTCTCTGCTGCGCCCTGGGAGGGCCTGGGACAGTCGGGTCGGACTCTGGAGTGGGACTGGGGTGGAGTTGGACTGGGGTAGGGTGGGTATTAAATAAATGGGAAAATAAACTTGTTCTCATTTCTAGTGGGAGGGGCGTTCCCTGCGCCAATTGGGCTCGGCCCCTTTAAAGCGTCGCCACATTCTGCGTGGCCAGCTTCAAGCGACCTTCCAAACATGGCGGGGGGCGGGGCTGCGACGCGCCCTGCGGGCAATATTTTAAAGGGGCAGCACCTGCGGCGCTGGGCGGAACGCTAGCGGAGTTGGCGCAGAGTGGACCCCGGCTGCGGCTCCTGGGTGAGTCCGGGTTTCCTTCGCCCCCCCGCAGTGGCGTCCCTTCACGGGTAGTTAGCGAATCCTTGGCATTCCCGAGATCTGTCCACTGATTACCTGTAGTCCTTGATGTTCTGACGCTCCCATCCCCCCAGCTCCCGGCAGGTGTTTTCGCATCAGTAGCCAAGGTGCGCCCTACAGTAGGAAGGGACTAGACCCCCGCACGTTTTCCGGGTAATGTTTCAAAGGCCCAGTGACTTCCCCAAATTTCTATTAATACTTCAGTGGTTCCAGAAACAGCCTCAGCCTCCCAGAAAACTCTCAGTAATATTCCGGCATTCCTTGGTATCATGCTTGAATAACTCCAGAGACGTGCCCATTCAGGTTCCAGTTTTCCCAGGAATAGTCCTGTAGTCCTCAGAATCTTAGTAACTTTCCAGCGCTCATCAGTAATTACAGCGTCCCTGGTAACGTATCCCAGCAATGGCTCCAGCATCGTTCCCAGAATCCCAGTGATGCTCCTCACCGTCAAAGACCCTACAACTTTACTATTACATGACAGTAAATCTCCAGCATCAACCAGTAATACTTTAAGAGCCCACCCAACTCCGAGCGTCCCACAATCCTGAGAGCTCGACGTTGCCCCGCGACCCCTTGTGTGGCTGCTCCCAGCAACACTCCCGCTGTGCTCCAGCTCCTGTACTTCCCCGGAGCCAGGCATCTCCCCGACCCCATGACTCGTGGGTCCAGTTTTCCCTGGGGAGGGCATTCAGTCTTCGCTGGGGGCGCAGGGGTGCGGCCTAGGGATCGGTGGGTCAGGATTGATCAGTTCCACAGAGGCTGGGGATGGGGCCACCTGCTGGAGGGAGCAGTGTCCTTCAGGGACCTGTTCACTGACTGCGGACAGTGAGTCCCGAGCTGACTGCCATTTGGCCCCAGGGTGGAGCTGGGTAAGTGGGGTGTGAGGTCCACCTAGTGCATAGATAAGAGGAACCTGGCGGTGAGCCGGGGACCCACCTCACTTCCTAGCTCGGGCCCTGAGATCAGTTTGCAATACCACTGTGTTCCGCAGCACCCTTTGAGCTGTCCCCCAGCCGGCAGCCGCCCCGGTTGTGGGTACAAAGGGAATAGGGCTTGTGCAAAGGGGCAGGGCTTGCAGCAGGGGAGGGGCGGGCCCAAAGTGAGAACTTGCACGGGTTCCTCCTGCTTCTTATTCCCCAGGACTTCAGATTACCAGACCTGACGCCCAGCCAGAAGCAACTGATGGAGGCCCCACTGCAAACAGGAATGGTAAGGGTTGGAGCGCCGCGCTGCGGTGACTACAATTCCCGACGTGCTCAGCGCGCATATCGTGGTCCCGCGATAACCAGACTGTGTCTGTTCGGGCGGAACTACGTTTCCCGGCGTGCACTGCGGGCCGCCGAGCCGCAAGAAAGAGTTGAACCCCAGAGAAGGGAGCTGCGCTTGCCCATTTTGCAGATGGGGTCATCAAGGCCCGCACCTCCTGTGATCTCGGGACATGAATTGGCTCAATGGAATGGGGTCCCGGGCGTTTCGGTCCCCGAGGAAGGCCCGGCGGGTCGGGTATGCGATGCGCAGCCAGTGCCTTTCGTCCCGCAGGTGCTGGGCGTGATGATCGGGGCTGGAGTCGCGGTGCTGGCCACGGCCGTGCTTATCCTCCTGCTGGTGCGGAGGCTTCGAGTGCCAAGTGAGGACCCGGATGGCTTTCTGGGGGTGCTGAGGGATGGGAAGCTGAAACGGCCGGGTCCCTGAGGCTGTAGAGATGGGATTTGCTTGAGTTTGCGCGCCCTGTCCCCGTCTCTGGCCGTGCAGAGTATGCGTAGAGCTCAGAATGGCCCTCTCCGCACTTATCCCCAGAAACCCCAGCCCCGGATGGCCCGCGGTATCGATTCCGGAAGAGAGACAAAGTACTTTTCTATGGCCGGAAGATTATGCGGAAGGTGAGTCTGGGACCCCCTTAGGGCTCCCACTGGCCGCACAGAGGTCCCGCCCTTTCCGTAGCTAATACTTCTTACTTAGCCCGCCGCCCTCTTTGATCAAGGGCCTCTGGATCCGCCCCGCCCCACCCCACCTTCCCTTGGGTCTGAACTGGCAGTTGACCCCTCTCTCTTCCCCCCTCCACCACTTAACCTTCCCAGGTATCACAGTCCACTTCTTCCCTGGTGGACGTCTCTGTCTCCACTGCTTCCCGGCCACGAATGAAGAAAAAACTTAAGATGCTCAACATCGCCAAGAAGTAAGGCTGTGCTGCATGTACCTGGCGCTGGGGGCTATATCCGGGGCTTTTTGAGTGGTCAGCCCACAGCGAAAGGCCTATGTCACACTGCTTTGAACCCAGGGAGTCTTTTCACATCAGAGGGACTATTTCAAAGCTCTCCCGCACTAGACAGGCTGTCTCTGTCCCCCGAGTGATGTTTCCCTGCTGCAGCGGTATCTGTGAGTTATTTAATTCCCAATAGGTGTCTCGGATGTCTTGTCATAGACTTAGGGGTCAAATCTGGGGGGTCTCCACACTTGAGATGGTTTATTCCAGGATGTCTCACTGGGGTCATCTCAGGTGTTTCCGGGACCTGCTGGGTGAGTTGTCTCTAGTTTTTGTCCTCTTGGGTTGATCTCAGCAGTCTCTCCATCAGAAAGCATCTCTCTGTGACACCCGCATTGGAGTTCTTCCCATACTGCAGAGGCTCTGTTAGGAATTTCTGTTCCCCAGGAGTTATCCCAAGAACATTTTTGTGCTGGAGACATAGGAAGGGTATCTTAGGATATGTCATCAGCAACGGGCTACCTCGGGGTCTCTGAGAAAGGCTCTCCCAGTGATCCTTCTGAGTTGGGAGCCGGCTCAGGGGTCTCCTGACATCATAGGGTCTCTCTTTAAAAAAAAAAAAAAGAATTATTGGAGAATAGTTGATTTACAAAGTTGTGTTGGTTTCAGGTGTACACCAAAGTAAGTCAGCTGTACGTATACATATAGCCACTCATTTTCAGATGCTTCTCCCGTGTAGGTTATTACACAGTATTGTGCAGAACAGTAGGTCCGTGCATAGGGTCTCTTTGAAGGTCTGTCTCAAGTGTGTCATCACACAAGGGACCATTCCAAGGTTATCCACGATCACCAGGTGTGCTGTCCCATGGTTTTCTGTGACGAGTAGAAGAGCTGTTTCTAGATATTCCATGATGGGTTGAGAGTCTGTCTACCTCCAGGAGGGGCAGCCTCAGTGTCTGTACAGCCTTGAGGAGCTGCCCTGATGTTGCCATGACCTTTGAGGGCTATCTCAGCTCTCTGTGATGTGGGCAAGGGCTAGCCCAAGTATGCTCAATCAGAAGAGTTCCCTGGTGGCCCAGCAGTTAAGGATTCAGTGTTGTCAGTGCTGTGGCTCAGAACAGGAACTTCTGAGTACTGTGGGTGGGACCAAGAAGAGGAAGAAGGAGGAGGAAGAGGAGTTCCTGTTGTGGCTTAGTGGTAATGAAACCTACTAGTGAGTATCCATGAGGACTCAGGTTCAATCCTTGGCCCCACTCAGTGGGTTAAGGATCAAGCATTGCTGGCAGCTGTGGTGTAGGTCTCAGATGTGGCTCAGATCCTGCGTTGCAGTGGCTGAGGCGTGGGCCGGCAGCTGGAGCTCTGATTTTACCCCTAGCCTGGGAACTTCCATATGCCGAAGCTGCAGCCCTTAAAAAAAAAAAAAAGGGAAGAAGAAGGGAAGGGAGAGGAGGATGAGGAGGAGAAAGAGAAGAGAAAGGAAAGAAATCTGGGTTTCTCTGTAATATGGAGTTTAACTCAGGGGTCCGCTCATACTAGAGGGTCTATTTTGAGTATCTTTGACAGTGGAAGGCCTGTCTCAGTAATAACCGACTTGCAGGGAAGAGCTTTCCCCAGCCCGTGATTAGCAGAGGGGGTGGATCTGGATTCTCAAGTCACGAAGGCGATCTCAGAGTCTCTGGGTCCATCAAAGGAGCTGTCTCAGGGCTGGCTGTGACTTGGGAAAAAGGGTCTTCTCAGGAATCTTTTTTTTTCCTTTTTTGGCTCCCCCACAATGTATGGAGTTCCCAGGCCAGAGATCAGATTTGAGCTGCAGTTGCAGCCGGCCCTGTGGCAACGCCAGATCCTTAACCCACTTTGCTGGTTCGGGGAATGAGCCTGCGTCCCAGTGCTCCCCGGATGCTGCTGATCCCATTGAGCTGCAGCGGTAACTCCTCATGGATCTTTACAATGAGCAGAAACGCTGTATCAGGGGTCTCCTGGCATAATGGAAGCGGCCCTAGGAACCTGCCTACATTAGGAGGCTCATCAGGAGTCTATTCTGTGACTGCTGGAAGGGCTCACTTTGGGGTCCCATAATGAACAGAGGTCCTTTTTCTGGGGTCTGCCTATATCTTGGAAGCTATGTCAGGGCTCTGCCTAACTAGAGGGGCCATCTAAGGGGTCTGAGACTAGTGAAGTGTGATCTCAGGGTTTTACAACAAGGGTCAGCAACTTTTTCCTATTTATTTATTTATTTATATTTATTTATTTTTGCTTTTTTTGGGCCATACCTGTGGCATATGGAAGTTCCCAGGCTAACGGCTGAATTGGAGCTACAACTGCAGGCCTACGCCACAGCCGTAGCAATGCTGTGGGATCCAAGCCGCATCTGCAACCTACACCACAGCTCACGGCAATGCTGGATCCTTAACCCATTGAGCGAGGCCAGGGATCGAACCTGCAAACTCGTGGATACTAGTTGGGTTCCTCACTGCTTAGCCATGATGAGAACTCCACGTTCTTTCTTTATAGGGCCACGACTTGGGCTTAGCAGTCTGCCTACACTGCTATCATAGCATTAACGCAGCCACAGACAGGATGCAAAAGAATAAATGGAGCTGTGTGCCGATAAAACTTTATTTACAAAAGGAAGTGGCTGGCCTGATTTGGTCAGCGGGCCAGAGTTTGCTGGCCCTGAGGGAGAAGTCTCTGTGGGGCTCTTGGGTCTGTCTGAGCCCTCTTCCTGCCCCTCCCTGAACCCTTGCATCCTCCTCCTCCCACCAGGATACTGCGCATCCAGAAGGAGGCACCAACGCTGCAGCGGAAGGAGCCCCCGCCCGCGGTGCTGGAGGCTGACCTGACAGAGGGCGACCTGGCCAACTCCCACCTGCCTTCTGAAGTGCTCTACATGCTCAAGAATGTCCGGTCAGTGTCAAGGTGCAGGTGGGGGGGGGCGCCTGAGCTGGGGCTGACCTGACCTCCTGCGTCTCTCTGCCCCCTCCTCCTACCTAACAGGGTGCTGGGCCACTTCGAGAAGCCGCTCTTCCTGGAGCTGTGCCGGCACATGGTCTTCCAGCGGCTCAGCCAGGGTGACTACGTCTTCCGGCCAGGCCAGCCCGATGCCAGCATCTACGTGGTGCAGGATGGGCTTCTGGAACTCTGTCTGCCAGGACCTGTGAGTGGGCTGCCCCTGGGGGTACCACAGGGCGCTGGGCCGTAGGGTTGGGCAGTGGGGCAGCGGTCACTGGGGACAGGCACTGCTTTGGGTCAGCAGCGTTGGTAGTCTTATGGCGTGCGCTGGCAGGAGTTGGGAATGAACGTCCAAGGGCATATGGGGTGGTCTACACAGTCAGCGGTTATGGGTAATCATGGCTAGAAAGTGGATGCTGATAGGAAGGTTCATTTGGGGTTGGGGTGTCAGTGATCACTGGGCTGAGTGAGAGTTCCCGCTGTGGCACAGTGGGATCAGTGGTGTCTCTGCTGTGCTAGGACACAGGTTCAATCCCTGGCTAGTGGGTTAAAGGATCCAGTGTTGCTGCAACTGTGGCTCGGATCTGATCCCGGGCCTGGGAACTCCATATGCTGCAGGGCGGCCAAAAAAGAAAAAAGAAAAGAAAGAAAGGAAAAAAACAGAATGAGGGCCAGTGGCATCATGGTTGGAGTGGAATTTGGGCTGGCCGGGCGGGAGCAGCACGGGTCAGTGCCCCCTCCCGCCACCCCCGTGTGTCTCAGGATGGGAAGGAGTGTGTGGTGAAGGAGGTGGTTCCTGGGGACAGTGTCAACAGCCTCCTTAGCATCCTGGATGTCATCACCGTGAGTGACCAGTGCGGGGTGGGGTGGGGCCGCTGGGTCGGAGGACACAGCTCCTGGGCTGGGCTGGAAAGGATCACCCCGAGGGCCCCAGTCTCTGATACCTCCCTGATGTTGGTCCTTCAAAGCGCTGGTATTGGGAAGGGTTGGGGGAGCAGGGAGGGGGCTCACAGCCCTTGACCTTGATTCTTTTCACGCCCGACCCCGGCATCCCCAGGGTCACCAGCACCCCCAGCGGACTGTGTCCGCTCGGGCGGCCCGAGACTCCACGGTGCTGCGGCTGCCGGTTGAAGCCTTCTCAGCCGTCTTCACCAAGTACCCCGAGAGCCTGGTGCGGGTGGTGCAGGTCAGCAGCCGGTCCGCTTCCTTCCCCCATCCCAGGTCCCCGCGGTCTGGGACCCAGCAACCAAAGGGCGCTCAGGCTGTGCTTATGCGCTCTGAGCAGGCAGACCTCCCTGACGCCCCTACACCTCCTGGGCCTCCGCCCTTCTCCCCAGGCGTCTTCTGCCTGAGGGTGGATTTCTCCCTGGCTCCTGTGGCCCCACCCAGCCCCTTACTGCTCGCGACCTTGACCTTCAGTGCCAGGCCTCACCCGCTTTTCCTCTCCTCCGCTGACCGCGCCCCGCAGATCATCATGGTGAGGCTGCAGCGGGTCACTTTTCTGGCGCTGCACAACTACCTGGGGCTGACCAATGAGCTCTTCAGCCACGTGAGCTGCCTGGACGGGCACCAAGGGCGGGAGGGGGCGAGTGACACCTGCCTCCCCGCATATGCCACAAGGGTCCTCTCCGCCCCCAGGAGATCCAGCCCCTGCGCCTCTTCCCCAGCCCGGGGCTCCCAGCCCGCACCAGCCCCGTGCGGGGCTCCAAGCGGGTGATCAGCACGTCAGCTACCGAGGAGCCCAGGGAGACCCCTGGCCGGCCGCCCGACCCCACTGGGGCCCCACTGCCTGGACCTACAGGTACCCGAGATGACCGCTGCTTGGCTCCCAGGAACACTAGGCTGGCCCAGTCCACACCTTCTGCCCCATAATCCTTTTCTCAGTTCCCCAGAGACTCCCGTCTGACCTGCGCAGCTCCCCAGGGACCCCCAAGCTGGGTACCCAGGTCTGACTCCTGTCTACTCCTCCAGGACCCCTGGCCTCAAGTCTCGTGGGCCCACTGGAATTGCTGTTCCTAGTCCCCTAGTCCCCAGGAGCTCTGAGCTGACCCCTCCCCAGGCCGCCCTCAGCTCCCTGCCCCCTAGTCCTAGCTCTGGACCTGGGGGCTCCAAGGGGCAGGACCCTGACCATGCTTCTCCCTCAGGGGAGCTGGTGAAGCCCGCGTCCCTGGAAGCCCCCTCGGCCCCCTTGCTGAGTCGCTGCATCTCCATGCCGGTGGACATCTCAGGTTTGAGGCACCAGGTGGAGGCAGGGAGGCAATCGGGCTTCTGGGTTGGATGCAGGCCTGCCGGTCTTGGCTTTTCTTTTTGTTGTTTTTTGTTTGGTTTTGGCTTTTCTTTCTCCCTCTCTTTCTTCCGTCCCTCCTTCCTTCCTTTTTCTTTTTCTTTCTTTCTTTCTCTCTCTCCCTCTCTCCCTCCCTCCCCTTCTCTCTTTCTTTCTCCCTTCCTTCCTTTCTTTTTCTTTCTTTCCCCTTCCTCCCTTCCTTCCTTCCTTCCTTCCTTCCTTCCTTCCTTCCTTCTTTTGCTTTTTTAGGGCCTCACCTGAGGCATATGGAAGTTCCCAAGCTAGGGGTTGAATTGCAGCTACAGCTGCTGGCCTGCGCCGCAGCCACAGCAACTGAGGATCTGAGCTGTGTCTGTGACCTACAGCACAACTTATGGCAATGCCAGATCCTTAACCCACTGAGCGAGGCAAGGGATCAAAGCCTTACGGATGCAGATTCATTTCCATTGCACCACAATGGGAACTCCTAGTCTTGGCTTTTCTCATTTGCAAAGTGGGAATATTGGCAGCACTTCCTCATGCCTTTGTTTTGGCGGGTACTGGGAGATGGTGTCTTCCCAGCGGTGGTGAAAAGGACTTCAAGGGAGAGAGAGTAGTTTGCACAACTGTTGCCTGGGTCCAGCTCTGGTCACCTTCATCTCTGTTGCATTTCTTGCCCCCTGCTCTCTGTAGGCTTGCAGGGTGGCCCCCGCTCAGACTTTGACATGGCATATGAACGCGGCCGGATCTCCGTGTCCCTGCAGGAAGAGGCCTCAGGGGTGATCCAGGCAGCCCCGGCTAGGGTAAGGCCCTGCCCTCTCCCCGACCCCTGCCCCCTCCTAGGACTATGGCCTGGCCTAAGGCGGGGGTCCCCTGAGGAGGAAAGTGTGGTGGGAGCACGGCGGTCACAGGCCCCGCCCCATGCAGACCCCTACTCAGGAGCCGCGGGAGCAGCCGGCAGGTGCCTGTGAGTACAGCTACTGCGAGGATGAGTCGGCCACCGGCGGCTGCCCCTTCGGGCCCTACCAGGGCCGCCAGACAAGCAGCATCTTTGAGGCGGCAAAGCGGGAGCTGGCCAAGCTGATGCGGATTGAGGTGGGCAGCCAAGGGGGTCTGGGGGCCCAGGTGGAGGGGGGAGGCCTGGCTGGGCTAGTCTCGACAGCCCCCTTGTTTCCCTAGGACCCCGCCCTTCTGAATAGCCGAGTCTTGCTGCATCACGCCAAAGCTGGCACCGTCATCGCCCGCCAGGGGGACCAGGTGAGGCTGACCCCTGACCTCGCTCTCCAACCTCTGACCCTTGCCTTTTCACCCAGTTAATGACTTCCACCCCTGACCTTTGGATCCTATGACTCTGACCCTCAGCCCTTCCACCCCATGTCCTCTGGACCTGTTGACTTTCACCTCCAAGCCCTGAACCTTTTCCACTCGGACCCTCAGCTAGATGTCTCTTACCTGCCCTGGCCTTTCCTGCAGCCTCTGCTTCCTGACCTTTCAACTCTACAACATGAGTCTGTGATGCTCTGGTTCTCATCCTGGGTCCCTGTGGGGCTGGGCGCTCAGTAAACGGGTGCAGATCAGACTCTGGACCGGGAGGTCGAGACCCAGCCCCGCGAGCTGGCTTCCGGTGCCTCCCGGCGACACGCACACGCAGGAGGTGCAGGAAACTGTACCCGCATCATCCCTCCCTTTTCCCTACTGGGCAACTGAGACCCGTCGCGATGTCACAGTCCAGGAGCCCTGAGGAGGAGGGTTAGGGAGAGAGCCAGAGGAGGTCCTCACTCGGCCCCTACTCCCTGTGTGACCTTGGGAGAATCTTCTAGAAACTTCTTATCTTCCTCACCCGTGAAATGGGGTCATAACAGCCACTACCCGTCAATATGGTGAGGACGAAAGAGGAAATACTCAGTGCAAAGCTGCTAAGGTCTGCACGGGTGACCAGCCAGGGTAGGGTTGGAGCAACAGCTCGCAGGGGTGGGAGGGTGACACTGGGGGTGACATGACTTAGGCAGTGAGACCGCAGCACCGCCCCAGGCTCAGGGGAGGGAGGGCCTAGGCTGGGAGGGGAGTGGGGCCAGCCCCCCCTGTTAGCTAGCTGGGTACATTTTTTTTTTTTTTTTTTTTGTATTTTCTAGGGCCACACTCACTGCATATGGAGGTTCCCAGGCTAGGGGTCCAATCAGAGCTACAGTTGCTGGCCTGCACAACAGCCACAGCAATAGCAGATCCGAGCTGCGTCTGCAACCTACACCACAGCTCACGGCCACGCTGGATCCTTAACCCACTGAGCAATGCCAGGGATCGAACCCACAACCTTATGGTTCGCAGTCGGATTCGTTTCTGCTGCACCACGATGGGACTTCCTAGCTGGGTACTTTTATCACTCGATTAGTGACTCAGTTTTCACCGTGAGGTGCCCGTTGCAGGGTGGGCTCCTCTCTGCAGAGGAATTTTGGTGCTGGTTTCTTGACTTCAGCTGAGGAAGTGTGGTTACACCATGGCTCTCACAGGGGTTCCTGGGCCCCGCTTATCTAGAAGCCTCTGCTGGGCTCCACCCAGCCCAGCCTCAGCCCCAGCCCGCTGGCACAGGCTTCAGGACTTTGCTAGTGACAAAGCTGGTCTACTGTGCCCCCCTCCTACAAAACTTTACACCATTTTGCCCCCTCCCCCCCAGAGAGATTTGATGGTATCAAGACATTTTTGACTGACTTGGGAGGGAGTCACCGGCATCTAGTAAGTTGACACCAGGGATGCAAGAATGCACAGGCCAGCCCCACCCCCACCCCCCTGGGACAGAATTATCCAGTCCAAAATGGCAGTCCTGTCAAGGTTGAGAAACCCCGCTTTCCACAACCATTTCCCCAAGTGTATGTCACAGAACACCCGTATCAGAAGGCATCTGTGTGCTGGACTTTTCTCCAGCAGGTTAAGAATCTGACTAGTATCCGTAGGATGCAGGTTCAGTCCCTGGCCTCCCTCAGTAGGTTAAGGATCCAGTGTTGCTGCGAGCTGTGGTGTAGGTTGCAGATGCAGCTTGGATCTGGTCTTGCTGTGGCTGTGGTGCAGGCCTGCAGCTGCAGCTCCAATTCAACCTGGGAACTTCCGTAGGCCACAGGTGCAGCCTGAAAAAAAAGGAGGGGGGCTCTGTGTGAAATAGATTTGGGAAACTGGCTATATTATCCTGTCTTGGAAGCTCCCAGTGAACCTCATTAGCATATTCAAGGCTCTGAGAAGTCCTGTAGTAAAAAAACATGCTTCCCAATCTGAGAGCAAAGGGCAGCCTATTATTAGTCATTCCCATTCATATCCTAAACATGGTCTGGAAATTCTGTCGTGGAAGGTTCTAGCATGTGTGTATGTCTCCTGAAGCTGTGCCCCTCCCAGGGGTCCTTACAGTGTTTTGGCGTTCACTGGGGCTTTGGAGGGTATCAGACAGGTTTGTGTGATGGATGAAAAAGGAATGTTTCCATCTTCAAGCAGTTTCATTTCCTTAGTTATGTATTTATTTTTAGGGCTGTACCCGCGACATATGGAGGTTCCCAGGCTAGGGGTCAAATCAGAGCTGTAGCTGCCGGCTTACACTACAGCCACAGCAATGCCAGATCTCAGCCACATCTGCAACCTGCATCACAGCTCACAGCAACGCCAGATCTTTAACCTACTAAGCAAGGCCAGGGATCGAACCTTCATCCTCATGGATACTAGTCAGGTTTGTTACCGTTGAGCCACCGTGGACACTCCTCACTTCCTTATTTAAAAGGGTGGTACAGAGGTGTTCAGCTGGGCAGACTAACCAGATGGTAGAGGGCACCTGCTTACTAAGTGTTTGCTGTGGCCCACACCCTGCTGGACAGATGTCCCAGGCCCTGTGCTACCTGTTGCAGAAGCCAGAAACACCAGCAGGGCCCCCCACCCTTGGGAAGCTCAGACTTATGACAGGCGTTACACTCAAAGGATTACACAAATTACTGCTAAAACATATGTGCCTAGTGCTATAAAGATGATCTCAGCTCTGCAGAGTCTTGGTTAGTCTAGGCAGTATCTTTGAGGAAGTGACCTTCACGGAATGAGGAAGGATGAGGAGAAATTACTAGGTGCAAAGGAAAGAAAGAGCATTCTAGGCAGAGGCTACAGCTTGTGCAAATGTCCTGTGGCAGAGATATTCTATCTCCAGGAAACAAGAGGAAGTCAACAGGGTAGAGTGGAACAAGGGAACTGAGAGCAAAGGGGATTGTGTGTGTGTGCATGTGATAGTTTTACTGAGATGTAATCTACATGTTATACAACTCACGCATTTAAAGAGTACAGTTCAGTTTTTAATATAATCACAGAGCTGTGCAACCATCACCACTGTCAATTTTGGAACATCATCTTAAAAAGAAACCCCATACCCTTAAGCCATCAATCTCCTACCATGTAACTAGTCACAGCCCTAAGCAACTACTAATCTTATGCTTCTGTAGATTTGCCTGCTGTAAACATTTTGTATCAGTGGAATCATACAATACATGGCCTTTTGTGTCTGGGCTTCTTTCACTTAGTATGATGTTTTCAAGGTTCAGCCATGTTGTGTGTGTTGATGCCTCATTCTATTAAGGCTAAATACTGTTTCGTCATATAAATGGGCCACGTATTGCTTCTCGGCTCATCAGTGGACGGACACTGAGTTATTTCCCAATTTGGCGAGCATGCATAGGGCGGCTGTGTACAGTTAGGTGCAAATGTCTATGTGGACTTGTTTTCATGTCTGTTGAATAGATACCTAGACATCAAGTTGCAGGGTCATATGGCAACTCTATTTTCAATTCTTTGAAGACTGTTTTAAATTCTTTGCCAGACTGTTTCCCAGGGGCTGCACCATTTGACATCCCCGCCAGCAGCATATAAGGATTGTGATTTCTTACATCCTCTCTGACACTTTCTGATTCTAGCATCCTAGTGGGTGTGAAGCGGCATCTCGTTGTGGCTATGATTTGCATTTTCCCTAATGACTCATGATGTTGAGCATCTTTTCATGGGCTTACTGGTCATTCATATATCTCCTTTGGAGAAATGTCAATTGAGAGTCTTCACCAGTTTTTTTTTTAATTGTTGTGCTTGTGGCATACGGAAGTTCCTGGGCCAGGGATCGAAGTCGAACCGCAGCTAAGAGCTACACAGTGCCTCCGCAACCATCCAAGTGGCTGCAGTTGGATTCTTAACCCACTGCACCACAGCAGGAACTCCCTTCCACCCATATTTTGAATTACTTGTCTGTTTATTATTGAGTTGTAAGAATTCTTTGCATATTCTGGGTATTAGACCCTTATGGTCTAATATCCAGATATACAGCAGATATATGATTTGCAAATACTTTCTCTCAGACTATGGGTTGTCCTTTCTTTTTTTTTTCTTTTTTTAAGAGCCACACCCATGGCACATGGAAGTTCCCAGTCTACAGCCGCTAGCCTACGCCACAGCCACAGCAACATGGGAGCCAAGCTGCGTCTGCGACCTACCCCACGGCTCATGGAGACACCAGATCCTCAACCCACTGAGCAAGGTCAGGGGTTGAACCTGCATCCTCATGGATCCTAGTTTGGTTCATTAACCACTGAGCCACAAAGGGAACTCCCAGGTTGTCCTTTCTTGATAGTATTCTTCGAAGATCAACAGTTTTTAATTTTGATGAAGTCCAGTTTATCTACTTTTGTTGCTTGTGCTTTTAGCACCAAGAATCCACTGCCTAAATCAGGGTGACCAAGATTGACTCCTAGAATTTCTTCTAAGAGTTTTACAGTTTAAGCTCTCATATTCCTATCTTTGATCCACTGAGATACGGTGTAAGATGAGGATCCAACCTTATTCTTTTCCACGTGGCTATGCAGTAGCCAGCGAAGCCACAAGCAAAGAGAATCTAAGCTCAGCTATGCTCCTCTGTAGCCAGTCTCTGCAGCCTCTTGCTGGCTCTGTTGAAAAGAATTCATGGGCCTTAATTCATGTCTGCTCTGGTTGCTGAATGGGACAACAGATACATAGACTGCTGAGCTCAGTGTTAAGGAAAGCCTTCACTCCCTCCAGCTTTTCCTTCCTTAACCTTCCCTGTGGCGTGCACTCACCTGGGCTGTGGCTGCAGTGTTGCCCCTGCTGCCCATCTCCTGGCCCTCACCCCACAGGATGTGAGCCTGCACTTCGTGCTCTGGGGCTGCCTGCATGTCTACCAGCGCATGATCGACAAGGCCGAGGACGTGTGCCTCTTCGTCGCACAGCCTGGGGAACTGGTGGGGCAGCTGGCCGTGCTCACGGGCGAGCCCCTCATCTTCACGCTGCGAGCCCAGCGCGACTGCACCTTCCTGAAGATCTCCAAGTCTGACTTCTATGAGTACGACTGGGCCCGATGTTGGGGTGGGGCTGGCTCTCAGAGGGCTCCCAGCCAAGTCCCTTCCGCCCTGAGTGAGGCCATCTCTGAATGCCCACACTTTTCCAGGGCAACTCTGAGCCCTTCCTGCCCACCTCCAGGCTATCACCTGCCTTCTCCACTCCCTAAGGGACGTTCCGGGGCACCCCCGACCCATTCACCCCTGCCCTTGGCCTGTAGGATCATGCGTGCACAGCCCAGTGTGGTGCTGAGCGCTGCGCACACTGTGGCTGCGAGGATGTCGCCCTTCGTGCGCCAGATGGACTTCGCCATCGACTGGACGGCAGTGGAGGCAGGACGCGCCCTGTACAGGTGCGGCCCGGCCCCCTCCTCTCCCCTCAGGCCCTAGCCAATGACAGCCCCTACTCTGTCTGACCCACCCCCCACCCCAGGCAGGGCGACCGCTCTGACTGCACCTACATCGTGCTCAATGGCCGGCTGCGTAGTGTCATCCAGCGTGGCAGCGGCAAGAAGGAGCTGGTGGGCGAGTACGGCCGCGGGGATCTCATAGGAGTGGTGAGCGCCCCCCCCACAACCCACTGGCCTCTAACCTCTCCCAGCACCGTTTCCCCACCAACCCCAACATACACCTCATCCTGGGTAACTGATGGAGCTGCGAATGTGCCCTCCCCCACCTCTGACCTCGAGCAATCCAGTTTCCCCAGCTCCTTTCAGTGGGGTTGGGGAATGGGGACAACCTCGTCAGGGCGGTGAGTCTGATCTGACTCAGTCTCCAGACCTCTCTCCATCTGAAGCGGGGACCCCTGCCTGTTGGGGATCCCTGTCCTCTCCCTTTCTGCGGAGCCCCGAAATGGGTAGCGAGGCTTGGCTCTCTCCACCCCCACGTGGAAGGGGGTGGGGTGGGGTGGAGGACTCTGTGCTGAATCCTCTCAGCCCTCACGGTCGGCCTCCCTTTACCTCTCACACTCTTGGCTCAAGCAGTCGTGGTCATGCATGTGATCCCTTAGGTGGAAGCACTGACAAGGCAGGCACGAGCCACGACGGTGCATGCAGTGCGTGACACGGAGTTGGCTAAACTCCCCGAAGGCACTCTGGGCCACATCAAACGTCGATACCCGCAGGTGCAGCTCGCTGGGTTACAGGCTGATCTCCCAAGGGGGCGGGGCCCCTGAGGAGGCAGGGCCAAATATGTGGGGAGGGCTTGGGGCGTGGGTGGAGCTCTAGGGAGGAGGTGAGGCCTCCACGTAAGGGCGGGGCTCTTGAGGTGGGGCCCGGGTAATGGGAACCCAGGCATCCTGATAGAGGAAGATGAGGTGGCAAGCGCATAGTTTCTCCTCCAGTCTCACTGGTCTCCCACATCGCAGGTCGTGACTCGCCTTATCCACCTTTTGAGCCAGAAAATTCTGGGGAATTTGCAGCAGCTGCAAGGACCCTTTCCAGGTGAGAACCTCTCGGCCCCCAAGGAATGCTGGGAGATGTAGTCCAACGCCCTGAACATACTGGGAGAGGGAGCCGTGAAACCCAAGGCATGCTGGGAAATGGAGTCCAGTGTGTATACTGCCGCAGGTGGGGCTTGAAGCAAGAAGTGGGAATCCGAGTTTTGGGATGCTGGGGGATGGACTTCCGATTCTTGGGCATGTGGAGAGACCGAGTTCTGGATGCAGGATCTGCTTGTTAATGGAATGTAAAGCATCGGTCGTGCTGAAACACAAAGTTTTTAGGGACAAGCTTGGTTCTGGGTGTCAGGGCTTGCTAGGGGATGGAGCCCACATATTGGGAGGGGGAGTCCTAGACTAAAGTGTGCTGGGAAATGTAGTCTATGTGTTGGTGGTTGGGGGCGCAGGGCATGTTGGGAAGTGGCTTCATAAGTTACTGGTATGGTGGGAGATGTGGTTCCCCATCCTGGCGCAGGCTGGGAGGTATGGTTCCCTTCTCAGGGCATGCTGGGACATGTAGTTTTCATCAGCTAAGACACACTGGGAAATGGAGTTAGATTCGAGGTGTGTAGAAATACGGGCCTGAGTTTCTACATTATGGTGACTTGACCCTGGACCAGCCCAGCAACCCCTACTCTCCTTTTTCCCTCAGGGGCCTCTGTCGTATCAGCCCTGTCACCTCGCTCCCCCAGGGTGGGTTGAGGGTAAGCCGTAGCCAAGAACTTTCTCCATGCCCAGGGTCTTCCCCCAACAGACTTCCCATAGTCCTGCACCATGCACACAAATACCTGTTCACGCCCACCCAGCTGCCAGGGCCACCCTGGGTGTGATTCTAGGGAAGCTATGGGGGCAGGGACTTTAAGGTGGCAGACCCAGGAGAATCTCTCTATTGATGCTTTACAGAAGAGGAAGTTTTTGGTGAGCACTTGGTGTGTGCTTGCACTGTGCTGGGCACAGGGATGAGAGAGGGCACAAGACAGACAAGGCCCTTAGAGGGGTTTACAACTTGAAAAGCAAGACGTAACTTTTAAAGTACAAAGAAAGAGGACAACGTCAGATAAGGTACTGTGAAGGAAACAAAAGACAGTCTGGATGGAGTGTGACCAGTGGAGGGAGGGAGGCTTTTCTGAGGACAATAGGCTGAGACTTGATAAATGAGATGGGGCCAGAAGCCTGCAGGGTTTGGTGGCGTTGAAACACTTCAGGGAAGAGCGTGAGCAAGGAATGGGGGCAGGAGCAGGTCATGTGGGGGCTGGGGCCGTGGAAAGGCACTTGAAGTTATTCAGACTGTTATGGAAAGGAGGCAATGAGAGGTCCAGTCAAGCGATGGGGGTCAATAGCTTGATTTAAGGGGTAAATGGAGAAGCAGAAAAGTAATAGGTGGGTCAGAAATATATTTATTTCTGTCTGTTTGTGTTTGGATCCCTTTAGTGGACAGAGACACCAAGGCCAGAATGGTCTAGGGGCATGGGTCAATCCGCTTAGGCTGAGTAGAAAACAGGAATAGAGTTGTGTAATGGATCCCACTGAGGAGACTGGGCCAGAACTGAAGGTAAGATAGCCAGGTATTATCAAGGATAGTGACTGAGGCTGTGGGCTTAGGATTGAGGCCATGACCTTCACTATGGCATCACTAAGCCTTAGCTGAGGGACAGGGGCAGGGATCTCTGAGAAGGCGGAAGGGACTTGACCTTTCCGGACAGAGGAAGACATAGCAAATACCATCCTTTGGGGTCTCAGCAGGCTCGGGACTAGGAGTCCCCCCTCACTCGGAGCTTACCAACCCAGCCAGCAACCTGGCAACGGTGGCAGTGCTGCCCGTGTGTGCCGAGGTACCCATGGTGGCCTTCATGCTGGAGCTGCAGCATGCTCTACAAGCCATCGGTCAGTTGCGGGACGGGGCGTGGGCAAGGGTTTATGTGGGGGCAAGGTGCATTTGGCTGGGGGCATTGGCCAATGAGTGGAGATGCCTGGGTGGGTCGGAGGTGGGGGTGGGGAGTTGGAACGGGGCCATGGGGATGGAGTGGATGGCATTCTCTATGAGATAGTCTCAAGACTCTGTTGACCTGGGTTTCTAAACCCCCTTCCTCACCCACCCCCAGGGCCCACACTCCTCCTCAACAGTGACATCATCCGGGCGCGCCTGGGGGCCTCTGCGCTGGACAGGTGTGTGTTGGGGGTGCAGGAGATCGGGGGAGAGAGGGATAAGCTTGCAGCCTAGGATTCTTTCAGATCTCATTTGAGTTCTAGGCTATGAAACAAGGAGCATGGGGCCCCATTGTTTTGGTCACTGGGGAGGCAATGGAGTGACTATGCCTCTGGAGGGCACAGACGTGTGGGAGCTTGGATGTCCAAGCCCCCCTCCCCACAGCAATGGAGCTACATGGTATCTGGGGACATGGGACCCCTGACCAGCCCTACAGTGATGCTACCCCACCCCCGCCCTAGCATCCAAGAATTCCGGCTGTCAGGATGGCTGGCCCAGCAGGAGGACACGCACCGCATCGTGCTCTACCAGACGGACACATCCCTGACGCCCTGGACCGTGCGTTGCTTGCGCCAGGCCGACTGCATCCTCATTGTGGGCCTGGGCGACCAGGAGCCCACGCTCGGCCAGGTCTGGACACCCATGCGCGGTGACCCCATCCCCGGGATCCTGCCCCGCCCCTCCCGCCCGGTGCCTGTGCCAGACCACATGCGCCCTAACTGTTGGGTCTAGATGACCCGGAGACCCGAGCTGAGCCAGGTGTGGTGTTGGGAGGAAACCACCGGTGATAGTGGCTTCTCTCCTCCCCGCCCCCCGCAGCTGGAGCAGATGCTGGAGAACACGGCGGTGCGCGCCCTCAAGCAGCTGGTCCTGCTGCACCGCGAGGAGGGCCCGGGCCCCATGCGCACCGTGGAGTGGCTCAACATGCGTAGCTGGTGCTCAGGTCACTTGCACCTGCGCTGTCCGCGCCGCCTCTTCTCGCGTCGCAGCCCGGCCAAGCTGGTGAGCTTCCTGGGGACTGTCGGCTCTCCGGACCATTCAGGGGCGTGGCTACTGGAGGGGCGTGCTTAGAGACAGACCAGAGGGCCTGGGGCAGCGTCGCGGACCCCGCCTCCTACACCCCCATTCTCATGAGTCCCGTGTCTCTCTACCCCTCGACACTAGCACGAACTCTACGAGAAAGTTTTCTCGAGGCGCGCGGACCGGCACAGCGACTTCTCTCGCCTGGCGCGGGTGCTCACCGGCAACACCATCGCCCTCGTGCTGGGCGGGGGCGGGGCCAGGTAAGGGGTGGGGTCAGTGCTGGCAGGGGCGGGGCCAGGGTGCCTGGGGGTTTATTTCTTGGGCGGGATCCCATATAGGCTGGGCGGCACCACTTTCCTTGCTGGTTGGAGTTAGGGAGAAGATGGGTGCAGGGAGCGGGTTAGGGAATCCCCAGCAAGTCACTGGGTCTCCTCCACCTTGCAGGGGCTGCTCTCACGTTGGGGTGCTGAAGGCATTAGAGGAGGCAGGGGTCCCTGTCGACCTGGTGGGTGGCACATCCATCGGCTCTTTCATCGGGGCCCTGTATGCGGAGGAGCGGAGCGCCAGCCGCACTAAGCAGCGTGCCCGGGAATGGGCCAAGGTGGGTGTTGCGGAAAGGGGTTCCCACACCCCAGGAGTGTCCTGACGCCGGGGGGGGGGGGGACTTCTGGGCTTCTCCCGACCTTTCGTGACTTAGAATCTGTAACCGCCACCTGGATCCTTAGAGAGATACTTCCAGGAACTTGAATGACCCCCTTTGATCTCCTGGCAAGTGACCTTAGCCCCCAGTTCCGCGCTAGAGCACTCAGAACCCTGAGTGAGTCCTCTTTGATCCCACCTGGCCCCT
Organism: Catagonus wagneri; assembly: GCA_004024745.2. Classification (NCBI taxonomy): domain Eukaryota; kingdom Metazoa; phylum Chordata; class Mammalia; order Artiodactyla; family Tayassuidae; genus Catagonus; species Catagonus wagneri. Next base: position 5,255,321 of record PVHT021183507.1, read on the forward strand.
TGCCCCTAGAGCATGACTTCGGTGCTGGAGCCCATACTGGACCTCACCTACCCGGTCACCTCCATGTTCACGGGGTCAGCCTTCAACCGCAGCGTCCACCGTGTCTTCCAGGACAAGCAGATCGAGGTGCACCCTCTCCCCACGCCCCATGCCCGCCCTTCCACCGGCCCTCCCCATGGGAGTCCCCACCCCTCCTGGACCTTGGTCCCTGTCCCCATAGGACCTGTGGCTGCCATACTTCAACGTGACCACGGACATCACCTCCTCGGCCATGCGCGTCCACAAAGATGGTGGGTGCCCCCAGCTGGCCCCACCGCAACTACTGTGGCCACGTAGGGAGTGGGTGCAGGGAGGGCAGCCAAGCGTCGGGGACATTGTTAACATGAATGACCGTCCATCCTGGCCTGATTGCTGAGCACTAACCGTCACCCACTAATGCCCCAGAGGCCCCAGGTATGTCTCTCCTTGGGGGTGGGGGGCCAGGAGGCTCGATGGGTGCCTCACCCCCTCACACCGTCCCCGCAGGCTGTGTGTGGCGCTACGTCCGGGCCAGTGCCTCCTACTGCCCCTACCTGCCCCCCCTCTGCGACCCCAGGGACGGGCACCTGCTGGTGGACGGGTGCTACGTCAACAACGTGCCAGGTCAGCGAGCCCACGGGGCTGGCCAGGCCTCCCGGTGTGTCTGAGTGTGCCTGTGCGTGTCTGTGTCTGTGTGTCCCGCTGGGCAGGCTCTCTGTGGCGATACGTGCGTGCCAGCATGACCCTCTCGGGTTACCTGCCGCCACTGTGCGACCCCAAGGACGGGCACCTCCTCATGGACGGCGGCTACATCAACAACCTGCCAGGCAAGTAGCCGCCCGCTCATCCCCGCGTACAGACACACGGCCATCTCATGGCAGGCACATGGGTGTACAGTGAAAGTCACACCGCGTGCTGTATTAGACACACACACAAACACACATGGGGCAGGGAATGAGCAGCCAGCCTCGGTCACCTTGAGCCATGCTCACCAGGTACACGTGCTCACATGCACGTTCCTGCAGATGCTCACATGGCAGGTGTGGCACTCACACACGTGCATACAGATGAACACAGGTGTTGATGAGATAGGGCACAAGTCCTCCCACTCCATGCTGTCTGCACACCCCCTCAAACACGCCCGTGTGGACACACACAGATAGGTGGGCCACCTCCACCACCAGCTTTCTTTCACACATCTGAAGCATGCAGATTAGAGGCAGCAGGGTTTGCAACTTAAAATTCCACACACCTGGGGAGCTCCCTGGTGGTCCAGTGGTGAAGGAGCTGGCGTTTCACTGCTGGGACTCAAGTCACTGCTGTGATGTGGGTTCGATCCCTGGCCTAGGGAACTTCTGCATGCTGCAGGCGAGGCCAAAAACAAACAAACAAACAAAACACACACACACACCCAGAAGCATGCAAACAGGTAGACACCTTTGCCAGCTGCACAGTTGCTCGAGGTCCCACAGGCCAAGGGATCAGCAAACAACACGCCACATGCCAAATCTGGCCCCCTGCCTGGTTTTGTAAATAAAGTTTTATTGGCACAAAGCCACGCCCAGTCGTTTACCCTCTGACTGTGGCTGTGTCTGTACAGCAGAGTTGAATGGTTGCAATCTACAAAGCCAGATTTCTTTTTTCTCTGGCCCTCTACAGTTTGCCAAACTCCTGCACGGGTGTTCTCCACAGATACACACACACTCACGTGACCCCATGGCTGTGAGCAGGTGTGCATGAACTCACAGGTGGACCGCCACACTTGGACGCACAGGGAAACATACAGAGACGTTGATCTAGGTACACGTGGACTGAAAGGAACACAGGCCTGGGTGTGGGCAAAGAGGCAGAGAGGCAGAGCACACCCAGAGGTGGGTGTGTTCGTAGACAGGAGATGTACACGCCTGATAGGGGTGTGTACAGCACACGCGTGTGCACATATACACACAAGCCTGAGAGGGACACGTGCTAAGTCTGATGAAGACTCACGTCTCTCAGGCACCCTCAGTGAGGCACCTGGACCCAAGGCCACAGCACCCTCCTCCCTGGGCCATCCCCCAACCCTTGACGCCATCCGTCCTGCTCACCTGCATCTCCAACCCGCTTTTTGCTCTCTGGCCCTTGTCTCAGCCTTGAGGTCCCTCTTTCCGCCTGGATTCTCTCTCCTTCCGCATCTCTGGCCCCCAGCAGCTTGCTCTCCCACAGAGCTCTGCTGCTCCCTCTGGTTCCCTGTGCTGCTGTCCCCATATCTCTGTCACCCGGTGTCTTTATCCCCATGTCTCCCTGTCAGTTCCCTCCCACCTCAGTCTCCCTGCATCTCTGACCCTCTGCTTGTTTCTGCGAGTCTGATCCCTTCACCTCTGTTTCCCGGTGTCCTGACTCTGGCTCTCTGTGTCACTCTCCTTCCACATCTCTGTCCCCCACGTGTCTGACCTCCTGTCTCTTTCCCCAGCTACTTTGTCCCTCTGCCTCCACCTTCTCCGTCCTTCTGGTCCTGGCTCCCCAGACCTCCAAGCCCCAATACCTGACCCCACCTCCTTCACATCGTTGGCATCTACGTCTCCACCCTTTGCATGCCAGTGTGTCCTTTGCATGGGTTTTTTGCATGACCACCTGCATGATGGCATCTTGGGGCTGGGTTGAACTTTCCTATCCTGTTCCTGATTGGGAACAGCTCACTGAGCCCCCGACCCCACAGCGGACATTGCCCGCAGCATGGGTGCCAAGACAGTCATCGCCATTGACGTGGGGAGCCAGGATGAAACAGACCTCAGCACCTACGGAGACAGCCTGTCTGGCTGGTGGCTGCTGTGGAAGCGGCTGAACCCCTGGGCGGACAAGATCAAGGTTCCAGACATGGCTGAGATCCAGTCTCGCCTGGCCTATGTGTCCTGTGTACGGCAGCTGGAGGTCGTGAAGTCCAGCTCCTATTGCGAGTACCTGCGCCCACCCATCGACTGCTTCAAGACCATGGACTTTGGGAAGTTTGACCAGATCTCTGTAAGCGGTTGGCAGCTACTTGGTGCCAGTGTAGTGGGCCAGCAGAGCTTTACTACTGAAAGCCCAGGGCAACATGAGGGGAAGGATTCTAGGGCTCCATTTGGGATCTGTGGGGAATAGAACAGTACTCGATTAGTGATGTCTGTGTGAGTGTGGCAAGGAGAGGTTGCTGCGCATGTGCTATATATGAACTAAATTCGTTATTATGTGCAGTTGCACTGCCTGAAGCATTATGTAGAGGTTTCTAACGCCATTTGTGTGTTGGTGGGAATGAGAACCGAACCGCGATCAACTAGTGATGTCTGCCACAAGTCTGGGATACACTGGGTGGAGCAGTGTTTAATGTACCACTGACCCAGGAGGACGTGTCATAGCCTGTGCCAACTGAAAATGATCAATAGCTACTGCCCAGAGCCCTGAGTAAAAATGTCTGATGCCCTTTCTGGACTCACTGGGAAGGCATGCCATGGTGGATTCATGATGTCTGTTGTAGGCATGGGAGATGGTGATATCTACATGTATGTTGCACATTTGCAGACTTTGAAACAAGCTTGTGCATTGCCATCTCATATCACTTTGTACTTGGCACACTGCATGGGCCTGAGTGAGAAAGAATGTGCAAAGAGCGATTGGTAATGTCTGGCAGGGGCACAGGACAAGGCGCTTGGGGTGAGTGTGTTGCATACAGCCAGGCTGACTGAAATCGGTTTAGCCTCAAATGCCAGCTGGCCCAGAGCATCAGGCTTTTGAGGGGCCAGGGAAGGGGCAGGCAGGGTGGGAATAAGCAACGAGGAAGAGGCAGAGAAGAATATGAGGGAGGTTGCGGACATGGCCCCAGCCCCCTTGTTTCCCCCAGGATGTGGGCTACCAATACGGGAAGGCTGTCTTTGGGGGCTGGAGCCGCGGTGACATCATTGAAAAGATGCTCACAGACCGGCGATCTGCTGACCTTAATGAGAGCCGCCGTGCAGACGTAAGCCTGTGACCTCCTCTTCCAGCAGGGCCACTCTGGGACTCTCCTTCAGATGACCCCAGACCTCCCCTGGTTTTGCTGAGCTCCTTAGACCAGAGGGCTCTTCCCCAAGTTCTCTGAGCCCCCAGGACCCCACCAGCCCCCACCCCTCAGGCCCCTGTGGATCCCCCAGGAGCCTTACCCACGCCCCCCACAGGTGCTCGCCTTCCCCAGCTCCGGCTTCACCGACTTGGCTGAGATCGTGTCCCGGATCGAGCCCCCCACCAGCTACGTTTCCGACGGCTGTGCTGATGGTGAGGGGCTGAGGGTACCCTGAGCGGGGAGAGGTCGGACCAGCCAAGTTCGCTCCACCTCACCCACCGCCGCTGCTGCCGTTCCAGGGGAGGAGTCGGACTGCCTGACAGAGTACGAGGAGGACGCAGGACCCGACTGCTCCCGGGATGAAGGCGGCTCTCCCGAGGGCGCGAGCCCCAGCACTGCCTCTGAGATGGTGAGAGTGGGCGGCCTGGGGCCCCCATGGGGTGGGGAGACTAGGCTGACGTGTGCCAGTGTCCTGGGCTGTGTGACACGTGATGGCGGGCACTCCTGTCCCCGCAGGAGGAGGAGAAGTCGATTCTGCGGCACCGGCGCTGTCTGCCGCAGGACCCTCCCAGCTCAGCCGCGGATGCCTGAGGACTTCGGGCTGGGGTGGGGGGGCTGGGGCTGAACTAGGGGTGGGTCCTGTGGGGGTGGCTCACTCACCCTTTGCCTGCTGCTATGCCTGTGACACCCCCACTGGGTCCCCCTTGGCTCCCCCAGCCCCCAGGGCCCACACACTGGACTGCCCTGTCCCCCAGAGGAGGATCACGTTGCACTGATGACCTTGGTCAGTCACTCCAATAAACCTTCCCCTCTTGGAAGTGGCCTTATGTCATCTTTGGGTTCAGGGGGCACTTGGCCCCAGCTTCCTGCTCAGGGTGGCCGGGGTCTGAAATAGCCTTGAGCTTGTCACAATGACCTGTGCTCCCTCACTGTCAGTGGCCATCTCAGAATTCACGTGTAGTCCCACTCAGTGCAGGCTGTAGACCTGCCATGTGCCAGGGTCTCCAAACACCATGTGCACCCCCTGGGGATCACAGATGCCCATTCTGGCACCCCTCATTTTCTGAACTAGGTTCCCACAGCTCCTGTGCTTGGACTGGTCCTACTGTGTGCAGATGCTCCATGTTTTCTATATGTTCCTACTATGTGCACTCTTGAGCATGGTACCCAAGGGATGTCCCCTCTACACACACACTTGCACAGGTACACACACACAAGTCTTGAGAACCTGACTCTCAGAGGCTTGCAGGAAATCCCTTGCTGTGTGCTCTGCTGAAGTCACACAGAGTGAGCCAGTCCTTACTGTGCGCCGAGACCTGTCCCCAGGGACCCTTACTCACTGTCTCAGTATGTTGGTTAAGAGCTTAGACTGTACAGCAAAACTGCCTGAAGGTGAAACCCCAGCCTGGCCACTTAAGTGGTGGCCTCAGGTGTGTTACTGAACCTCTGAGCCTCAGTCGCTTCACTTGTGAAGTGAGGCTGCTAGTGGTATGTGCCCCATTAGGCGTTGCTTTCCCCAGAGTCCAGCCTTCCCTGGGCTTCTTGAGTTTTCCACCCAGTGCCCTTACTGTGTGTTGCAGTCATGATGGGGCTCCCAGTCGCTGCCCCTTCCACGTGTTGGACCCAAAGGCTTTTTTTTTAGTTGTGTGTTTTATTGTAAAATACACATATAAAATTTATCATTTTGGCCATTTTCAGCAGCACTAAATATATTCAAGTTGTGCAACCATCACTGTGGACCAGTGACCAGGGAGTGACGACGAGGCCTAAGTGAGGGCAGTGGACACAGAGGCGGTGGGGTGGGGACAGCGCCCAGGAAACGTGTCCAAGAAAGTTTGGCAGAACAGCGGGGACAAAAGCACCATGGGAGACGCGGCAGGAGATGCCCAGGAGGATGACGGGCGACCTTGGCGTAGGTGCTGGGGAGAGACGTCTTCACTGAGATGGGGGTGAGGGAAGGGAGCGGGAGCAGGGGACGTCAGTTCAGGCTCTGCTCTGACCACGTTGAGTCTGGGGAGCTGGAAGGAGTCCCCGGGGGAGAGGGTGGGGGCTCTTGACGTTTAGGATGGGAGCTTAGGAGGTTTGCGCGGGGGCATATCTGGAGGTGTCAGGACAGCGGCAGAGACCGGTGCCGTGGGGATGGATGAAGCTGTCCGGAGAGGACGTGCCCGTCAAAACCAGCGCTGGGGCCTGCATGCATCCGGTCTCTAGAGGGGCCTCTGACGTCTCCTCCTCACCCTGAAATGGCTCGGGATTTGAACCAGCTGGGCTGGGTCCAGCGTCCTAATTCTGGTGCCTCTGTGGATGTGGGGTGCTACTCTTCAGTGGGGATTAGGTTAAGCTGCAGATGGGCTGCAGCTCCAGAGTCCCCAAGTACATTGGTTTGCTGCGGCTGCCACCACAAACCCCAGGCTGAGGGGCTGAAACGAGAGAGATTTCTCTCCTTTAATTTTAATTTTTATTTTTTACTTATTTATTTATTTTTTTTACCTTTTGTGAACACTTTGGTTTCTAATATGTCTATCATATGCAAAATTAATTTTTATCTTTTAATATGATTTTTATTTTTCCATTATAGTTGATGATCTATCTCCCTCCCTGAGCGTTCCAGCCGCACGACCTAATTCCTTCCCGAAGGCCCCACCTGTAACTAATTACTGCAAACTTGGTGACTGAAACCAACACGCATTTATCATCTTAAAATTCTGGAGGTTGGGAGTCTGAAATAGGGTGGGCATTTCATAAAAGCAGAATCCCCTTGGGCTGAAATCAAGGTGTCGGCAAGGCTGGCTTCCTTTCGGGAGGGTCTAAGGCAGAATCTGTTTCCTGGCCTTTTCCGGCTTCTAGAGGCCACGTGCTTTTCTTGGCTTATGGCCCCGTCCTCCACCTTCAGAGACAGCAATGACTGGTTGAGTCTGTCTCACCCCACATCACTCTGACCTCTAGTTCCATCCTCAATCACATCTCCTTCTCTGACCCTGACCTTCCTGCTTTCCTCTTAGAAGCATCCCTGTGATGACATTGGGCCATGGGTAGCTCCCATTTCAAGGTCACATCTGCAAAATCCCTCTGGAGGTGGCAGGTGACATATTCACAGTTTCCAGGGATCAATACATATACGTATTTGAAGGGGAATAAACATGATTTTGCCTTTCAAATAGGCAACTCCCTCCCAAGTTCATGGGCTGAGCCTATAGGAGATCCTCGGTAAATTACAGTTGTTACTGGGATGATGGGCCAGGGTCACTACCGATGTTCTGACTATTTATACCTGGAGCTTCAGCACCTTGAGGGCAGGGAATTTAGTCTTCTGTGTCAACTGTTGACCCGGTGCCCTCTCCCTTCTAAGGAACCAAATCACAGGGTGTCAGCACCGTGGACAGCAAGGGCGCTATCCAAGGTGCTGCAGGGCCCACCCTTCTCTGTCTTGCCCCTGACACCGCTGCTCCCTCCAGATTTTGGGGAGCACATTAGGCTGAAAATCCAGCCCAAGATTGCCCCCTTTCGATGTCGCCATCCTCACGGCCTCCCACTCCATCCTCACTTGCACTGGCATTTCTTCTGTCATTCAAACTCCCCATACATTCCCACTTTAGAGCCCTTTTGCTCTTTCTTCTGCATAGCCGAATAAGTCTGTTCTCAAACATGCCATCTTCAGATTACCTGAAGCCACTGTCTACAGTAGCTCCCCCAACCCCCTGCCCTGTTTTCTTGCTTTTTAATCACGATCACTGTTCACACTGTTCACAGTTGCTTCGCTTGTCATTTGTCTCTATGAGACATACTCAAATACACATTCCAGCACTGGAGAAACTTTGTGTAGAAAAGCTCCTGGCCCATATTAGGTGCTCAATGTTTGTTTGCTTTTCTTTATACGGCTGCCCCTGCGGCATAGGGAAGTTCCCAGGCTAGGGGTCGGATCAGAGCTGCAGCTGCCGGCCTACACCACAGCCACAGCAACGCAGGAGCCGAGCCGTACCTGCGCAGGGGGAGGGAAGAACCATGTGCTCAGAAGAGAGACCGCTGGAAATATTTCTGAACATTGATGACTATCAGTGTTAGCTGGACTTGCAGTGGAGCTTCTTGGACTGTCCAGGGTACTTGTCTCTTGTTCCAGAGCTCAAGGCTCAGCTAATGCCAAGAAACTCTGGAGATCCAATGAGGGGGTCAGGGCTGGGAGTCGGAGGCCTGTCCTGCAGCTCACAGAAGCTGGACAAGAGGAATGGAATCTGAGGAGACTGATGCAGTCAGGCTCATAAGAGGGTTCCTGGGCCAGGGATCGAACGTGCTTCACAGCAGTGACCTAAGCCTTAGGTATCTCTACCTAAGGATAACACCAGATCCTTACTCTGCTGCACCGCAAGAGAACTCCTGTCCACCAAAGTCTTGTACATGAAAGTTCATAGCAGCATTATTCACAAGAGCCTATCAAATGCCCATCAGCTGATGAATGGATAAATTATGGCATATCGCTACAGTGGAATATTATTTGGATCTGAAAAAGAATGCAGTACTGATACAGGTTACAATGTGGATGAAACCTGAAAACATGCTACATGAAAGAAGCCAGATACACAATACCACGTATTATATTATTCCTTTTGTATGACCGCTTCCATTAACATGAACTATCTAGAACAGGCACATCTCTAGAGACAGACAGGGGGTTGTAAGGGGCTGGGGGGTGTGGGAAACGTGGAATGAGTGCTAATAAGTATAGTGTTTCTTTCTGGAGTAAAGGAAATGTTCTGTTCCAGTTTTAATGAGGGTATAATTGACAAAATAGTAAGATATTTAAAGTGTGCAGTGTGATGATTTGATAATGTGTACTTTGGGAAGGGATACTCCTCATCTAGTTCATTAACCCACCCATCACCTCACATACTTCTTTCCTTTTTTTTGGTGATGACACAAATTCTACTCTTAGCCAATTTCAATTATGCAATACAATGCTATAAGCTGTAGTCACCACGTCACAGTAAATCCTCAGACCTTATTCATCTTCTAACTGAATGTTTGTACTTTTTACCAGCCTCTCCCTGTTTCTCCCATCCTTAGCTTCTGGCAACTTCTTTTCTATGCTCAGTTTCTAGGAGTTCTACTTTTTTCTTGTATATTCCACAAACGAGTAAATGCGATGTGTCTTTTTCTATCCAGCTTATTTCACTGAGAATTAATGCCTCCCAGGTTCATCCATGTTGTTGCAAGTGACAGAATTTCTGGGGGTTTTTGGCCTCGCCTATAGCATGTGGAATTACCTGGGCCAGGGACTGAACCCTGAACCACAGCGGCACACAAGCTGTTGCAGTGAAAATGCTGGATCCTTAAGCCACTGAGGCACAAGAGAACTCCAGAATTTCTTTCTTTTTAAAGGCCTGGAATTCCCTGGTGTGTGTGTGGTCACGTTTTCTTTATTCATTCATCCATCAAGGAGCACTTAGGTTGTTTCCATACCTTAGCTAATGGGAATAATGCTGCTATGAAATAGGAGAACAAACATCTCCTCAGGATAAAGATTTCATTTTTTTTCCCACTGTATATCCAGAGTGGGGTTGCTGGATCCTGTGATGGGTCTTTTTTTTTTCTTTTTTTCTTTTCAGGGCCACACTTGTGACATCTGGAAGTTTCCAGGCTAGGGGTCTAATCGGAGCTACAGCTGCCAGCCACAGGCACAGCCACAGCAACGTGGGATCCAAGTCACGTCTTCGACCTACACCACAGCTCACGGCAACACCGAATCCTTAACCCACTGAGTGAGGCCAGAGATCAAATCTGAGTCATGGATACTAGTCGGGTTCATTACCACTGAGCCACAACGGAACTCCAGAAATATTTTTTAATTGATTTGTGATGGTGGTTGCACAACTCTGGGACTGTGCTAAAACCCAGTGAACTGTACACTTTTTTTTTTTTTTGCCTTTTGTCATTTTATGGCCACGGGTTTATGGCCACACCCGCGGCATGTGGAGGTTCCCAGGCTAGGGGTCACTGGAGCTGTGGCCACTGGCCTGCGCCGCAGCCACAGCAACGCAGGATCCGAGCCGCATCTGCAACCTACACCACAGCTCACGACAACGCCGGACCGTTAACCCACTGAGCAAGGGCAGGGATCGAACCCGCAACCTCATGGTTCCTAGTCGGATTCGTTAACCACTGCGCCACGACGGGAACTCCTGAACTGTACATTTTCAGTGGGTGAATTGTGTGGTTTGTGAATTAGATCCACAGATGGGGCAGGAGAACTTTGGGAGCTGAGAACTTGGTTATTAAAAATGGGGATCTGGCTTTTTCTTCTAGTGGGGGAGAGTTACCCCTTGCCAGCTAGGTGACTCAGATTTCTCACCTGTGTCTGTTACATGATTTTAGTCTGACTCAAAGTGATGCTTTGTGATTTAAGTAAAATGGAACAGAGCTCCTTGCGGGAGGATTCAAATATGTGCATATGCGCGCGCGCGGGCGCGCACACACACACACACACACAGACACACACACACACAAAACCTTCCTGAGTCAGTGTATTCTCTGCCACCAGGGGGCGATCCTGCTGTGACATTTGGGTGTCTGGTTCCAGGACTGGCGTTTTCAGGGGTGGTTCCTCTCCTGGCAATGGGTGGGTTTAAGGGTGGAACTCTAGGCTAACTCCTTGCTTTTTTTTTTTTGGTCCTTTAGGGTAAACCGCATTTATTGAGGAGAGGCGCTTTTTCTCTTTATGACATGATCATCAGTGTGCTTAGAATAAGTTTTTAAAAACAGATAACATTCAAATGAAGGTAGTATTTGTTCACTTGGAAATATATACTCATGCTAAATGCTCATTAGAGCATTTGAAAAGCATGGAGTATTAAAAACGCATATAAGAATTTCCCTGGTGGCACAGTGGCTTAAAGATCCGCTGTTGTCACTGCTGTATCATAGGTTTGTTCCCTGGCCTGGGAATTTCCGCAAGGCATGGGTACAGCAAAAAAAAAAAAAAATTAAAAAGAATTTTTTTGGAGTTTTTGGAGTTCCCATCATGGCTCAGCAGAAATGAATCTGACTAGTATCCATGAAGACACAGGTTCAATCCCTGGCCTCACTCAGTGGGTTAAGGATCTGGTGTTGCTATGAACTGGTCACAGACATGGCTTGGATCCAACGTTGTTGTGGCTGTGGTGTAGGCCAGCGGCTACAGTTCCACTTTGATCCCTAGCCAAGGGTGCGGCCCTAAAAAGACAGAAAAAGAAGAATTTATTTATTTATTTATTTTGCTTTTTAGGGTCGCACCTGTACATATGGAGGTTCCCAGGCTAGAAATCGAATTGCAGGGCAGCTGAGGCTTACACTACAGCCACAGCAACGCCCGATCCCAGCTGCATCTGAGACCTACACTGCAGTTTGTGGCAACTCGGGATCCTTAACCCACTGAGCGAGGCCAGGGATCGAATCCGCATCTTCATAGACACTACGTTGTGTCCTTAACCCTCTGAGCCACAACAGGAACTCCTCTAACTTCAATTTAAATGTCCTGGTTGTGTTTTTATTAACACTAGAAGCCACGAAAAAAAGGACAGACAGATTTGATGACATGGAAGCACACTGAACAAAGACAAAAGACCAACAAAGCAGCAGCCTGGAATTATTTTCAACACAAATAATAGGCAAAAGGGACAATCATTGCTAATGTTTATGGAATGCTTACTGCATAGTGGGTACTGTTCTAGGTACTTTATAGACACAAAGTTATTTAATCCTCAATCTTATGAGATGGATGCTATTATTATCTCTTTTATTTTTTTTGATTGTCTTGCTTTATTTAATTTTTTTTTCTTTTTAGGGCAGCACCTGTGGCATATGGAAGTTCTCAGGCTAGGGGTTGAATGGGAGCTGCAGCTGCTGGCCTACACCACAGCCACAGCCACCCCAGATCTGAGCCGTCTCTGTGACCTACATCATAGCTCAGGGCAATGCCAGATCCTTTAACCCTTTGCAAGGCCAGGGATCTGACCCACATCCTCATGGATACTAGTCAGGTTTGTTTCCACCGAGTCACGATGGGAACTCTAATTATAAGAAATGGAGACACAGAGAGGTTAAGTGATTTGCTCAGAGTCACACAGCCAATGGCAGAGGTTGAGTCAAGCACCTTGGCCCTGGGGGTCAATACTCCTAATCCCTAGGTCATCATGCCTCTTTAATTAATTAATTAAGCTTATATTTTTGATTGCACCCATGCCATGTGGAAGTTCCTGGGCTAGGGACTGAACCCACACCTCAGCAGTGACAATGCCGAATCCTTAACCTCTAGGCCACCACGGAACTCCGACTATGCCTCTTTATGTAAACTAGGTTGACATCTGGACTGTGTAAGCAGTCTAGAAATACAAAGAGCCCCCCCCCCCCGGCCAAAAAAAAAAACCTACCAAATAATGACAGCAACACTCTCAGTCTCACTAGTGATCAGACAGATTTTTTAGTCCTTCTTTAATCTGGGAAACATTAAAAATATTGCAAGCTTCAAGTCTCACGGAGAATTGGATGAATAATCAGCATGCCCACACCGTTGGGCAGGGGGAGTGTACATTATCGAAACTTTTTTAGAAACGAATTTGGGGTTGTAACATATTACAATCCCCTTGGACCTGGCGACTCTAGAGCCAACCGTTGATCCCACGAATGGACTTGCCTGAAGATGTGTGTTCAGCGAAGCTTTGCCTGCAATGATGCCAGGGCTCGTAAAAGCAAAACATGGAAAACAGTCTGGATGACTGACAATAGAGGCATAGTTAGAGAAATTAGGGCATGGCAGGCTGTGGGAACGAACACAGCATAGCCATTAAAAAGAATGAGACAGACCTGTATTTACTGACATGGAAAAATCCCTCGGTATATTGCTCTATGGGAAAAAAAAAAGCCACGCAACATACAGTCTGATTGCTTTTATATGAACGAACAGGAATGATACAAGTATGTACACGTATGCACAGTCATAAGCTGCCCTGGGAGTTTGTTCTAAACAGTGATTCCCTCTTGGGAAGAAGGGGCAGGGTGACAGTTTAAAAGGGGAACATTTGTATTTTCACTTTTTGTATTGTTTGACCCTTGGATGATGAGGCTGTACTGTTTCATTAATTTTTACAGCCCCCAGAAAATAGCCTGTGAAATATTCCTCTGAAAGCTGACTCCTCCCCCTCTCCCCTGCCGACACGGCTGCATAATCATTTAATCAGTTGTTTCCTGCTGGGCATTTAGGTTGGTTCTAACTTTTCACTGGTACAAATGAAATTGGGATGAATGGCTTTGTACATTCGGCTTTCCTTGCCTCTGTGATGATTTATTTATGCTGCTCCCAATTCACCAGTGAAGAAATCAATAGACCAGCACATATTTATTGTTTCTCTGCTTATGTTCTTAAGGGGGAAAAAAATCCCAGATGTGGAAATACTGGATTGAAAATAAGTGGTTTTGGAGGTTCCCAGGCTAGGGGTCGAATTTGTGCTATAGCCGCTGGCCTACACTGCAGCTCACAGCAACACTAGATCCTTAACCCACTGAGTGAGGCCAGGGATCGAACCTGTGTCCTCATGGATACTAGTCAGATTTGTTTCCACTGATCCACGATAGGAACTCCCTGGTTTTTTAATGTTGAAGCTCTGGGCAGAATGGCTTAAGGCTCTGCATTCATGGCCTTCTCTACTATCAACGCAATCTTAATTCTTACTTTAAAGGGCCAATTAGTAACTATTTTCAGCTTTACAGACCACACAGTTTGTGTCTTGTCTACTCCACTCTGCTGCTGTGACTCAAAAGCCATCAGGCAAGATGTCAGCTGTTCCAGGTAGGCATGGCTCTCTGTTCCAAAAGAACTTTTCTGTGAACACATGAGATCTGAATTTCCTAGAATTTTTAGGTATTGTCAGATATTCTCCTTTTGCTTTTTTGTGGCCATGCCCATGGCATGTGGAAGTTCCCAGGCCAAGGACTGAACTCTCAGCACGGCAGTGGCAATACCAGATCCTTAACCACTAGGCCACCAGGGAACTCCATTATATACAAAATTAAAGAAATAGGGAGTTCCCATCATGGCTCAGGTGTAACAAACCTGACTAGATCCATGGGGTTGCAGGTTCGATCCCAGGCCCTGCTCAGTGGGTTAAGGATCTGGTGTTGCCATGAGCTACGGTGTAGGTTGCAGACATGGCTTGGATCTGGCATTGTTGTAGCTGTGGTGTAGGTTGACCCCTAGCCTGGAAACTTCCATTTGCCATGGTTGCGGCCCTAAAAAGACAAACATGCACAAGTACATAAATTAATTAATTGATTAAATAACAAAATTAAAGAGAAGAAAAATTGTCCCCTTGTGATGAGAACTCTTAGGATTTACTCTCTTAACAGCTTTCATAAATAACACACAGCAGATAATTTATCACGTTAAACATCCCTAGTATTTTTGTATCTTATAAATGAAGAGTGCACCTCTTTTTGTCTCTAACATTCTGCAGTTCTCCTGCAGAGATTAAATTTAGGGGAATGACAGGAAGTGGAAAAGGACTGGGGGGGAGGACACCAGGAGGAAGAAGGACAGAACTGTAGGGGGACGGGCTTTGAAGGGGGCAAAAGAAAGGCATGGACGGTGGATGCAGACAGGTTTCAGAGGAGAGATTGCAGGTGAGTTTCCACACACTCTCAACTCAGTTCTTAGTCTGTGTCTCCCCCTCGTGCCTCCCCACACACTTGCCCTTGAAACTGCTTCTCCCAAGGTCACCATTTAACTCTGTGTCCTTATTATGATTATTATTATTACTGGCCTTGCCTGCAGCATATGGAAGTTCCCAGGCCAGGGATCAAGCCCATACCACAGGAGCCACTGGAGCCACAGCAGTGGCAACACCAGGTCCTTACCACACTGAGCCACCAGGGAACTCCTGTCCTTGTATCTACCATGACTACCCCATTCTCCCACAGACACTCAGGCCAGCCCTTACAAGGGGCCAGATCCGAGCTGCGTCTGTGACCTACACCACAGCTCATGGCAATGCTATATCCTTAACGCAATGAGTGAGGCCAGGAATTGAACCCACATCCTCGTGTATAACTAGCTGGGTTCATTACCACTGAGCCACAGTGGGAACTCCGAGACTTTGTATTTCTAACCTGTGAAGTCACTGCCTCGCTTCTGTCTGCCCACAGACCTCCTCTCACCAGAGGGTGGGCACAAGAAAGAATGACATGGACAGAAAAATCTCTTCCCATCAAGGACATGCAGAGGACAGAAGTCACACTGAAGATGTTCTCTTTCCTTTGACCATGTCAAGTACAAGTAAGTGTGTGTGAGCGTGTATGTGGGCACGCACAGATACTTGTGTTCATGCGTGTGATCATATGGTGTGGTATATTTTAAAATGTCCGCGCACCGGGGTTTCCATCATGGCGCAGTGGAAATGAATCAGACTAGGAACCATGAGGTGGCGGGTTTGATCCCTGGCCTCGCCTAATGGGTTACGGATCCGGCGTTGCTGTGAACTGTGGTGTAGGTCGCAGACGCGGCTCGGATCCTGCATTGTTGTGGCTGTGGGTTAGGCTGGCAATAGCTGTAGCTCCGACTGGACTCCTAGCCTGGGAACCTCCATATGCCATGGGTACAGCCCTAAAAAGACAAAAAAAGAAAACATAAAATGTCCGAGCGTGTATTTATGGATATTTATTTAGTATTTAGGTGTATATCCCATGGTATGTATTTATCATAGTCTGATTTTTAGAGCACTTTCAGATCACAGCAAAATTGGGCAGGAAAGGAGTTTCCTGGTGGCCTCATGATTAGAGATCCAGCATTGTCACTGCTGTGCATGGGTTCGATCCCTGACCTTGCTCAGTAGGTTAAAGGATCCCGTGTAGCCACCAGCTGCAGTGTGGGTCACAGATGGGGCTCGGAACCCGTCTTGCTGTGGCTGTGGCTCTGGCTGGCAGCTGCAGCTCCAATTTGACCCCTAGCCTGGGAACTTCCATATGCTGCAGGTACAGCCATAAAAAGAGAGGAAAAGAAAGAAGGACAATATATAAAAGTATTATTAAAAAAAAAAAAGGATCCCTCTGCAACAACTTGGGTCACTGAAGAATTGTGGGTTTGATACCCGGCCCGGAGCAGTAGGTTAAAGGACCCGGCATCGCTGACCTGGCAGCTGCGGCTTGGATTCCGTTGTGTTTTTGTGGGAGGGAGGAAACAGCCCCAGTTGCCTCTTTGAGACTATTGCGCATTTGTGAAAGAGCGCGGGGAGTCACCCATGGTGATACGTTAAAGATTACGAACTTGCGCCCTCCCTCGAGGCCCTGTGGGACCTGAAACTCCACCTGTCCAAGACGAAACTCATCACTGTCCCCTCCCTCACCCAACCTGGCCCCTCATCTCCTGTCCCCATCTCAGC
>PVHT021183507.1:5272790-5312324 GCA_004024745.2 Catagonus wagneri
TGAACGCTTACTTTCTCTCTAGTCCCCAAGCCACGCCCTAAGCCTGGCCTCCTAAGTGAAGCTTCCATGGTCCCCTGTCCGCAGTCCACTTGGCTTGGGGATCCCCAGCCCCTCAAGGCGGCCGTGAGGCTCAAAAACACGCCTAGGTCTTTCTGGATTAAGTTTCCAGATTTGACCTCATGACCTGCACACGTGCACGGCTTTCAATGGGAGAGTGATTGGTTCTGCCTGCCGGGGACATTTGGCCATGTCTGGAGACATTTTTGGTTGTCACAATTGGAGGGGTGGCCGCTCTTGGCATCTTGTGGGTAAAGGTCAGGGATGTGGGCAAATATCCTGCAAGGGCCGGGACAGCTCCCCCGAGCAAGAGTGATCTGGCCCCAAAGGTCAGTAGAGTAGAAAGTGAGAAAACACTGTTTTTTTCAGTGTGGGGGGGTCTTTTTAGAGTCGCACCCGCGGCACATGGAGGTTCCCAGGCTAAGGGTCTAATCAGAGCTGTAGCCGCCGGCCTTCGCCACAGCCACAGCAACACCGGATCCTTAACCCACTGAGCGAGGCCAGGGATCAAACCCACATCCTCATGGATTCTGGTTGGGTCCTTAACCCACTGAGCCACAAGGGGAACTCCCTAATTGATTTTTTTAAATTGTAGAATAAATTTAAATGTGTAGAAAAATGGAACAAAGAGTACAATGTCCATATACTCCCCTCGCCCCACCAACACACACACACACACACACACACACACACACACACACACATTGTTTCCCCTGTTAGTAACATCTTTCATTAGTCTGAGACTCATGAACCAATTCTGATACATTATTATTAACTAAAGTTCATGCTTTATTCATATTTCTCCAGTTTTCCCCCAATGTCCTTTTTCTGGCCCAGGATCCTACAGGACAATTAGCTGTCTTGTCTGCTTAGGTTTTTCTTGGCTGGGACAATTTCTTGAGCTTGCCTGGTCTTTGATGACCTTGACAGTTTTGAGGATTATGGTCAGCTATATAGGAGGATGCCTCTACTGGAAATTTTTTACCTATTTCCCTCCTGTTTAGACGAGGGTTATGGGTTCGGGGAGAGAAAGATCACAGAGGTAAAGTGCTATTTTCATCTCATCACATCAAGAGTGCATATTAGCAACCTAATTATGACTGTTAGTGTTGACCTTGGTCACCTCGCCACGTGACATAGTGTGTTTGTCAGGTTTCTCCACTGAAAAGTTACTCTTTTTTTCCCCCTCTCTTTACACACTGTTCTTTTTGAAACGAAATCGCTGCGTGCAGTTCCAGCTGTCCCTTGCATGAATTCCACCTGCATGAATTATGTGGAATCCTTCCCTACCTGTTTGTTAATGTATTTGATCATTTCTTTGTATCCATGCAAACACATGGATATTTATTTTATTCCTGGGGTTATAATCCTACACTGTATTTTTTTGGGGGGGTGGGGGGAGGCCTCGCCCCCGGCATGGGCAAGTTCCCTGGCCAGGGATTGAACCTGAGCCACAGCAATGACAACACCGGATCCTTAACCCACTGAGCCAACAGGGAACTCCCCCAATATTGTATTAATTGTGTTGCTCAGATTGCTCCAGCTTTCGCCATCAGGAACTCTTTCAGGTGACTTCTGCAAGCCCAGGACATACCCCGTCAGTTGTTCCTGGCTTTCTGGCACAATCCATGTCTTTTTCTGTTTTATTTTCCCGGCCATTCATTTTTATTGCATTTTATGGCTGCATAAAACTGGAGGGGAAAACTGGTCTGTGCCGGAGGGAATTTGAGAAGCATTCCAAGACCTTCCAGCATCTTCCTCTATCTGCTTCACCCCAGCTAGTGACCAGGGCTGAGCGCCAAGGTCAGGCCTGCCCGGAGCCTTTACCCTGGCACCTCTCTCCGCCTGGAATGTGCGTCCTCCAACTGTTGTGTTTCATTGCTCCTGTCTCTGCCCCATCTCCCCTTCCTCAAAGAAACCTCCCTGTCCCTAACGAGAGCAGACCCCACTCTGGCTATCTCTAGCACTTTTAAAATTATAGTTGCTATACAATGTTCTGTCAATTTCTGCTATATAGCAAATTGAACCAGTCATATATATATATATACTCTTTTTCTCACATTATCCTCCTTCATAAGTGACTAGATAGAGTTCTGTGTGCTATACAGCAGGATCTCCTTGCTCACCCACTCCAAACACAATATTTGCATCTACTAACCCCAGACTCCCCTTCCACCCCACTCCCTCCCCTTCTCCTTGGCAGCCACAAGTCTCTTCTCCGTGTGAGTCTGTTTCTTTTCCATAGATAGGTTCATTTGTGCCATATATCAGATTCCAGATATAAGTGATATCATATGGAATTTGTCTTTTTCTGACTTATTTCACTTAGTTTGAGAGTCTCTAGTTCCATCCATGTTGCTGCAAATGTCCCAAGGTTTTGTCCCTCGCTGAACTGATCTCTTTGATGTATTTGCAGATTGCCTCTGAATGCAATATCAGGAGACTAGGAATAGTCCTTGACAGGCACCATATTGCTTTTTCTTTCTTTCTTTTTTTTCTTTTTAGGGCCCCAGGTGCAACACATGGAGGTTCCCAGGCTAGGGATCAAACGGGAGCTGCAGCTGCCGGCCTTCGCCACAGCCACAGCAACGTGGGATCCGAGCCTCATCTGCAACCTACACCACAGCTCACAGCAATGCCGGATCCTTAACCCACTGAGCGAGGCCAGGGATGGAACCCGCATTCTCATGGGTACTATTCAGGTTTGAGCCCCACAACAGGAACCCCTTGCTTTGTTTTTTTCAAACGTTATTTTGAAATTAGTTTAGATATATCTCCCTGAGGTCCCTGGGGCTCTGATAATAGCCTCCCTCTGGCCACCAAGGGATACTGTGGGGTGTGAGGCAGACAACTGTCCCCCTCTTTCTGAGATCCTCCCTCAAACCCCATCTGAAGGTCATAGATATATAGAGAAGGAAGTGCAGCCTCAGGATGGAAGGGCAGAGGACTGGTGCAGTGGATGGACCCTGGATTCAGGTGACTTGGGCTCAATGCCTCCTTCCATTCTTGCTGTGTGACTACGGGGCTCTCAGCCTCAGATTTCCTGTCTATAAAATGGGTATAGGAGTTCCTGTTGTGGCTCAGTGGGTTAAGAACCCAACATAGTATGGTTTGGATGCAGGTTTGATCCCTGGCCTTGCTCAGTGGGTTAAGAATCCAGCCTTGCCACAAGTTGCAGTGTAGGTTACAGATGCGGCTAGGATCCCACGTTGCTGTGGCTGTGGCTTTGGCCTGTAGCTACAGCTCCTATTCGACCCCTAGCCTGGGAACTTCCATATGCCGCCAGTGCAGGCTTAAAAAAGACAAAAGAAAGAGGAGGGGGAGTTCCCGTCCTGGCTCAGTGGTTAACGAGAATCTGACTAGGAACCATGAGGTTGTGGGTTTGATCCATGGCCTCGCTCAGTGGGTTAAGGATCCAGCGTTGCTGTGAGCTGTGGTGTAGGTTGCAGATGTGGCTCGGATCCCACGTTGCTGTGGCTGTGGTGTAGACTGGTGGCTACAGTTCCAATTAGCCTCCTAACCTGGGAACCTCCATATGCCACGGGTGCGGCCCTAGGGGGAACAAAAAAAGCAAAGAAAGTAGAAGGTATAATACTCACCGTGCTAGGGTTGTTGTGAGGATTAAATGAGACTGTGCTGGGCATATATCACTCTCAAAAATCGTCACCGGTTAGCATGATCTCTGAAGTGCATACACGTGCAGAATTTTGCAGATGACCTTTCTGGGGGTTCATAGAGCACCTCCCCTTAAACCTAATCCTTGAACCCTTGACCTATAAAGCCTCCAAGTCATCTCCACCCCCAGCTTAATAACCGGAGCCGGTCTAATGAGTTAAGAGGCCTGAGAATGAGGCCCCAGGTGAGCGGAGGGGGCGGGAGACAAGGAGGAAGGCAGGCGGGCGGGAGGGGGAAGTGGGGACGGGGCTGCCCCAAGCACACAGGGGAGCCAGTGTGTCTGTGGCAGCCCGGGCCCCAGGAACAGGCCCCCGGGGGCAGGTGGGACCTCGATTCCAGCAGGCGTGGGTGGGGCGGTCCAGCCCAGCCAGGCATTCCTGTCCGCCCAGTGTGGGGGCTGGGCTCCCGGAGGCCCCTGGCTCTTGCTCTAACACCGCCGGAAGCCCCCGTCCTTGGACAGCTGAGGGCCTGCGGGGCGCCATCCAGGGCGGGAAAGCCTCTGCCCTGCGCGGTCGCCGTACGTCCGCCAGAGAGTATGCCAGCAAGCGGCAGGCGCTGCCCTCACCCGTTTTGTCCTTGGGGTCCACAAAGGTCATGAGAAGCCTCCCAGGAAAAGCAAACACACGTGTGCGCCAGCAGGACAAGCCACGCTCCCAGGAGGGGCCGGGCACCAGGGCACGCCCTTCCCCCATGCCAGGTCGCCTCCCAGGTCCCCCGATGCTGCAGGTGGGGAAACCGTCGCCCGGGCCGGGGGGCGGGGGGCGGGGGACGGGGGGTGGGTGAAAGGACTTGTCTGAGTCTTTCAGGGGCACTGGGACCAGGACCGAGACACGTGCACCACACACATCCCCACGTGCGCTCAGACACATCCACACTGGCCCCTTTGTGCGTGCGTGCGCCCACACCCGCCCTGCAAGGGCACATCCAGACAGGAGGGCCCACGCCCCAGCTCCCCTCCCTCCAGCACCCACCCCCTGCCTAGCACAAGGTCTGGGCCATGAG
Organism: Catagonus wagneri; assembly: GCA_004024745.2. Lineage (NCBI taxonomy): Eukaryota > Metazoa > Chordata > Mammalia > Artiodactyla > Tayassuidae > Catagonus > Catagonus wagneri. The sequence goes on from PVHT021183507.1 coordinate 5,277,525, forward strand.
ACCCACACCTCAAACACAAATAGGGGCTCAGACATTTACACATATACCCCGTAACAGCTACACAGTTGCATCACATACACAAATAACTGGGCTCACAACACAGATATATATATTCACACACACGCACCCCCTCCACACCAGCGTAACCAGTCAGGCTCATACCACACTAATAGATTTGCTCATACAAATATACAGTTCCTAGAGAATATGCACACTTGCCCTCTCACAAATGCATTCAGAAATGGACATTCTTACACAATTGTCCTCATTTCCGTGGTTTGCACACCTCATCACCTGAGCTCACATCGTGAACCCAAATGCAGTCACTCACAAATACTCTCAAAATGCACATATATGGGAGTTCCCTTCGTGGCGCAGTGGAGACGAATCCAACTAGGAACCATGAGGTTGTGGGTTCGATCCCTGGCCTCGCTCAGTGGGTTAAGGATCCGTTGTTGCCGTGAGCTGTGGTGTAGGTTGCAGACGCGGATCGGATCCCGCGTTGCTGTGGCTGTGGTGCAGGCTGGTGGCTACAGCTCCTGTTAGACCCCTAGCCTGGGAACCTCCATATGCCGCGGGTGCGGCCGTAAAATGACAAAAAACATGCACACATATGCACAAAACACATTATGCAGTTGCTCCCCACGTACACACACTCATGTGCACACAACTATACTCATATAATCATAGACAAATGCTCTTAGACAGAAATACATCATCCCCACCTACACGCAACTGGAGCCCCGCCCCCAACAAATTCTGTTGATACCACAAATGCACACACATTCACAAAATATCCAGTAACAGCCATTCACACGCTCTCGCATGAATGCACACACTCAATTTTTCTCACATACTCCATAGACATTAATCAGGCTGACACAAAACACAAGCACATTTAGATGCACACAAATAATGCACTGACAAAACGCAGAGACACACACCACTCCTATATTCTCAGCACACAATACAGATCCTTGTACACACAACTCGCATGAAAAACAAGGACACACAGGTGTAGTCACACTTACACAGATGCACACACGCAGACCTCCTCAAACATACTGGTTTACCACCCAAATATGACCAGAGATGCACACACTGATAGCGAATATGGACACATTCTTCCACGTTCACAAGACACAATGAGAAACAGGTGCACCCACGCGCAGGCTGCCTCCAGGCCAGGAATGACAAGTTCACACTCACATCTAAGGAAATACACTTGGGCAGGCACACACACCCGCAAACAGAGGGTCGCTCATCCTCCCCAGTGAGCGCGCACACACACGTGCGCGCGCGCGCACACACACTCCTCCGCAGCCTCCCCCGCCACCACCGCAGTCTGGGCCCGCCCCACCCTGCGGCGAGGGGCTGGGCGAGGCGAGGGGACAGGGTCCCGGGCCAGGGCCGGGGGCGGGGCGCACCTGGGCTCCGCCCCGGGGCGGGGCCGACGCAGCGTCGTGAGCGCAAGCGGCCGCACCTGGCTCGGCTGCGGCCCGGGCGGCGGCGGTGCTGGTGGTTGTGGCGGCGGCGGGCCCGGCCCGGGTGCGAGCGCGGCGCAGCCCAGCCCGAGCGAGCGCGGAACCGGCGCCCGCAGCCCCGGCGCCGCCATGGTGGAGGCGGCGCCCCCCGGGCCCGGGCCGCTGCGGAGGACCTTCCTGGTGCCCGAAATCAAGTCGCTGGACCAGTACGATTTCTCGCGGGCCAAGGCGGCGGCCAGCCTGGCGTGGGTGCTGCGGGCCGCGTTCGGGGGCGCAGGTACCCGGCCGGGGGAGGGGGGCGGCAGGTGCGGGGGGCGGGGCGCCGCGCTGGAGAGGCCGGGGCCGTGGGAACAATAGCGCCGGTCGCCGGGGGTCTCCGGGCCCGGGCCCCTCCGCCCCGGGCCTCTGGGCTTCCTGCTCCGCCGGGGCGGTGGACTTTGCCCGCCCGGCTGCGGGAGCGGGGTGGGGGTGGGGCCGGCGGCCCAGCTCCTGCCGGGACCCGGGCGTCCTGACCCCCAGGTGAGTCAGGCAGGGGGCTGCAGGCCGAGTGGTGACTCCCGGTGCGGGCCTGGCTTGGTACGCCCTCCCCCACCCCTTTACACACTCGCATCGGGCGCCCGCGAGGACCCCTGCCCCCCGTCTGGCCCGGACACACGCCGGCGTCGGCCCAGGCTGCACTGCGGGCGGCGAGGAGAGCCCCGGGAACCCCCTCTTTCGCCTCCCTGGACCCGGCCGGCGGCTGGCAGCTGTGACTTATTGCCCCATTTTGCCTAGGAGGCGGGCGAGCACAGCAGAACGAAATGGCTAATCCAGGATCGCCGGGGGTGGGGGCCCAGGTGTAGGGCCTTCTCCCACTTCCTCCCCCAGGCCCACATGTGCGAAGAACTCCAGCCGCCCCCCACCCCCGGCGGCAGCAGGATGCGGGTGGGTCCCTAGGATTTGAGGCCCTGGGCAGGCTCAGTCATGGCCCCGTGCCAGAGCTGGAGAACCAGGGCCTGGCCCTGGGGAAGATGAGTTAATTAAGGTCTGGGCCTTCTGGGGGGACGCCCTGCCCTCCCACTGGTCCTGCCCACTGGTCTTGGCACCAGCTGGGCACAGCCCATCCCCCTTTCAGTGGCCTTCCCAGATCAACCTGTTCTGGGTGTGGGTCTTGGTGACAGCTGTCCGTCTCCTGGTTCTGCCTGAGCCTGTCCTTTTCTCCCAGTCTCTTTCCCTGTACCCTCCCACGCAGGGACTACCTACCCCCCAAGAATCTGCTTGAGGAAGAGGAGGGTGGGCGGATCTGCCTTAGACCCTCCCTCATGTCCCACATTATGAGGCCACCAAGAACTCATCTTTGGGAATTAGAGTTGGATCTGAGTCCTGTGTTCCACCAGCATATGAATGAACTATCCCACTTTTCTAAGTGTACTGTTTACACCTGTTAAAGAAGGCATTGGTGGGAGTTCCCTGGTGGTCTAGTGGTTAGGATTTGGCTCTTTCACTGCTGTGGCCCAGATTCAAAACCTGGTCTGGAAATTGAGATCCCATATCAAGTCGCTGCACACCAAGTCCAAAAAAAAAAAAAAATTCATTCACTTATTTATCCATTTCACAAATGTCTGCGGGGTGCCCACCAAGTGCCAGGGTGGTGCTGGGGTGATTAGGGTCCCAGTACCTTCCTCACAAGGTTTCTGGGAAGTGAGAGAGACTGGCTACAGTATTCTTGGCATTGTGTCTGGCACACAGTACATGCTTAGTGGATGTCACTTTTGGAGTTCCTGTTGTGGTGTAGCGGAAACGAATCCAACTAGGAACCATGAGGTTGCAGGTTCGATCCCTGGCCTCACTCAGTGGGTTAAGGATCTGGCGTTGCTGTGAGCTGTGGTGCAGATCGCAGATGCGGCTCGGATCTGGCACTGTTGTGGCTGTGGCATAGGCTGGCAGCTTCAGCTCCGATTAGACCCCTGGCCTGGGAACCTCCTATGTGTCACGGGTGCGACCCTAAAAAGATTAAAAGACCAAAAAATATATATATATATCATCTGGCCAGAGGACAGACCAGAAATTATTCCATTTTGCAGAAAGAAAAGTGAGGTCTTTGGAGAGATGCCCTGACTCACCCAGTTCTGTTCTCACTGACCCAGCTCCCCACGTTGTGTGACATCCTCCCCGAGGGTCAAGTTCAGTCTGTCCCCCCTGCCTGAGTTGTCCAAACTGAGAGGGACTGGGGGAGGTGGGACACAGGCCCTGAGAGGGAAGTGGGGAGCCCGGTTCTGCTTGATTTGTGAACTCTGGGACTCTTTACTGCTGCCTGTTGGGTGTCAGGCCAGTGCTGGGCCCTTGGAACTGAGAAGGTGGGGGAGGACACCAGAGAGAGGGGGATGGGACTTGAAACCAGATCACCACTGCTCAGAGTGACAAAGTCTGTGATGGAGAGGCGGGCCAGGGGAGGAAACCCCTGAAGTCTTCCAGGGAGGGGAGGAGAGGAGAGGAGAGGAGACCGGGAAAGCTCCTAAGAGGAGGGAGCAGGAGCTTTTGAACCTTGTAGGAGTTTGTGTGTGCGTGTGTGTGGGGGGACACCACGTGTGCAGAGGCCGGGGTTATGGATCAACAGGGAATTCTATGAGAAGAGTGTGCAGCTCCCGATAGTGGCCGGGAGGAGGTGAGGGAGACTGGTAAGATTGAGGAGCGTCTCTCAGGCCGTGGGTGGGGATCTGAGGTCCCCAGGGAGCCATGGAAGGTGTTTGGGGACTGACAAGATGAGATACGCAGTTGCCCAGGGGGCACAGCGGCTGGGGGAAGGAATGGTTCTGGTGGCCCCAGGGCACAGGCGCCAGGAGGCTGGGCAGGAATGCGGGCGACTGGGCTCTGCTCCTCTGCGGCAGCAGGACTCCAGCGCAGAGATAAGATTAGGAAGGGTACCGTCTTGATACAAGCTTGGGAAACAACGACACGCCATCGCTCTGGTCTCCGGAATCTCCGTGTGATGCACAGGAAACTAGGGTCCCATCGGCTCTGCCCCCGGCTAGCCGTGCCACCTAGTCATCTTAGGTCTCTGGGCCTTGATTTTTGTCATCTGTACAATGGATAAGAATCTCATAAGAATTCGGCGAGCAGATGCAGACAAGGTGGTGGTCGTCCAGGTGCCAGCTTGTGCTGCCCAGGGTGGTATCCATGAGCGGCGTGTAACTGGTCTGAATTGCAAGGTGCTGCAAATGTCAAATACACAGTGGCTTCAGAAGACTTGGTACAAAACAAAGAATGTGAAATATTTCATTAGATATTTTCTATGTAGACTTTGCTTTGCCCTGGGACCCAGTGCATGTGAAAATCTGTGTGTGCCTTTCAAGAATGGGGTCTCCTCTTTCCCCCAGTCCCGTGGCACTCCTGCACACAGGCCCCGCTGGCCTTCAATGCCAGATGCTCCGGGGGCTCTTTCTCCCTGTGCCCGATCCCCAGGCGTGGGGTTTTGACGTGGGGCTCAGAACTCTCAGTCCTGTAGCTGAGTCTCTGTGATACAGTTACTTTCCAGTCTGTGGGGCTTCCCACCCGGTAGGTATGGGGTTGCTTCTACCGTGTAATCGCCCCTCCTACCTCTTGATGTGGTCTCCTCTTTGTCTTCTGGAGTAGAATATCTTTTTTGGAAGTTTACAGTCCATTTGGTTGAAGGTTGCTCGGCATTTGGTTGTAGTTTTGTTGTTTTGGGGAGAGAAGTTGAGCTCCGGTCCTTCTATTCCGCCATCTTAATCCAATCTCTCTCATTAGAAATTTTTTGATGACATGTTGGAATGATAGTATTTTGGACATATATTGGGTTAAGTATATTACTAAGTTAAGGTTGCTCGTGGCTACTTTAACATGGCTTCTAGAAAATTTTAAACTACATTTGTGGCTCGCATTATATTTTTGTCGGTCAGTGCTGCTCTACTGTAAGTGCTCGATAAACATTTTATAGAGTGGTGGTTCTCAACCGAGGACGAGTTTGTCACTTAGGGACATTTGGCAGCGTCTTGAGACATTTTTGGTTGTCACTACTTGAGAGGAGGAAGCTCCTGGCAACTAGTGAGGAGAGACCAGGGATTCTGCTAAACATCTTCCAGTGCACAAGACAGCACTCCCCGCACACCCCAATTCCCTACACCCCCAGTTCCACTGAACACAAAATTATCCAGCCCCAAATGCCAAATGTGCTGGGGTGGAGACACACTGGTATAAGGCAGATACCTGGTAAACTTAGCTATCTGTAGCTCTAGCTCAAGTTGTCATCTTCAAGGCCCTGACAAGTCCCGCAGGAAAGAAACTTGTTTCATTTTACTGATGGGAGCAGGAAACCACCAGGGGCCAGAGAGAGGAGGAAGAGGGTCTGGGTCCAGGGAATGCGAGGAGCTCAAACCAGATGACTGACTGGATGTTGGAGGGATGGTGACCTCTCACTGAGACAGGGACAGAGAGCAGGAGCAGGTTTGGAGTAAGATGCTGAGGTTTATGGGCAAGCCTGGGCTGCGGCAGGTGGCAGAGCTCAGAGCTCGGAGCTCGGATGGCCACGGGAGCCATCCTAGTGGTGAGGCGGGGCTGGGGGCGGGAGGCAGGTCCGTTAAAGGCAGCTTGAGGTACAGCTGCCAAGAGGAGCCCAGCAGCGAGTGGGGAGCTGGCCTGGTTTGAGTGGTGGGAGAGGAAGAAAAAAATGATGCTGAGGGAGATACCGGTGGGGAGGAAGGCTTCAGGAAGGAGGAGGTGCTCGGCACAGAGCCCAGGAGATAGTTGGCGTTGGAAGGCCACTGCTGGCCTTGGGGAGGCCAGGAGCAAGGAGGGCGGGGGCAGATGGGGGGGGATGGTGGCAGGAAAGGGAACCAGAACTCATCTTTTTTAAAATTTTATTGACGTATAGTTAATTTACAGCGTTGTGTTAGTTTCAGATGTATAGCAAATTGATTCAGTTTTATATATATTTTATATATATTCTTTTTCAGATTCTGTTATAGGTTATTACAAGATAGAGTTTACTTGACGGTGCTATACAGCAGGTCCTTGTTGACTGCCTATTTTATTTTATATATAGTGGTGTCTGTATGTTAATTTCAAACTCCTAATTTATCTGCCCACCCCATCCCCTTTGGCAACCATAGGTTTGCTTTCTGTGTCTGTGAGTCGATTTCTATTTTGTTATTAAGTTCATCTGTGTCATCTTTTTAGATTCCACATATAATTGATGTCATAGGGTGTTTGTCTTTGTCTGACTGACTTCACTTAATGTGATCACCTCCAGGTCTGGAGAACTCTTTCTTTCCAGGAGCTGAGCTGAGAGGGGCAGAGAGAGAGCCCAGCTCTGCTCAGAGGCTGGGAGAGATGTGGGAAGGTCAAATGTGACCCTCTCCGCGTTAGGGAAAGAGTGGGGGCGGGGAGGGCTGGAGGCAAGGATGCCTGGGTCCTGGTGGGTGAGGGCAGGGGCCTCTGGGCGATGTTGCTGTGAAGACCGGCACCTGGAGGAAAGCCTGGAAGGTCATATTCAAATGTCTATAAGCAGTAGAATCCTGCCTCCACCCCATTCTTTCAAACACACACAGAACCCCACTATACAAAGCAGCAGCTCTGATCAGGGTAAGAGTCGGCCCCCTGGAAGACGCCTGAGAAGGGACCCTCCCATGATGGCCTCTATTTCCTACATCTTCCTGGTGGCTCCTTCTCATCTTTCTCCTCCCCACCCTTGGGTCCCACTTGCTTGGGCCTCTGCCCCTCCTCCCCGACATGGGGCTTCTTCAGGTCTCTTCCTTCCCTGCCCCTCTCTCTGCCTGTGAGCCCCAGCCCCGCCTGTACCCCCATTTCAGCCGCACCCTCTTTCCCCATCTCCCCCCTCACTCCTGATGGGGCCTTGGGTGCCTACCCCGTTCAGTCACCAAGTTCGGGCCACTCAGTAGCCGCAAATGGCTGCACCTTGTCCCTCTTCCCATTCCGTGCCCTGCCCGCCAGCTCGGAACCACAACTCATCCCACCCCAGCCTCCACTCCGAGAGGGCTCAGAGTCTTAAGGACGGGGTTTGCATCCCGCTTTGAAGAGCTGCGTGGCCTTCTTGAGGTTTCCTCATCTGTGAAGCCGAGGGACCACCGGTGTCACTTCCTAGGGCTGCTGTAAGGCAAAGCGACTCCCCTGGGATGGGGTGGGGCACCCAGGGAGCAGGATTAAGCGGTATCAGTTAGGTAATGACGTCATTGCTCTCTAGTCCTTAGGTGAGTGTGGGAGGGGCGTGGCCACAAGACCCCGCCCATCTGGCTGCCGGGCCACCTCCCCTCCACGTTGAAGAGCCCGCCATCTCCCACCTCCCTGCCTTTGTATGCGGACCCCTCTGCCTAGCAGCAGTCGCCTGTTCTGGCAAAGGCCCCCACGCTTGCGCCTCCCGTCTCAGCCCAGGTTCCCCTACTCTCTCGTCCTGGTGTCATCTTCCCTGGTCCAGAACCCCTTACTTGGGGCCATGTAATTGTACGTATCGGGGGCCCGGTGCCCGCAGCTCTGACCCGCCGCCCCGCCGCGCCCCGCAGAGCATGTGCCCTCGGAGCTGTGGGAGCCCTTCTACACTGACCAGTACGCGCAGGAGCACGTGAAGCCCCCGGTGACGCGGCTGCTGCTCTCGGCTGAGCTCTACTGCCGGGCCTGGCGCCAGACGCTGCCGCAGCTCGAGACGCCCCCGAGCCCCTCTGCGCTGCTGGCCCTGCTTGCGCGGAGGGGCACGGTGCCCGCGCTGCCCGAGCGCCCGGTGCAGGAGGCCGACCTGAGGCACCAGCCCATCCTCATGGTAGGCCCCGCCCCCACCCCTTTAGTCCCCGCCCACAGGCCTGGCTCCTCCTACCAGGCCTGGGCGCCTTTTCCTACTCTGGCCCTGAGGACGTGTTCCACCGGATCCTTTGGCCTGGTTTGTGACCTCAAAGCCAGGCCCGCCTCCCAAGCCCCTCCCCCCTCCAGGTTCTTCCCCTTTCTCCCTGGGAGGCTGAGGGGAGCCTCCAAACCCCGGTCTCACCGTTCAGCCTTTGCCCCCACAGGGAGCCCATTTAGCTGTCATTGATGCCCTCATGGTTGCATTCGCCTTCGAGTGGACAAAGACACTGCCTGGTCCCTTGGCCCTGGCCAGCTTGGAGCACAAGCTCCTTTTCTGGGTGGACACGGTAGGTGGGGGTTGGGTCGAGATGGGCTTGCGGGGGCCAGGATCACCCAGTGACCAGAGGACTGACCCCTCCCTACTTCCCAGACCGTCCGGCGGTTGCAGGAGAAGACGGAGCAGGAAGCTGCCCAGAGAGCATCTCCTGCGGCCCCTGCAGACGGGGTGGCCCCAGCGCAGACTTCGGTGAGGCTGGGACGGTGGATGGACCGAAGGAAGGGCGGACCCTCCAGGGCCGGGTGGACAGGGCGGGGCTGTGCCTCAAGGCCAATCCTGCACTGGTGGGGGGAGGGCTAGACGTGACTCTGTCTCTCTCTCTCTGCTCTCTCCCCTCCCCCCTGTGCCTGCTCCCGCCACTCCCCTCTGCCTCTCTGGCATCAGTGCCCCACACGCTGGTACTGGAAGCTGGTTCCTGTAAGTGGGGCTGTTTCTCTGCCCCGTCTGCCTGCCCTGCTTGTCGCTCTGTCAGTGTGTCTGTGTCTGCCTGCCTGTCCTGCTCCCTCTCCTATCTCCCCCCAGATATGAGCAAAGGAAGTGGGACCCCAGCCCTGGGTTGGGGGGGCGGGGAGCGGAAACAGAGGGAAACCCCTTGGAGCCCAGGGAGGGAAGGGGAGAATCTCTGCGGTTAATCAAGAGGGCAGAGTTTTCCCTGAGTTCCTGCCGGGGATGGACCTCCCCTCCCGGCGGCCAAGAGGGCAGAGCGCCCCGGGCTTGGCCGCCTGAGCTGAGGTGGGAGACCGCAGCCCATCAGACACATGGGTCCTGACCCCAGCAGGCAGGGTGCGTGGCATGACTTCTCTAAGCAGGAGGAAGATCCTCCAGCCCAAAAGAGGGTAGAAGAACTTTGCTTAGATTCCAGCTCCCCTAAGGACAGCTCCCTGCTCCCAGCTTTGGGGGAAGTGGGGTGTCCCTCCTTGAAGTGCCACAAGGGGAAAGTGACCCCTGCGGGGGGGCAGGAGAGGCTTTGGGCTAAAGTCCTTGCCTTTGCTCACTTCAGGGCCTCCCCCCCCCACCCTAGGGCCTGGGTTGGGGGTTCCTCCTGCCTACCTGCTTCCCCTGCATCCCCTCCCCCAGCTGAAGCCTGAGTCTTTGGGGGGGGGTGAGGGAAGAGGGTTCCCTGCATGAGAGGCTGCTCTGTGGGGTCCCTCCGGGCTGGGAGGAGCTGGGGTCCCCAAAGCTGGCCAGAGCACCATCAGGGAGCTGGACGGCCAGGGCTCAGGACAGGGGTCAGGGCTGTCTCCCCCCAGAGGTGTGCTTGGGGGCCCAGCAAGTCAGCACCCCTCCCGCCCGGCTGACGGCTGCTCCTCTCCCCCCCCAGCACGCAATTGCCTTCTGTTTGAAGGAGTCGGGGAGCAAACCCCCCATGGTAACGTATCCCCCGCCCCAGGGTCCCAGGAGCCCCTGCCCCCAGCCCCCCGCTGCTGGCCTGGCTGCTCGCAGACACCTCCTCTGCCTCTTGCTGCTGCCCTTCCCCTGCTCCAGGCTGGCCCCCCACTCTGGCTCTGGGACCCTCGGCTTCACGCCCCCCTCGTGGCGGAAACCCCAGGCCTCCCTGCCCAGCCTGCATGAATGCTGACCTGGGGGCCAGCCTGACCTCTGACCTGGCCTGGCTCCCACCCACAGATCCGCTATCGCAAGGACCGCGCTGTGGCCCGACGTGCCCCCTGCTTTCCAAACGTGAGCAGCCTCCAGGACCTGGCGAGTGGGGCCGCGCTGGCTGCCACCATCCACTGCTATTGTCCTCAGCTCTTGCGACTCGAGGGTGAGTGAATGGGCCTGAGCCAGAGCCTGTCCTTGAGAGCCTGGCTCCTGGTATTGGCATCTGTCTCTGGAGTAGTGCAGAGATTATGAGTGTGGCTCCCGGAATTGGCAGACCTGGGTTTGAACCTCTCTCTTCCCCTAATCAGCTGTGTGATCTCGCACAAGTGTCTGAACTTCTCTGTGGTTCATACAGTTCATTCCCGCGGCAAGTATCACAATAGAGCTCAAACTGTGTGCCAGACCGGGCCGCGGGTGTGGCATATGGAGGTTCCCAGGCTAGGGGTCAAATCAGAGCTACAGCTGCCAGCCACAGCCACAGCAGCGCGGGATCCGAGCCGCATCTGTGACCTACACCACAGCTCACGGCAACGCCGAATCCTTTACCCGAGGACAGGGATCGAACCCACAACCTCATGGTTCATAGTCAGATTCGTTTCTGCTGCACCACAGTGGGAACTCCCAGACCCTGTTTTTAGGTGTCAGAGATCCAGGCAGAACATTGTCCAGGCACACTCCTGATCTTGGGCGGCTCATATCCTAGTTGGGAGAGAAAGACAAGAAGTTCATCTAGAAGAATGTTCTGAGTATTAGGTGTTTTGCAGAACTGGGTGGTCAGGAAAAGCTTTTTGAATTGAGTTTTGGGGGGACTAAGCTCTCTAGGTGGTGGGAACAGCCAATGCAAAGTTCTGAGAAGTAGCCTTCCACAGTACTCCCTTTGTGAATGGGGCCAAGCCTGGCTCGAGGTGGCCCTCTGCTTCCTTGGGGCCTCGTCCTCCTTCCCGTAGAGCCAGGGACCCAGACATCCTGTCCCTACAGAGGTGTGCCTCAAGGACCCCATGTCTGTGGCGGACAGCCTGTACAACCTCCAGCTGGTACAGGATTTCTGCGCCTCTCGCCTTCCTCGTGGCTGCCCACTGTCTCTTGAGGATCTGCTTTATGTCCCACCGCCCCTCAAGGTAACGCCCTCTTGGGGCCTTGTGGGCCACAGCAGGTGTCCAGGGCTATAGGTCCAGGGCCTTAGGTCCCATTGGCTGACCCTGCCTTCCGCCTCCAGGTCAACCTGATGGTGCTGCTAGCTGAGTTGTTCATGTGCTTTGAGGTGCTGAAACCTGACTTCGTACAGGTCAAGGATCTGCCTGACGGTCACGGTGAGGCCTGGCCCTGGGTCAGGGGTGGAGGGCGGGCGGGGAGGCCAGGCCCTGCCTGACCCTCTCCTCTGTGCTGCAGCCGCCTCCCCCCGGGCCACAGAGGCCTCTCCCCCTCAGAACAACAGCGGCAGCAGGTATGGCTCCCCTGCTGGGTTGAGACTCCGTGGCTGCCACCCGTGAAGGGCCCCTCCTCCTGCTGGGATGGGGCGGGGCGGGGGGGGAGGGGGCCCCTCGGCTGATGCGCATCTCTTGGCAGTTCTCCTGTCTTCAGCTTCCGCCATCCACTTCTGTCACCCAGTGGCCCCCAGTCCCCACTCCGTGGATCCACAGGTGAGGGCAGGGGGATGGCTTGTCGCTGGAGATGCCCCACACAAAGACTACCCCATGTTGTCCCACGTGACCTCTCCATCGTGTCCCTCTGGCACCTGAATGACTCCTGGTGACCCTCACTGACCCCCACAGTGACCTCCCCAGTGGCTCAACAGAATCTCCTAGTGGCACCATATGGCCCCAAGCTATCCGTCCACACAGTGACCCATCCGTGGCTCATCCTTTGACATCCCGTGGCTTATCCCACTCTGGGTCCCCGGTGACCCCGTAGTGACCACTCCCTGCCCCTCCCCAGGCTCTCTGAAGTCCTCCCCGTCCATGTCCCACATGGAGGCCCTCGGCAAAGCCTGGAACCGCCAGCTGAGGTGAGTGTATCCACAAGGGCCCAGGTGGTGGGCAGGTGGGGCTAGGGCAGGGCCCAGGCTCGTCCCGGGGCTGACCCCTCCCTCCGGCCGCCCAGCCGTCCCCTTTCCCAGGCCGTGTCGTTCAGCACCCCCTTTGGCCTGGACAGCGACGTGGATGTCGTCATGGGAGACCCAGTCCTCCTCCGCTCCGTCAGCTCAGACAGCCTGGGTCCTCCGCGCTCCGTGCCAGCCCGGACCCCCGCCCAGCCACCCCCGGAGACCGGCGACCTGCCCACCATCGAGGAGGCCCTGCAGATCATCCACAGTGCCGAGCCCCGGCTGCTCCCGGATGGGGCTGCCGACGGCAGCTTCTACCTCCACTCCCCTGAGGGGTCCTCCAAACTGCCGCTGGCTTCCTCCTACCCACCCGAGGGGGCCTCGAAACCACTGCCCGACGGGCCCACCAAAGCACCTGCCTACCTGCCCCACCCCGAGGGCCCCTCGAAAGCGTCTCCCTGCCTGGTGGGGGAGGTATCAAAACCGCCAGCTCTGACCGAGGGCTCCCCAAAGGCTGCAGCTTCGTCCCCAGCAGCCAGCAACTCTGAAGTGAAGATGACCAGCTTCGCTGAACGCAAAAAGCAGCTGGTGAAGGCTGAGGCCGAGGCAGGGTCCCCCGTGGCCACCCCTGTGGCACCGGAGGCTCTGAGCTCAGAGATGAGTGAGCTTGGAGCCCGGCTAGAGGAGAAACGCCGTGCCATAGAGGCTCAGAAGCGACGGATAGAGGCCATCTTTGCCAAGCACCGCCAGCGGCTGGGCAAGAGCGCTTTCCTGCAGGTGCAGCCACGGGAGGCTGGCGGGGAAGCGGAGGCAGAGCCAGGCCTGGTCCCGGGTGGAGAGCGGCCGGCAGGTGAGGGCCAGGGTGAGCCATCCCCACGGCCGAAGGCAGTGACCTTCTCGCCAGAACTGGGCCCAGTGCCCCCCGAAGGGCTGGGGGACTACAACCGGGCAGTCAGCAAGCTCAGCGCAGCGCTGAGCTCGCTGCAACGGGACATGCAGAGGCTCACGGACCAGCAGCAGCGGCTCCTGGCCCCGCCCGAGGCCTCTGGGCCTGCCCCGCCTCCTGCTGCCTGGGTTATTCCGGGTCCCACCACGGGCCCCAAAGCTGCGTCCCCCAGCCCCGCCCGGCGTGCCCCGGCTGCCCGGCGCAGCCCTGGGCCTGGCCCTAGCCCAACACCCCGCAGCCCGAAGCACGCGCGGCCGGCGGAGCTGCGGCTGGCACCCCTGACGAGGGTGCTCACGCCCCCCCACGACGTGGATAGCCTCCCCCACCTGCGCAAGTTCTCGCCGAGCCAGGTGCCCGTGCAGACGCGCTCCTCCATCCTCCTGGCGGAGGGACCATCTCCCGAGGAGCCAGCGGCCCGGCCTGGCCTCATCGAGATCCCGCTGGGCAGCCTGGGAGAGCCCACAGCTGAGGATGAGGGCGACGGGAGCCCCCCCGGTGCTGAGGATTCCTTAGAAGAGGAGGCATCTTCAGAGGGAGAGCCCCGGGCTGGGCTGGGATTCTTCTACAAGGTGAGAGTCAGTCGCCTGAGGCGGGGCAGGGGGCGGCGGCGGCGGACGGGTAGATGGTCGGTCGGGACAGGGAGGAGGCGGGCGGGCAGACGGGCAGGGGCATGGGTGGCCGCGTGGATAGAACTTTCTCCAGGTGTGTGTGGCCAGGTGGACACACAGATAGGTGGGTGGATAGATGGACAGGATGGATGGGGGGTGACGGACAGAGAGATGGACAGGACTAGGTAGATGATCAGATGGGGCTTGGGGGGTCCTCCGTGGGCTCTCCTCTCTCTTGCCCCCACCGCCTCCCCAGCCCCTGACAGCGTCTCCCTGCCAGTTCCCCTTCCTGACTCTTCCACGTCCAGTCATTCTTCCTCTTGGCATCCCCAGCCTGGGCCACCACCCCTAACCCGGACATCTGCAGTCCTGTCCTAATTGGTCTCCACTGTCCATCCCTCACCACACATCATTCCATGGCCATTTCCTCCTCTTCCTCCTCCTCCGCTGACGCCTCCTCCTCTTCCTCCTCCTCTGCTGACGCCTCCTCCTCCTCTTCCTCCTCCTCTGCTGCCACCTCCTCCTCCTCTTCCTCCTCTTCCTCAGCTGATGCCTCCTCCTCCTCTTCTTCCCTCTCCTCCTCGGCTGATGCCTCCTCCCCCTCCCCCCCCTTTTCCTCCTTCCTCCTCCTCCTCCAAGGTTACTTCCTCTTGGTGTCCTCAGGCTAGCTAGGTTCCTCTCCACAGTGTACACTGACTGATAGCAGCCTCTGCTGGTCTTCATCCATATTGAGTTAATAAGTGCTTTGTGTGCCCAGAAGTCAGCATGGACCTGTGCACAAAGCAGGTGCCCACTAAATGCCTTCAGACCAATTACAAAAATTCAGGGACAGGTGAGTGGCTGGCATGTTAGGTCAACAAGTCAGACACGAGCTGAACCGGGGGTGGGGGGGACACCCAGTTGGACTCAGTGCCTGCCCCCAGGATGAAGATAAGCCTGAGGACGAGATGGCCCAAAAGCGGGCCAGCCTGCTGGAGAGGCAGCAGCGGCGAGCAGAGGAGGCACGGCGGCGGAAACAGTGGCAGGAGGCGGAGAAGGAGCAGCGGAGAGAGGAGGCTGCGCGGTGAGGCTGGGCCCGGCCCGGGGACCTCTGCCACTGGCGACCCCACGACCTGTCTGACTGCTTCAATCCCCTGTCTGCAGGCTGGCCCAGGAGGAGGCGGTCCCCAGCCCCCCGGCCCCGCCAGCTCCCACGGCCCCGGCTGTGACCCCAGCCCCTGCTGCCCGAGCCCCAGCCGAGGAGGAGGTGGGCCCCCGGCGGGGGGAGTTCACACGGCTTGAGTATGAACGCCGGGCCCAGCTGAAGCTGATGGATGACCTTGACAAAGTGCTGCGGCCCCGGGCCATGGGGAGCGGGGGGCCAGGCCGGGGTGGTCGGAGGGCCCCCCGGCCACGTTCTGGTTGCTGTGACGACTCTGCCCTGGCGAGAAGCCCAGCCCGTGGCCTGCTAGGTGAGACCCCCGGGGGGATGTGGGGAGGTAAGGGTATACCCACAGGGCGCAGCCGGCACGTGGGCTCTAGGGGGTCACCGCTTCCAGAAGAATGTGGGGGCTGTGGCAGGGTGAGGGGTGTGGGTGGAGCTGGCCCGGAGTTCTCTCTACGGCCTAATAGGTGAGGCGCTGCTGGGCAAAGCCCCCTCCCGCCCAGGTGTCAGGGGGAGGTCAGCCTCCAGGGGGGCTGCACAGGGTGAGGGTCTGACCTCACATTCCCTACCCAGCCTGCCAGGTAAGGCGCCCTTGGATGTTTGTGGAGGTGAGGGGGCTTCGGGTGGGGCCTGACTGACCACCCTCTGCTGCCAGGCTCTCGACTCAGCAAAATCTACTCACAGTCCACTCTGTCTCTGTCTACCGTGGCCAACGAGGCCCCCAATAACCTTGGTGTGAAGAGGCCCACCTCTCGGTGAGTTTGGCCCGGGTGGGCAGGTGGTGTGAGCCAGCGAGCCAGCGTAGGGGTGTGACAGGCACCAGCGTGTGTCTGCCGCCAGAGGGATCAAAGGATGCATACTTGACAGGACACAAGGACGGGCCTGTGCTGGGGTTTACTGCATGGGGGCCGGGAGAGGGCACTGCTTGGGCTTGGGGGCACACACGACGTCCTTGGACGTGACCCGCTCTGCAGTGTCCTGGGCTTACCCTCCCCTGGTCCCACTGCACTGATGGCAGGCTCGGGCCGCCACTGACCGCACGCCCATCACACCCCTTCGCCCGCAGGGCTCCATCTCCATCTGGCCTCATGTCTCCGAGCCGCCTGCCTGGTAGCCGCGAACGCGAATGGGAGAACGGCAGCAACGCCTCCTCCCCGGCCTCAGTGCCCGAGTATACAGGTAGGTGGGACTTCGGGTGGCCAGCACCGGGCCTGCCTGTCTCCCGGTCCTCCCCGCTGACCGCCCTGCCTGCTAGGTCCCCGGCTGTACAAGGAGCCCAGCGCCAAGTCCAACAAGTTCATCATCCACAACGCCCTGTCGCACTGCTGCCTGGCGGGCAAGGTGAATGAGCCGCAGAAGAACCGCATCCTCGAGGTGGGCCTGTGCCGAGGGCCTGGGGCTGGCGGGCGGGTCGCGGGCGCGGCTGGGCTGGCTAACTGCTTTTGCCACCCGGCAGGAGATTGAGAAGAGCAAGGCCAACCACTTCCTGATCCTCTTCCGAGACTCAAGCTGCCAGTTCCGGGCCCTGTACACGCTGTCCGCGGAGACGGAGGAGCTGTCCCGGCTGGCAGGCTACGGTCCCCGGACGGTCACGCCTGCCATGGTCGAGGGCATTTACAAGTACAACTCGGACCGCAAGCGCTTCACCCAGATCCCCGCCAAGACCATGTCCATGAGCGTGGATGCCTTCACCATCCAGGGACACCTCTGGCAGAGCAGGAAGCCCACTACTCCCAAGAAGGGGGGCAGCACCCCTAAATAGCCCTGTCTCGGGCGGTCCGCAGGCCGGGCCCCGGGGGCTCCGGCCACCGCCATCTGGAGGACAGTCCGTTGATATTCCTGGGTCCTGTCCGTCCCGACCTTGTCTGGGTGGGGCTGGAGTCCCCACCCCCTAACTTTTGTCCCGTCCTGCTGTGGGGGCTGAGCTGGGAGGTTCAGGGACTCAGGGCTCAGCTCAGTCCCCTGTCTGTCCTCCCCACCTTCTTGAATAAAGTAATTTAAAGATAGCGTGACTGATGGCAGGGCCCGGAGGCTGGCTGGGGGCCCCGCCAGGTCTCTGCCTAAGAGGGTTTCCCACACTCGCTGGCTGTTTCCTGTCTAAGGTTCCCTCCTGACCCTGCTCTGGCCTCTCCTCTGCCCTCTCGCTGCCCGGGCGCAGCTCCTGCCAAGGCCCGGCATGACTTCCCTGCCAGGCCCCGTGGCTGCTCTCCAGCTGCCTCTTAACCGACGTCCTGGGCACAGGAGGCCTCTGGCCAGCCCTTCCCGCCCCCACTTGCTCCATTTTCCTCAGTGTGGCTGTTATTATTGGCCCCGCCTGGCCTTTGGTCCTCAGCCAGCTACTAAACTCGATCTTCTCTCCTCCAGCCGCCTACCTAGGCTCAGTGACGGCCTCTGGGCCAGGGACTCCTGTCTCTCTGACTGCCACATCTAAGGGTCTGGTTCCCTCCTTGGCACGGCCGCTGGAGTCTCAGGTACAGAAGCTCCGCCACGTGCTGGAGCCGGGCTGAGCGCCGGTCTCCCTGCAGCTTGGGTGGGGAACCAGCCTTCCCAACGCCACCCAGCCCTGCATATTCACCTCTGTCTCACTCACCTCTCTGTCCCCATGACTGCCCCCCAGTCAGGCCACCAGGCTGGGCCTCCTCACGTCCCCAGTCACCTGCCACAGGCTGGTCCCCACAGCAGCCTGCCTGGCCTGTTCAGGACACAAATCTGATTAAGTCCCTGAATGCTTAAAATCCTTTAATAGCTTAGAGCCCGCTAATGGCTTCCCAGGGCTTAGGACTACGGACCACACCCTGGCTGTGGCCCATGGCTGAGGGAGGTCTGGCTCCTGGCCGCTGTCCAGGGCGAGAGGCGCTTCCCAAGATTTCGGATCAGTCTCTTCCCAAAGGGAGGCAGCTGCCCTCACCCAGGGAGAAGGGGTTTGTGATGGGGTTAGTATCTACCTGCTGAAGGGGTCGGGGTGGGGCAGGGGCCCCCTCCAGGCTCAGGGCCTCAGGCGGCAGAGACTGGCCTCTCAGAGTCCAGAACTGGCTCTGCCGGGTGAGGGTGGGGCATGGGTCCTGGCTGGGAGCCCAGCTGCCCCACCTCCCACACCAGCCAATCTGGGGGCGGGGGGCAGGGCGCCACTGAGCTGGCAGTCCCTGCGGGCACCTGGTCGGCAGGAAGGAGGATCAGACCTGAACGTACAAATACCAGCTTCACTGGGGGGGGGGGGCCGGGGGAGGTGGGGGTGGGTGGGAGTCAGTCTTCCTTCAGGCTCCCGAACACAGCGGCCGGCACGCTCTGCTGCTCCAGCCGCACCTCTGGGGGAGGCGAGGAGAACAAGGTCACTCTCCAGGCAGGGGTCCTGCCCTGCCTCCGCCCGTCACCCTGCCTGACTGGCTGGCCTCTTACCATTGGGCTCCAGGTCCATCTCGTCGTCGTCCTCGTCCTCGCCCAGCTCAATCTCCTCCGGGTTGGCCTGCTGCGCCAGCTCGGCCAGCTCCTCTCGGGAGGCGTCACTCCTGGCGCGGGGAGGGGGCCACCCTGCTCAGCTGGGCCCGGCAGACCCCCGGCCTCCCCACATCCCCCCTCCTGAAGGAGAGCTGGCTGGCTCCCACCCCCAGGGCCCGCCCTCACCTCACAAACAGGATCTTGCTCTGGGCCCGTGAGGGCTGGTCCCGCTCGGCCTCAGCCGCCAGCTGCTCCGCCCGCTGCTCTAACAGCTTCATGTCATCCATGCCACTCTGCCCAGGGGCAAGGTCGGACACTGGGGGTGGGGTGGGGTGGGGGGGTCAGACACGGGGCCGTCCCCAGCCTTCCGTGCCTGCCCCGCTCTGGGTGCCCGGGTGTCCCCCACCTGGGCCCAGCGAGTGGGCGGCAGAGCGGACCCTTGTGGTCCCAGACCAGAGGCCAGTTCTGGGCTGCGGCGGCTCACCGGTGCCCGTGGCGCCGCCCGACACCTTGAGCATCTGGGAGGCCATGAAGTTGACCTGCGTGTTGTACGTGGCCTGCACGCTGCGGCGGATGCGGAGCATCTCCCGGATGGTGTCCTCGTTGCCGTGCCGGACCTCAAAGTCCTTCCACGTCTGCCAGAATGCCCCGGTCGTCTGCGGAGGGGCCGGGATGTGAGCTGGCCGGCTCAGCCGCGGCCTCCCGCAGCTCTAGACCCACCCTGGTCCAGGACCCGTCCCTACCCGAGGGTCGCAGATCTGCGAGCAGAAGCTGTAGATGGCCCGGGCGCGGTCGATCTCGCCAAGCTTGCACTCCATGTCGGCGAACCGCAGGCACATCTCCCGGGCGTGCTCATCCGACAGCACCTGGGTGGGGTCAGGGGGGCTCAGGGAGGGCGGGGTGTGAGGTGGGAGGGGGCCACCCCTCTGGGGGAGCCCAGGTGGGTCCCGGCACGCCAGGCTGGCCCCTGGGCTGGCAGGCCTGCTCCGCGGCCACCCATGCGCAGGCCCGCGTGGATCCCCGGCCTGCAGGACCCTTCTTGCCCTTCTCTTCCCTGTCCCCAGCCCTCCACCCCACCCCCTCCTGTGGGCACCTCGATGGCCTTCTGGTAGATGCCACGGGTGTGGGTGACCCCGTAGATCTCAGCTGCCCGCTTGATGTAGATGTTGAACATGTCGTACTGCTGGGAGGGCTCCACGGCCCTGGTGGCCCGCTCGTACACGGCCATGGCATGCCTGGCCAGGCCCCACTCCTCCTCCAGCTGCGCGTACAGCAGGTACAGCGCTGTGACAGGAATGAAAACGGGCGGGGAGAGGCTGTCAGAGGTCAGTGACTGTGCACGAGATGCCCCCTCCCCACGCCCTCCAAGCCCTCCTCACTCTTTGCGTATTTGGGAGGGCAGCCATCCAGCGCCTGCTCAAAGAGGTCCCGTGCCCGCTCTAGCTTTCGGCCCCCGTAGCGGGCAATGAACTTGGTCAGGTAGGTGCTCCAGATGTCAGACACGTTGGGCCACTTGAACAGCGAGATGCCACGCTCATATGCCTGTCCCAAGGGAGAATCGTGTGAATCCACAGAGAGGAGACTCCCCCAAAACCCCCAAGTCTCCTTCAGGCTCAGCAAGTGGGCTTGTGGCCCGTCCACTCCCGGTCCTGCTTCTTCCTGCCATTGTGCGGGCACAGCCCAGCCAGGAGAGTACGGCCACTGCCTGTCTCCCTCAACAGACAGCAAGACCCCCAGAGACAGAGCTGGACGAGGACTCGCTAAGACAAGCCAGCAACTTTACGGCTGAAGAGGCGGGCGGCTCCTCAGCTCTGTAGACACTGGAGCTCGGTGCCCTGGGAGAAGCTTCAACCACTCGGGCAGGGGTGGCGCGTGCATCTGTGTACCACCTCCCCAACCGTGTACATGCACGGTCCCCACGGGTACTCAACCAAAGCCCCAGCAGCAGGGCAGGGCCCTCCACGTGCAACACACAACACGTGCGTATGACCGCTGGCCCAAGCAGCAGGGCATGAACTGCACACACCTACACCGACGCCCTCCTCCCACCCCATACACACACACACGGACGCAGGACCCTGTGCCTGTGACAGGCTGACCTGTGTCCCCCAAATTCCAACTGAAGCCCCAACTCCCAGTACCTCAGAATGAAACTGTATTTGGAAGTAAGGTCTCTAAGATGTAACTATGTTAAAATGAGACTATCAGGGGAGTTCCCGTCATGGCCCAGTGGAAATGAATCTGACCGCAACCATGAGGTTGTGGATTCGATCCCTGGCCTCACTCAGTCGGTTGAGCATCCGGCGTTGCCGTGAGCTGTGGTGTAGGCGGGCAGCTGTAGCTCAGATTCCACCCCTAGCCTGGGAACCTCCATACGCCGCGGGTGCGGCCCTAAAAAGCAAAAAAACAAAAACAAAAAAGAGACCGTTAGGGTAAACCTGGTTCCAGTACAACTGACACCCTCCGAAGAGGAGGTGGGGACGCTAGAAGCATATGCAGAGACGGCCACGCGAGGGCACAGTGACGAGGCGGCCTCTACCAGCCAAGGAAAGAGACCTCAGAAGGAACCAACCCTGCCAACACCTTGACCTCAGACTTCCCGCCACTGGAACTGGCAAAATACACTTGTTGTTCAAGCTGCCAGGTGGGCAGCACCCCGTCAGCCCCAGCAGACTAACGCGGTGCCCGAGCACCCAGGTAGGGACCCGCTCACCTTGAAGCTCTCCTCAAAGTACTTGTGCTCCTCCAGGAACATGGCGTAGTTGATGACGATCTGGGGCGTGGCGATGCGCAGGTCCAGGATGCGGTCGTACACGGCCTTGGTGGACTGCGGGGGAAGCGGGACGCGGGTGGAGGTCAGGGGCGGGGTCGGCAGCCCCACCCCCGCGCAGGTGGGCGTCCCACCCACTCCCGGCAGCTCACCTGGAAAGTGCCGAGGCTCTCCTCCAGGTCAGCCAACATCGACCACACCTTCAGAGACTTGTACACTCGGTTCTGCACAGGCTCTGAGCCATCAAAGTACTCGGCACGGCGGGCGGGCAGCGCGGTCGCCTTCTGCAGGTGCAGGGACGGCGTCGGGGGGCGCTCAGGGTAAGTCCTGGGGCCCCCCCTCCCCCAAGCCGGCTGGTGCTCACCCGCAGCAGCCGCAGAGCCTGGTCATAGTTCTCGTGCCGGAGCTCCAGCTCACCGCACTCGCACCACACGCTGGCCAGGTCGTCCACCTGCTTGAAGCTCACCTTGGTGGCTTTCTCCAGGATGATGCGGGCCTGCAGCGTGGGCGGAAACCAAGCTCGAGGCTCTGCTTGCCCACCGGCATGTGGGCTGAGGACGCACACACACAACGTAACACTCACATCGTCCAGCTGCCCGTTGTCCTCATAAAACTTGGCAAACGCAACCCACAGCGTGTGGGGCTTGCCGGTGGCCTTGAAGGGGTCCACGGTCTGCACAGCCTCAGTGTACGTGTTGATGATCTGGGCAGGAGGGGCTGGGTCAGGCTGGGCTGGGCTGGCCTGGGGGCGGGCCAGGGGAATGCAGCTCTGGGGTCAGGGCCCTCACGCACCTCCCGGGGGCGGCCCTGGTGCAGGGCCACGCGCTTGTGCCACTCGTGGACGTGGTGCGGGTTCTGCCGGAGGAGGACGCTGTTGAGGAGCAGGGGCCGCCGGCTGATGAGCTGCTCGAAGCGGGCGAGGCGCAGCTCCAGATCCACGTCGTCTGGGACCCAAGGGGAGAGCAGGGAACAGCGGGGGCGACCTCAGCAAATGGTCCCCCGGCCCCCTCGGTCTCTCAGCCCTCTCTCCCTTCCGGCTCCTCCACTGGCCACCTGGGCACTCCCTCTTCCCTGCTGACCCCCACCTGAGCTCTCCCGGGGCCACCCTGACCCCACGCGTGCCCAGGGTCCAGGCCACTCTGGAAACCCCTCCAGCTCCCGTCACTCCCCCCAGCCCTCCCTCTCCACTAGTGTCCAGCCATGTTCCCAGCCCTAGCTACTAACACCCTCGCTGCCCACTCAAGCTCCCTCCTGCTGGCCTCTGACGGACCTCGAGACCCACGTCTCCTGGCTGCCCAAGCCGCTCGAGCACCTGGGACTCCCCAGCCCTGGCGATCCCCTACTCCTGCTCACCCTCCTCCTCCCGCCCCAGCTCTGAGGCCGTTTCCATCTTTGCTGCGATCATGCTCTCCTCGAATTGGGCGTAGCTGTCGAACACCTGGGTGAAGTCCCGCACGGTCATCACGGTCCGGATGGCCTCCTCGTACACATCTCGAGCCTGAGGGGGTCAGGGACGGGGGGTAAGGAGAGGGCTGCCGGAGGACTGGCCACGTGCCCACCGCCTAGACACAGGGCATCTGGCAGCTCCACCCTTGGCACCGGTCTCAAATCAGACCCCCGCAGGTTCTTCCCTGGGGCCACCCAGCTGTCAGCACAGAGCTCTGTGGTTGCAACCCCGGCCCCTACCAGAGTGATCTTGGGGCCTTGGCTCATCAGTAAACCAAGTGACAGCCCCTCATGCAGAGTCACTATGAGGCTTGAATGAGAGACTCAACAGGTGACGAGCCACCCTGCAGAGGCCCTAACCTCAGCTTGCCTTGAAGACTGCAATCATTGCTACAAAGCACCCCTCTCTCCTGCCCGACCTCCCTTCTTCAGCTCACATTCTTCCAGTCACCCCCGCAAACCGGCGAGGGGAGGGGCAGTATGAGCGGAAAATGCTAGCGGCAAGGGCGAGCAGCATCACCACCACGGCGCCCCACTGCTCTGCGCCTGGCCCTGGCCGGTCCCTCTGCTTCTGCCTGTCTGCTTGGCTCCAGCAGCCTCCTGGCCAGTCTCCTGCTGCTGCTCTCAGCCTGCACGCTCTGCTCAGAGTAGGCCTGAAGGGCCTTTGTAAAATCCACAACTGGTCATTCCCGCATCCTGCTCTTGGCTGGCTGGCAGCTCCAGGCAGCAGAACACCCTCCTCGCCTGCAGAGCTCCCCCGTCCTCCCTCCCAACCCCGACTCCAGCTCCTCCCTCTCACTCTGCTCCAGGCCTGCTCTCCTCTGCCCTTCCCCGCCCACATCCTTTCCGTGGCTGCAACAGCCCCAGCTAGCCGCTCTGGGAACCTCTCAGAGCCTCCCCACACTACCCCCATCTGCAAGCTCGCCACACTAACAGTAACGCCATCAAGGCCTTGGGGTGGGGGACTTGACATCAGACACTCAGTGCCTGAATTCCAGTAGGAGAGGGGGCAACTGTCATGCTCATTTTGCAAATGAGGACAAGCTGAGATAGGTCCAAAGCCAAGCCAGAGAGATGCCAGGTCTGTCTGAGCCAAGATCGGTGCGCTTGCCGCCAGGGCCATGCCGCCTGCCTCTCCCCACCTTCAGGAAGGCAAGTGGGTGTGGCACACACACGTGTACACAAGCAGCACATCTGCACGTGTTTCCTGTGTACGTACGTGTCCATGGGTGTTCCGTGGTGCCGTGCGCCAGAGGGGGCCCTCCCGCCCCCCACCCCAGCCCTCACCTTCTCAAAGTGACCACTGCGGATGTAGTAGTCAGCCAGTGAGCACCAGAGCTTGCCCAGCTGGTCGGTGAAGCGGGTGAGGCCCCCGCGGATGATGGCGTCCACGTTGAGAGACTGCACCTTGTCCGGGTTCTGGGAGATGAGGTCGCAGAGCTCGTGCCACAGCTGCGGGGCACAGGAAGGGGCGTCAGCTGCAGCCCCAAGGGGGCGAGCCCTCCAGCCTGGCTGCCGCCACTGCCCTGGGCCCACCTGGTAGTTGGACTTGCCGGCCTTGGACACGAAGCGCTCATCATTCACCACGGTGGCCAGGCGCTGCGCAGCCTCGTCCAGCCGGTCGCTCGACTTGAGGTACTCGATGTACTCCTCGGCGCTCTCGGGGCTCAGCTGGGCACCCACCCACCCGCAGGCTGTCAGTGGGGCCACACCCCCGGTCTCGCCCCCTCCCACGCCAGGCCTCCGGTCAGATACCCACCGCAGTCCCCAACAAGGGCCAGCCCTAGCCACATCTGTCCAGCCTGAGCCACACCTATCCAGCCTCAGCCCTGACTGGTCTGGCTCAGGCATCAGTGGTCCAGCTTGAACAGGTCAGGCCTTGTTTTCCTTTCTTTCTTTTTTTGGGTATTTTTTTTTTTAGGGCCACACTTGCGGCATATGAAAGTTCCCCAGACTAGGGGTCGAATCAGAGCTACAGCTGCCGGGCTACAGCACAGCGACAGCATAAGCCACAACTGTGACCTACTCTGCAGCTCACAGCAACACCGGATTCCTACCCCACTGAGCGAGGCCAGGGATTGAACGTGCATCCTCATGGATACTATGTCAGATTCATAACCCGCTGAGCCACAGTGAGAGCTCCCAGGCCTTGCTTTCTTCGTAAGCCCCCTACCTAAATAGCACCATGTTAAGGATTTCATGATGCATGACAGATGTACTAAGCTCAGCAAAACTGCATACCACCCCCACACTGCTTGTACCCCAACTCTCAGCTCTGCCTGTCATGCATCCCCGTTTATCTCCCATTTCCTGCCCTTTCATGCATACGATTTTACTCTGCTTTACCCAGTCAGGTCATGTCTGTCTACGAAGTTAGACTGGAAGCTGGGTGCAGGCAGGGAATGTCTTGGCCATGCTGTCCCCAGCACCTGTCTCAACTCCTGACAGAGAGGAGATGCTAGGAAACCATTTGGAGGGTAAACACAGGACCCATGGACAAAAGCCTGTCTGGCTCACGGAACCCATCTGTTAGGGCAGAGAGTGTCCCAGTTTTTGGAAAGTCTTGACTTGGGGAACTGGCCCACCCCCCATCGCCAAGGGCCTTACCTTGAGGAAGCGCCGGTAGCCCCGCACAGCTGTCTCAGGCAGGGGGTGTGAGCGCAGGAAGCGCAGGTACAGGGGCCAAATACGAGAGTGCTGTGTGATGGGCAATGCCCGGAGTGCGCGGTCAAAAGTGCGGCGTGTGTGTGTTACACGTCCCTGGTCCATCAGGAACTGGCAATAATCTAGCCACAGCCGTGGCATCTGGAAACAGGAGGGACAGGCAGGGTCTGAGCTGCCAGCACCTCAGCTGGGCACCAGACATCCAGTGCAGCAGCACCCAGAATCCCCATCCCCCTGGTACTAAGTCAACCTGAATGCACAGAGGCACAGGACTCCAACCCCCTGCCCTGTCCACCTCCCTGGACTCTGAGCCCCGCCTCCCTACTCATCCCCTGGCCCAGCCACGAACCCTCCCCACCTTGTGCATGAACACAAAGGCCCTCTCGTGGCAGTTGTTGACATCTTCATAGGCAGGGTCGGTCACGCAACGATGCTTCACCTGTGCCCGGCGGGCCTTCAGGTAGCGGTACCAGAGTTTGTAGCTGGGGGTTGGGGGGAGGGGCAGGCAGTGACCGGTCAGCTTTACAGATCCTAAAACCCTCCGCCCTGCCCCAGGAGACAAGTGTTGAGAGAAGGGGTCTGGGGGGGGGGTGACAAAGCTCCCATGGGAGGATGGGTAGGGAACGTGTGCTCACCACTCTGGGATGCCACACATAGCAATCACCTGGGACCTACCAGCCAGCTCCGGTGTGATGGGACAGGTTGGGTGGAGCTGGGGGAGGCAGAGCAGCTGCAGCCAATCTCACCTGCAGGGCAGCAGCTTCAGCGCCCGCTCGTAGAGCTGATTGAGCCTGGGCTTTGGGGCACCCTGTTTGAACTCAATGTAGCGGAGCCAGCATTTGACGGAGAACTGGTTCCGCATGATCTCCTCCTCGTAGGGGAGGTCCTCTTCCTCCTGCCGGGGCCGGTGAGTGGGGAGAAGACAGCCCTGCACTCAGGGCCTGAGGGCAGCGCCACTCCACCCCAAGCTCCAGACCCCTACCCAGGTCCCAGATCCCAGTTCCCACCGCCGGAGCCTGGTCACCCAACGCCCAGATCCCAGGACTCTGGTCCAGCCTTTCACCCCTCAGAATTCTCCTGCCTACAATCTGACCCAGACCATCAGACTCCTTGGTCACGGGGCTCTAGGCTAGATATGAGACTGTCACCCAGACATCACTCTTCTGGCACCCACTTTCTGGCCCAGATCATCAGATTCCTTAGACACCAAGCCCCAGGTCTGATGCCATGCCTCTGCCCTAGACACCAAGTCTTTTGGGGGGGGGGGCACCAAATTTTTCCTCTTCACAATATACCTCTCCCGGGACAAAAGAACTTTGACACCTTAGGCTCCCGCTGGCCAGAGTCTAGCTCAATTCTGCCTCCAGAACCTGGATGCTAGACCCTTATCTCAGAAGGTATGGACAAGACGCCTAGCCTTTAACTTTAGACACCTGGAATCTCGTGAAGATGGCAGGCTTCTACTCCAAACACCAAGTCTTTGAGTCTGCAGGATTCCACTGGCCATTGCCTGAGCAGCTCCACATCACTAGGTCTTTACTTCCAAATTTCGGGGTTCTGCTGGTTCAGATGCCAAACCTCTATCCCAGAAACTATAACACTCATGACCTAGACCGGTCAGACTTAGACCGCTACCCAGGACCCCAAGACTTCACCACTGAAACCAGAGCCCTGGACCGGTCACTATGCCTTTACTTCAAATATCAGGCCTCTCAAAATTTAGTTCTCGAAGTCTCCCTTCCTTTCCACTTTCTGCGCGTTCCCATTTCTGCCGCAGGACCAGGACGCCAAGCCCTTAACCTAGACCACCTCCCGCTCTTTATTCAGACCAGCTGGTCTTCAGCACCAGCCCTTTGCTCTCGACCAGCCTGGTCCCGGTCTCCGACTCGAAAGGGTCCTCCTACCCTCAGGCCGACATAGCTCTAGCCTAGCCCCCCGGGCGGCCAGGCCCCAATCCCCTGAGACATCTAAGCCTCAGAATCCCCACGCGAGCCATCCTCAGCCCCGCCGCGAACTCACAAAGACAAGGTCCGGCCGCTCGGCCCTCGAGAGCCGCGCCATCACCACCATTTTCCGGGCTCTCCAGCTACTGGCAGGAGTCGCGTTATAATGACGTCTCGGCCTGAAGGCCCGTCCTCTCTGGCCAGGTCCTTTTTCCTATTGGCTGAACCCTTTCCAATCGCGGGGCCTAAGTTGTTGACTTTCTTTTAGACCGCGCCAGCTACCGGAAGCAGAAAAGAAGCGCCCGAAGATGACGTCACCCAGAAAGTTCCTCAGACCAATCAGTCTCGGCACTGGAGCCCGCCGGCCGCTAATGAGCCTCAGTGTTGTTGGAAGGTTGGCTTTGGGCGGAAGCGGTTTTGAAGCCCAAGAGGAGCGAAATGGGGGTGAAGCTGGAGGTGTTTCGGGTCAGTGAGCAGTGCAGCTGTTGGACGGCTGGGCGCCGGGTCTTTGGATGAAGAGGCTCTGAAAAGGGGGGCCTCCGAGAGAGGGCGTTCTGGGGGCGAAAGCGCCTGAGATTTTACCTTTACAGTTGAAACTCAGAAGAGGGGGCCCTGGGTTGCGGGTTCTGGGAGGGCTCGTGTGAGGAAGGCCCTCTGAGAGGGGGGATGTGGGGAGGGAACCCTAGGAAGGAACGCCCCAGGCTCTGGAGCAGCTCTCGGGCTCATCGCGCGTGTGTGCCAGGACGACTCTTAGGAGTGTAGACTGAAGTATGAGACCTTTTGGGTTTGGGGGTGCCCCGGGATCTGACTGGGGGTGGGATAATGAGATCTCAAAGAGATGCCTTTATGCTCTATGACCTCTTTTGCTTCTGGGTGTGTGTGTGTGTGTGTGTCTTTCTTTGAAAGAGAATCTCCCAGCCTCGGAGGGGAATTTCAGCAGTAAGGGCTCTGGATTATGGGGCTAGACTTTAAGGTGTGTGGCTTCTTACCCTTGGTGGGAATTTTGGGGGTCCTGGGGTCGGGGGCTGAAGGAGCATCCCTGGTCTCTGCCAGAGAACGGTCCTCCAGGCCCTAAGCGGTAATGCCTGACCCTGCTTATCCCACCCCTGCCCTTGCAGATGACCGTCTACCTCACCTTCCCTGTGGCTATGTTCTGGATTGCCAATCAGGCCGAGTGGTTTGAGGACTATGTCATACAGCGCAAGGTGGGCACAAGTTCATCCCAGGGGGTGGGGGGCACCCAATCTGCTGGGGACCAGGGTCTGCCTCCCCTGAGCTGACCCGGCCCTGGGTGTGGGGCTCTGGAGGCTCCTGGCTTGTGGCTCCAGCTGTGCCTTTGTCCCTACAGAGGGAGCTGTGGCCCCCTGAGAAGGAGGAGCAGGTAAGTGACATATTCTTCTTCCCACCAGAGGACAGAGGGGCCTGGCTCCCTGTGGCCATGATGGAACCGAGAGGGGAGGGACATGTGGTTTCCTTACCGCTCTCTCCCTGATGGTTGAACCTAATCCCACTTGGACCCTGGTTATAATTGGCACAGGCTTCCTGTATAGATGCTGGACTCTGAAGCCATGGTCTGGGGGGCCGGGGGAAGGGTGGTGGGGAAGAGGTCCTGGCCCTGAGCTGTGTACACCCCTCCTTCCTTCCCATCTCACCCCTGCCCCCAGCGCCAAGAGCTAGAAGAATTCAAGGAGAGGATACGGAAGCAGCGTGAGGAAAGGCTCCTTCGAGCGGCCCAGCAGAGGTCCTAAGGCCTTACAAGTGCCCGAGTCCCAGCCCCTCCACCCACGAAATAACACACAAGCTGTTCTTTGTTGCCCATGGAAGTGTTTTATTGTCTGCTTTTGGGGGCCAAGTGGGGCCCAGGATGCCTCAGGCCCTCAGGGGGCTTGTGTCTGGGGCTGGGGGCTGCTGTTCCGACGGAAGCTGAGAGCAGATGGATCCTGAGGGGTGAGGAGGGGTTGGGGGCTGAGGGTCCCAGGTCGTTTCTGCCCTCCATCCTGTGGATGAGGAAGGGTCAGTCAGAGGGAGGGACCCAGGGCAGTGTCGGCCAGAAGTGACAGACATTGGAAGGAGGGCGCAGGTGGCAGCCGGCATCCTGCCTTCCGCCACCCCCCACCTGTCCCACCATCCCTGAGCTTCTGCTTTCCTCAGTTACTCAACATTTAGAGTGGTATTTAGGAGCTGGTGGGTCTTGGGGAGCTCATCGGGGTCTTGATCAGAACACCAGCTGTGGGTGGGTACATGTAACATGGATGTGGGTGTATGGACGTGTCCTGTGCACGAGCTCACGGGCCCTCCACCCTCAGGGTGCTTTCCCAGAAGGGGGTCTGTTTCACCTCCTCCAAGCTCTCAAACTCAGGAGCAGGAGCCATGAGTTCTGGCCACGGCTCAGACTTTAACATGCCTCCCACATGACCTTGATCCTTCCTCAGCCCTGTCTGGGTGTTTGCCCTCCCTCTGAATTGGGGTATTGGATTGGCCAGGGTCTTGTGCCTGGCAGGGACACAGAGTGGACTCTTTCCAACCCACTGACCAGGCACTCATTCCCCTGGAAGACATGGTGGACAGAGGCAGGGGTGGGGAGGCAGGGCTCATGGGCTCAGCCCCGCTCCTCTCTCCTCAGCCCCAGCAAAACGTCACCTACCTTGGGGCCCACAGGCTGGAAGCCAGGCAGGGCGCTGACTGTCACACGCTGGTCATCCATGCGGCGGCCCTGGGTACTGGCCAGCATGTCCATGAGACTGTCCATCTCGGGTGCAGGGCCGCTCTCTGTGTGGAGCAGAGGCCGCGGGGAGGACTTCAGGCTCCAGGGAACCCAGCCCACCCCTCCACCCCTCCTCACATTCTCACCCCAAGACCCACAGGCATCTCTGTCCCCACTTGCCTGTTCATGCCCAAGGGTCCCCCAAATGGCCCCTTGCCCCGTACCGCTATGCAATGCCCTGTTCGTGCCTCCCCCCCACATCGGCCTCCCCTCTGCCCACTCTCACGGTTCTCAGAGGCTGGATCCGGCCCTGCCTGCAGCGAGCAGCGCTGCTCCTCCATCCGGCCGCCCTGCACATGGCTTAGCAGGTTGAAGAAGCCCTCCTGGTCCGGGGAGCCCGCCTGCGGGGACAGACACAGTTCGGTCGACCCCTCAGCCAGGGGACCCTCTGACTGCCACCCTGGCCGGCCAGCTTCCACCCCAACCCTCCTCCATGGCTCTCACCATGGTCCCCGCCGACGTGCTGCTCTGCAGAGCTGCTCCAAATGAGACATGACTCTCCTTCCCAGTCCCGGCCCCCGGCTGCCTCCCCCCTCCCCAGGGGCCCACTTCACGTGGTGCTGCCTCAGGGGAGAGGCTACTGGTGCCAGTGTCCCGCCGTCCTAGATTGGGACCAGACGGTAAGGCAGCCTGGGGGCTGGGACACCAGCCCGGGGAACATCCTAGGGGCCCCTCCTCAGTCCCAGCACCCTCCACCTTACCAGGGTCAGCCCTGAGAGCCCTGACCTCTGCCCCCGGGCTGGGTTGGGCACTCAGACCCTCCCACCCACCAGTACCTACCTTCTTGGGCAACAACTGGGTCAGGGGTCCCAGGAGACTGGCTTGCTAATTAGGTGCCCTACAAACTAATTAGTCTTGTCACTCAGGAGCCCTGGAGTTGGGGGCTGTGGGGGGGGGGCACTTACCTTCATGCCCAAGGCTGAGCCCCCATCTTCCTTCTCCTCTTGGTCCGTCATTGTCCCTGCTTCCTTCTCCTGGGTCCTGTCCATTTCTCTGCTGGCCTCTGCCCCAGCCCTGTGCCAGAGAAGGCTTTTTAAGAGATTGAGATATGGGTGGAGTGAGTACCCAGCCCCAAATCCCCAGCTCACACCCCATCTGCTCCTACCGGAGCTTAAACCCCATAAAGATGATCCAGATAATTGCTTTTGCAGTGTGATGCAGGACTGCCGTGATGGTAGCAGGCAGGGTGACCTGGGTTTGAGTCCAGCAAGGCTCATGGGGTCCCAAGAATGCTCTGGTGGGGTGCGGCAGCAGCCTGCCAAATCAGCGTCCCCACGGAGGGGGGCTTGGGCTGGCTGGGCCCCATCAGGAGAGGACAGGCCAAGGAGTTCCTGTTGTGACTCAGTGGGTTAAGAACCTGACTAGTATGCATGAGGACTCGGGTTCAATCTCTGACCTCACTCAGTGGGTTAAGGATCCAGCGTTGCCGCAAACTGTGAGGTAGTTGGCAGATCTAGAATTGCTGTGGCTGTGGCTGTGGCCGGCAGCTGTAGCTCTGATCTGACCCCTAGCCTGGGAACCTCCATATGCTGCAGGTGCCGCCCTAAAAACACACACACATACACACACACACACACACACACACACACACACACACACACAGGAAGGGCAGCCCAATAGGGCAGCTCAGATGAGGTTTGGGACCACCTGTATTTGCTGGAAAGGCAGTTGCCATCGCGGGTGGTGGGAGAAGAGGAAGCTGGGACCGGGGACCTTGAAGGGGGTCTAGTTACCCCACTGCCACCCCCAGGCCCCAGGACAGGAGGGTCTGGGGACCCCTATCTGCCCACCTCCAATTCCAGGTTCCTCTCTCTTCCTGATCTGTTACCCTGGCCCAACCTGGGGACAGTAGGCAAGGGGGAAAGCCCCTGTGCCCCCAGGGAAGATGCTGCAGGGAGGACCCCACCTGCCCCCCACGCCCTCCCCAAGTTGCCTTTCTGGAAGCCTGCTGAAGTTCCTTCTTAGGAGACACGGGTCACACGGTCACCACCTCTGTCCTATTGAAGCTTGTCCTCCTCCCGAGACAACCCTCCGCCATGCAGAGCCCACACCCACACCCTCTCCACAGCTCCAGGACGCCAGTGGCAACGTAATGTCCTGCTCCTCCACTCACACTAGTTTCCTGGGCTGCCTTAACAAGCTGGGTAGCTTAGAGCAACAGACGTTTATCGCCAGACAGTTCTGGAGGCCAAAGGTCT
This sequence comes from Catagonus wagneri, assembly GCA_004024745.2. Classification (NCBI taxonomy): domain Eukaryota; kingdom Metazoa; phylum Chordata; class Mammalia; order Artiodactyla; family Tayassuidae; genus Catagonus; species Catagonus wagneri. Next base: position 5,309,696 of record PVHT021183507.1, read on the forward strand.
GAAGTCGAGGTGCTGGCAGGGCTATGCTCCCGCAGTGCCTAGAGGGAGGGTCCTTCTCTCTCTCCCTGGATTCCAGAGGCTACCGGCAGCCCGTGGCGTGGCTTGGCTTGTAGCTGCAGTACTTCAGTCTCTGCTTCTGTCATCACACATGGCCCTTTTTTGTCCTTGTCTTCACATGGCTGTCCTAGGACATGGATACCAGTCATATTGCATTAGGGACTCACCCTACTGCAGCGCGACCTCACCTTTACTAATTGCACCTGCAACAACCCTATTTCCAGAGAAGGGCACATTCTAAGGTACTGGCGGTTAGGTTAGAACTTCAACACAGTCGTTCCCCCCCACCCAGGGGTGAGCAACACACCCTTGAGCCTATTTTAGCGGCAGACCCAGGTCACCCTCACCGAGGATAGCTTGGGGTGGCAGAACCTACAGATCCTCACCACCAGGTGGCAGGCTGAGGAGTTGGAGGGGATCCTGGCTTCTTTGGGGGTCTCCCAGCTCCTTGCTTTGCCCCTGTGACCCACCCTTCCCAGGAGCTGCAGGGCTCCCCTCCTTCCCCTGCTTAGAACTCTCCCTTGACCCCATTGTCCTCAGGAGAAAACTCAAACACCTGGGGATGATGGGAATGTTCTAAAAATTGATGCAATGGATGCACAACTAGGAATATACTAAAAGCCATCCAATGGTACACTCTCAGTGGGAGAATTGTCTGGTATGTGAATTATATCTCCATAAAGCTATGAAAGAGGAAGAGGAAGAGGAAGCTCCCATTATGGTGCAGTGGGTTAAGAATCTGACTGCAGTGGCTCCGGTTGCTGCAGAGGCGGGGGTTCAATCCCCAGCCTGTCACAGTGCATTAAAGGATCTGGTGTTGCCGCTGGTGCAGCCATTAAAAGAAGAAAGGAAGGGAGGGAGTGAGGGAGGGAGAGAAAGAGAAGGTGAAAAAGAGAGAATGAGAAAAGGAAAAAGGAAAGAAAACCTCAAACTCTTACTGAGAGGGGACAGCCAGACATCCTGATTGGCCCAGGACCGTCCCAGTTTTAGCACTGAAAGTCCTGGGTCCTGGAACCTCTCAATTGCAGACAAACTGGCCTGGATTAGTCCCACTGTGTTTTACAGAGATCTGGCTTCTGCAGCCCCTCCAACTTCACCGCCTATAAAGGAACTCCCGACCCCACCCTCACCTCATTCCAGCCACTGCTCCTCTCTGCGTGGTTGCTTCTTGCTGTCGTTCAGGGTTATGCCTAAAGGCCACCCCCTCAGGGTAGCTCCCTGGCACCATCTCAATTAAGCACCCCCCAACCCTTCACACCGGTTATCATGCCACTGTTTATTTCCTGAAGGTATAATTGATTATTTTCTGTCTCCTCCTCTTCCTCTATTCAACTTTTTTTTTTAACTCAATGAATTTCATTACATTTATAGCTGTACAATGATCATCGCAACCCAATTTTGTAGTATTTCCATCCCAAACCTCCAGCCCATCCCTCCACCCCCAACCTGTCTCCTTTGGAAACTAAGTTTTTCAGAGTCTGCGAGTCAGTATCGGTTACGCAAAGAAGTTCATTGTGTCCTTTTTTAAGATTCCACATGTAAGTGATAGCATATGATGTTGGTGTCTCACTGTCTAACTTCACTTTGCATGATAATTTCTGGATCCATCCATGTTGCTGCAAATACCATTATTTCTTTCCTTTTAATAGCTTTGTAATATTCTAATGTGTATATGTACCACATCTTCTTTATCCACTCCTCTGTTGATGGCGTGCCCCCTGGAAGGCTTTCTGATCTTATTCACTGCCGTGACCGTACACCTCTCCCATTTAAGAGGCAGAGGGCCTGGCACCTGGTTGACTCTTAATAAAATTAGATAAAAGCACCGATCTGGAACTGAACCAGTTCAGGAGTCTTTACTCACACAATGTGTCACACTTTAAATCCAGGACTTCATTTGTCTGGGTACTGCTGGACTGTGCCCTCTGCCTGACAAAGTGTCAGCCCTTAGCTGGTGCACGGCAGGGGCAGGCCCTGAAATTTGGAGTTGAGTGAGTGTGCAAGCGGTTGAACATGCCAGTGAATCCGTGTGTGTATCAGCAAGGTTGTGACAGGCATACCTCCTGGGACAGACTGGTGTTTCCCATTGCAATAGGCTATTTATCACGTGGCCTTGAACAAGGGTCTGAGCAAGTGGTTTCATTGTCTATCCCGCTCCTCCTGTCAGGAGCCATCGAGAATCTGGCACTGGTCCCTAGCACACAGAAGACGCTGGTCTAGCTCCAACCATCGCTACAGGCCTCCTCTCCAGGTTCATCAATTGCTGCCCAAGCCCGCTACTGCTGCTAAACTCGGGTACAGAAGGCAAGTGAGTCACAGTGGCCCCGCGGCTCTGGGTGGGCACACAGTATCCTTGAGACACAGAGACACTTCTGGCAGGGTGGAGCTCTGCCTGGGGAAGATTAAGGGGTTATTATTGCCCTGTGATCCCACTTTCTGGCAGCACAAAAGCTAGGGAAGTGTGTCTGAGCTCACGTCTGTGATCGTGTCCTCGGGGTGTGCCCCTCCAGGGACTAGGTGCGCGTCTACGTGGACACATCGGTCGGTGGGTTCTCGGGGAAGAACCCTTCTT
>PVHT021183507.1:5313324-5341608 GCA_004024745.2 Catagonus wagneri
GAGAACTGACGGCGGGGCGTGGCCAGGTCCCGCCGGGCGGGGTCCACGTGGATGACGCGCAGGGCCACGCCCCCACCTTGGGACAGACCCGGAAGCGGCGGCACTCCCAGGGGAAGATGGCGCCCTCTGGGCTGAAGGCGGTGGTGGGGGAAAGTGAGTGCCGCTCCGGGGACGGGCTCTTGCGTCCCCTGGGGGCGGGAGCTGGGGGCGCACGGACTTTGGGACCCAGGCGGTGGGGAGTTGGGGACCAGGCTGGGCGTCGAGCACAGGACCTTCGAAGGGGCGGGCGGGGACTTGGCCCCAGCTGGACGTCCCAGCTCTACCGTGAGGGAGCGGAACAAAGTTGTGAGACTGAACTCCGCGGACCCAAGGGGATCAGACTAAGTGGGGCGCAGAGAGGCGCCCCACATGGACTCCTGAACCCCCTGGGATGCCAGTGGTGGGGAGGGCACAGCTAGACATCCAGAGACCCGGCTCTCTGAGCCGGGCAAAGTCCTGCAGGCTGGACCCTTGGGCCCCCGTGATGCGGGCTGGGGCCGAGCTGGGTGCGCTGATGAGTGACCCCAGGTGGTGAGAGTGCTCAGGGGGCGTGTCCAGGCCCCTATCCCGGTCCAAGAGTAGGGGACGGCTTCCTCCTTGTGCAGTCCCAGGAGCCCCATGCAGCGGGGGGACCCAGGCGTCCAGGCCTCGCGAGCCGGGTTCTTGGAGGAGGGGTGGAAGTCTCTCCCTCCCCCACCTCCGGTAGTTCCGGCCTCAGCGGCTCCTTCCGCCCTGGCCCAGGCTGTCCTGATAACTGTACACGACAGTCTTGCTGGAGGGGTTGCCCTGTCCCTTCTACCCACTCCCTTCACTAGGCAGGGCAGAGTGTGGCTCAAAGGCCCAGCAACCCAACTGAAAAAGGAGCTTTCTATACAGGAGTTAAAGAGGAAGCAGGAAAGCCACTGATTCCATTTTACGGGTGAGACAACTGAGGCTGAAAGTTGCGTTTTGGGATGACCACAGCCAGGCACGCCTCAGCGTGAGGATCTAGGGGTCCTGAGTTCTGGTCCAGGGGGGAACTGATGGAGGTGGAATGAGGGTGTGGCTGAAATCTCACCAGAGAACTCAAGTAGCCGAGTTCTCTTAAATAGCTGAGAGCCCAGCTATGGAGGCAGGTAGACCTGTTAGGTGAGTCCTGGCTTTCCAGTTATTCATTTGTCTAAAAACGTTTATCCACTGGCTACTTATGCTGTAGGATTTTGGCCACTTAGGTGCCCAGGGTGCTTAGGCAACTTAGCTTCTTCTCTCTGAACCTCAATGTCCTTGTCTATAAATCAGGGGTGACCAGGCGCTACCTCACAGGACTAGGGGGAGAAGTAACTGGGAGTTCAGATGGAGGTGCAGCCGGGACTCAAAAGGTCTGGGCGTGTGGTGGGCCCAGAGGACCTGGCATTCTGAGCCTGGCCCTCACTTCCCTGCAGAAATTTTGAGCGGAGTCATTCGGAGCGTCAAGAAGGATGGGGAGTGGAAGGTAGGAGCGAGACAGAATGCCTTGTCCAAACCCATGGTGGCGGGGGAAAGCCCTGAATGTGGGGCTCCCTCCAGCTCCCTAAGGAGGCTGCTGGTCCACAGAGATGGGGTTACCTGGGCAGATCTGGGATGGAGTCGGGTGGGAGATGGGGTCCCAGGTCCTCCCGGTCAATCAGCTCTTGAAGCTGTCTGGCCTGTCCACCGCCCCAGCCCCTCCTCAAGGAGAGCTTCAGCCTCTCCCGCCCTCTTGTTGGTGCCCTCGTCCATCTGTCCATCCCTCTGGGCAGGTGCTCATCATGGACCACCCGAGCATGCGCATCTTGTCGTCCTGCTGCAAGATGTCAGACATCCTGGCTGAGGGCATCACCAGTGAGTGGACACCCCCACCCCACGCTGCCCAGATGGGACCGGAGTGTGGGATCCCCTCAAACGGTCCAGAACTCCCAAAGTATGCAACTTCCTGCACAGACGGCCCTGATTTGCTAGCGCATGCCAGGCAGGCTTCCCTGGCTGTGACCCCTAAGGGGTCAGCCTCCCCAGCTGTGCAACTCCTGTGTGCGGAACCCCATGTAGGACTCCCAGGGTGAATTCAGTGTGTGACCCCAAGAGTGTGTAATTTCCTATGGGAGATCCCCAGAGGGGTATGACTGTGTGACCTCCGAATGTGCAGAACCCTGCCTTCGTAGCTCTTGATTCTGTGACCCATCACCTGCTCGGGACCCGGAGGGAGGTCATCCTCCCCCCAGCCCCCCACGTGCCCAGTCATCTAACCCTCCTTCCCAAGAGTCCAGCTCCCCGAGTCTGAGACTCCTCATGGGCCTTGGCCCCAGTGCCATGCAAATGTGCCCCTTCCTCTCTTCCTACTAGTTGTTGAGGACATCAACAAACGGCGCGAACCCATCCCCAGTCTGGAGGCCATTTATCTGCTGAGCCCCACGGAGAAGGTGCTTATGTGAACGGGTGTGTGCGCATGCCCGTCTGCGCGTGTATGGGGGACAGGCAGTGGTTGGGAGACGCGGGCAGGGGATGGCTGGGCCAGGGGTAGCGGGCCAAGCCCGGAGAGCGATCCGCCTTCCCCAGTCGGTACAGGGCCTGATCGCAGACTTCCGGGGGACACCGACCTTCACCTACAAAGCAGCACATGTCTTCTTCACTGACAGTGAGTGAGGAGAGCCCGGGGTGTGGGCTTCAGGGCCAGGGGTTGTGGGGGCGACTCCAGCCTGATGCCCCCTATTGCCCACGTGGCGCAGCCTGCCCGGAGACCCTATTCAGTGAGCTGGGCCGCTCCCGTGTGGCGAAGATGGTGAAGACGCTGAAAGAGATCCACCTTGCCTTCCTCCCGTACGAGGCCCAGGTACAGCCCAGCCTAGTCCTGGCAAGGGTGGGGGTCTGTAACCGAACGTCCCAGGTTCCTTCAGAAACGGGCACTGAGACAAGTTAAAAGGGACACTGAATCAGAAAGGAAAGAGGGCAACACCGGGCGGAATGAGGTTTTTTGGGTTTTTTTTCTTTTTATGGCCACGCCCACAGCATATGGAGGTTCCCAGGCTAGGGGTCGAATCGAATCAGAGCTGTAGCCGCCGGCCTACACCACAGCCGCAGCAACGCCAGATAGGAGCCGCGTCTGCGATCTACACTACAGCTCACAGCAATGCCTGATCCTTAACCCACTGAGCGAGGCCAGGGATCGAACTTATGTCCTCATGGATACTAGCCAGATTCGTCTCCACTAGCCACGATGGGAACTCCCTGAATGAGCTCTTACTACTGTGGGCACCTGGAGTTCTGTTCCACTGGGAAAGGACAGGGGGCAGCGGAGAGCGCATCTCAGTTCCCACCCACGCCGCAGGGGGCAGGGGGAAGTCACCTCCTCCTCTAGGCAGTCGGTGGGGGCGGTCCCAGACGTGTCCCCTGGATGGCAAAGCAGGCTCTAGAGACCACAGGAAGCCCCCAGGAGTGGCAGTTGGCGGTGCTGGGCTTGGGCAGGGGGCACACCTCCAGCAGGGGCTCTGGCACTGTGTCCTCCCAGGTGTTCTCCCTGGATGCGCCGCACAGCACCTACAACCTCTACTGCCCCTTCCGGGCAGGCGAGCGGGCCCGGCAGCTCGAGGCGCTGGCCCAGCAGATCGCCACCCTGTGCGCCACACTGCAAGAGTACCCGGCCATCCGCTATCGCAAGTGGGCATCCCACCCGGAGGCTGACTCCTGACCTTGACCCTTCTCCTGCTTCTAGACTTTAATCTGTCTTCTGACCCCAGCCCCCGGCCTCATCCTGGCCCCCGACACCCACCCCTAACCCCATCCTTGAGTCCCAGTCTGTGCCCATCCCTCCCTAACCTCATGCCCTGAGGCCTCCCGGTGTCTGCCCACCCCACCCCCAGGGGCCCAGAGGACACGGCCCAGCTGGCCCACGCCGTCCTAGCCAAGCTGAACGCCTTCAAGGCCGACACTCCCAGTCTGGGCGAGGTGAGGGGGGTTTCCTGGGGAGGGGAGAGGCCCCAGCCAGGGTCAGGGTCAATGTTCTCATCCTTGCCCACCCCATACACCCCAGGGCCCTGAGAAAACTCGCTCACAGCTACTCATCATGGACCGGGCAGCCGACCCCGTGTCTCCACTGCTGCACGAGCTCACGTTCCAGGCCATGGCCTATGACCTGCTGGCCATCGAGCAGGACACGTACAGGTGGGCGGACCCTGGAACTCGCCCTCTGCCATCACTGCGGACCAGTCCTCAGCCAGTGCTCCTGACCCTCAGGTCTCCCACTCCCCCAGGTACGAGACCACCGGGCTCAGCGAGGCCCGGGAGAAGGCTGTGCTTCTGGATGAGGACGACGACCTGTGGGTGGAGCTGCGGCACATGCACATCGCGGACGTGTCCAAGTGCGTGCACGCGGTGGGCGCCTGGGTGTGCGCCCTTCCGCACGCGGTCCCCACCCCCGACCCCGCGCCCCCGTTGTGGACCGGGTACATGTTCTCCCGCTCTGGGTGAGCGTCCCTCCACAGGACACACTCCTCTGCTGACCTCCCCAGTTAGAGTCCCCAGTCTTGCACTTGGCCTGTGTCCCCTAGCTCTCGTCCCCCCAGCCGTGCAACCCCCCACTCTGCCCGCAAATAACAGTCCCCAACCTCACTCCTGCTCATTCTCACCGCCAGGAAGGTCACAGAGCTCCTGAAGACATTCTGTGAGAGCAAGAGGCTGACCACAGACAAGGTAGGGTGCGGGTCTGCATGTGTCAGCGTGGGCAGTTCGGGAGGAACGCCCCCACAGCGCCACGGATTGGGGGCGGATCTGGGGGAGCCGGGAGTCGGGAGTCTCGGGGTGTCTGGTAGGCAGGGTCTGGCTCACATTGGCCCCATCCCCAGGCCAATATCAAAGACCTGTCCCATATCCTGAAGAAGATGCCGCAGTACCAGAAGGAACTGAACAAGGTGAGCGGGGCGGGGACGCTGCCTCCCTCCAGCTGCCACCGCGTCTCCACCTTGACCCATCTCTGTCTACCCCGCAGTATTCTACGCATCTGCATTTAGCCGACGACTGCATGAAGCGCTTCAAAGGTTGCGTGGAGAAGCTGTGCAGTGTGGAGCAGGTGGGGAGGGCTGGGGCAGGGGTGTGGCCTTGTGAGGGGCGGGGCTTGTGGGAAGGCGTTTTGGGGGCGGAGTGTGGTCTGGGGGTGGGCAGGCCCGTGGGAAGATAGGACTTGGATAGGGGGCGGGGCCTATGGAGAAGTATGTGGGGGGGCGGTGAGAGGGTGGAGCCCGTGGAGGGGTGGGGCCTATGTGAGGGGTGGGGCATCTGCAAACAGGTATAGAACCTTCAGAGACCTGGTACTAGGATGAAATGAAGCACAAAGGTCTTGCCAAGGCCCGTGGGGATGCCCCTGCCCTACCTGGTCCCCCCACGTAGTGGTTGACCCCCCTTGCCCCGCAGGACTTAGCCATGGGCTCCGACGCAGAGGGCGAAAAGATCAAGGACGCCATGAAGCTGATCGTGCCGGTGCTGCTGGACGCAGCGGTGCCAGCCTATGACAAGATCCGGGTCCTCCTGCTCTACATTCTCCTAAGGAATGGTAGGTAGCCGGTGGGGCGGGGCGCTGGTGCACCGCCGCTCAGCGCGGCCTCCAGGGGTCCTGGAATCCCTCAGCCTCACAGTTCTCCTGTCCTTGGGGTGTCCCCGCACACCAGATACTCCAAAGGCCACAGCTACCCCTCTGGACCCTGGACCCCCTCCATTGTCTTCTGTTGGCATGGAGACGCCCGAATCTATGATGCCTCCAAAGGGCCCCCCTCAACTGATTCCAGAGGATCCCCCAATCTACCGCCCCCTCTGGGATCCTCATTCAGAATTCTAGCATCAAGAATGCCCCCTTGGGCCACACTGGGTGGCTCCCCTGGGCCTGAGGGCCTCCCAACTGCAGGATGCCCCCATCCGGTCCCAGCACCTCCTCACGCCACCCCAACCACCTCAACCCAGCCCAGGGTGGCCACCTCTGTACCTTCTGCCCCCCCACCCCATGAGACGCCCATGTAAGCCCGCCCATCCCCCACCTCCCCCAGGGGTGAGCGAGGAAAACCTGGCCAAGCTGATCCAGCATGCCAATGTCCAGGCGCACAGCAGCCTCATCCGGAACCTGGAGCAGCTGGGGGCCACTGTCACCAACCCAGGGGTATGCCAGGAGCAGGCCATAGGGTGTCAGAGACAGGGCGGAAGTGGGGGTGGGTGCCTGGGGAGAGGGCACTGAGTCAGAGGGCAGTGCCTGGGGGGTGGGGATACATGGGGTGTGATGTGGTTCTTGGGGGACAGAGAGCCCTGAGTGGGGTCTGAGGACCTGGGGACACCAGAGCTGTCCCCAGCTGAAGGGGGGCAAGGTGTAATCAGAACCCCAGTCCTGGTGGTGGTACCTGCGGGGGGGGCATATGGTCTGAGTCGCTGGGGCAGGTAGCCAGGTCACCAGCATGGGGCACACGGTCGACCCTGGGCTCCCGGAGAGCCACCAGCCCTGCCAGAACACAGACAGCAGCTTCCTGTGCTTCGCTCTGCTCAAGTCCCACCTCCCCGACCCTGCCTCCACCGCTGGGCCCTGGGCCCCTCTCACGTTCTCCCCTCGCCTGTCCTCTGCCCCCCAGATCCCCATCTGTCGCCCTGTCCGCCACCTCTCAGTTCCCCTGTTTCTGTGTCCTCTCATGTCTGTCCCCATCTCTCTCTTTGTCCTGGTCTTTCTCTCTGGCGCACCTCTGTCTCACTGGCTCTGTATTTCTTCCTCTTTCTCCTTTTCTCTTCCTCACGCGTGTGCGCGCGCCTCTCTGTCTCCATCACTCCTCTCTGAATCTTTCTGGTTTTCTCTTCCCTTTCTTCATCTTTGTCTGCAATCTCCCCAAGCCAGACAAGCCCCCAGCACCATCTGTGACCCGCCTCCTTCTCCCCGATTCCCCCACCGGCCCCGCCCCGCCCGTAGGGCTCTGGGACCTCAAGCCGGCTGGAGCGGAGGGAGCGCTCGGAACCCACCTATCAGCTGTCTCGCTGGACCCCCGTAGTCAAGGACGTGATGGAGGTACGTGGGGGGTGGAGCCTGACTTCCCCACGCCACCCACCCCTCCGCCAACCAGGCCGTGCTCAGCCGCCTTCATGATCAGCGTCCTAAGCCCCGGGGCTTAAGGGGAAATCCCTCATTATGGGCATCCCCGTGGCATCCGATTTGTGCTGCCAGGGGGGGTGTCCCAAGTCCACGCTGGAGGAACTGGGGCACCAGAAGGGTCCCTCGCAGGGGAGCCTCATTTCCTCTCCATCTGCCAGTCCCCTCTTCTGTTCCCCTCTATTCTCTCCTGCCCCTAGAAAGCCCCCAGGTCCCCTTTGTCTTCCCCATGCCAGCCCCTGCCCATTCTGGGAGCCAAAAGCAGCAGCAGCAAAAAAGACCGGGCCAGGGACCAGGCTTTCCGGCTTCCTGCAGTCTGCTTGGAGTCCGGGCACCTATACGTGCTTGGAGGCCCGTGACCTTGGCCTGGATGCCTAGACTCCTGGGTCCCTGAGGGGCGGGGAGCTCAGACTGCTGGGTTCCCAAGGGACTGGGGGTCCACACTCCCTGGTACCTGAGGAGCTGGGCAGGCGCCAGGTCCTTAAGGGGCTAGGAGTCCGGGGTTCGGGATCACCAAAGGGTTGGAAATGCAGATGGTAGTGCCTTCTGCCAGGATCTTGGCTCCTGAGCACACAGAGGGGGTTCCAGACCCTGGGCCCCATCTCCTGGGCTGTTCTCCTCAGTCCCCCTCTCTGGCCCCAGGACGCTGTGGAGGACCGGCTGGACCGAAAGCTGTGGCCCTTCGTGTCTGACCCCGCCCCCACGCCCAGCTCCCAGGCTGCCGTCAGGTGAGGCCCAGGGCCGCCCCCACCCCTGCTTGGTGGCAGGGATACTGCTGCTCGGACCGACCTCTGCCTGCCTCCCCCGCACAGTGCCCGCTTTGGCCACTGGCACAAGAACAAGGCGGGCGTGGAGGCACGAGCTGGGCCCCGGCTTATCATCTACATCGTGGGCGGCGTGTCGATGTCAGAGATGAGGGCCGCCTACGAGGTGACCAGGGCCACCGATGGCAAGTGGGAGGTGCTCATTGGTGAGTGGCCGGGACTGGGGTCCCTGGGCTGGGCAGGGGGTCTTTGGGGGTACTGATGGGGGGCCTCTGCAGCGGTAGCATCTGGGAGCCCTGGGTGAGAGGAAGTAGCTGGACCCCTGAGGGGCTAGGGCTTGGCTTCCCAGGGAAGGGGTCGTCTGGGAGCGGACCCTTGTGTTTCCAGGGGTGAGACTTCTGAGTCCTCAGAGTCAGGGCCTGGTTTCCTGAGGCCCCGGGCTGGGGGAGGTGGGCGGCATCAGGGTCCAAGGCAGCTCCCCCCAGCTCTGCCCTCGTGCCCACCAGGCTCCTCCCACATCCTCACCCCGACCCGCTTCCTGGATGACCTCAAGATGCTGGATCAGAAGCTGGAGGACATTTCCCTGCCCTGACCCTCCCACCTCCGTCTGACCTGCCCCCACCCCCCTTTTTGGAGAAATAAACTCATTTTGAATATTGGCTGCAGGAGTTCCCACTGTGGCGCAACGGGACTGGCGGCATTTGTGTGAGGACAGGCATCCAGAAAATGACGCCTGATTCCCACCCCAGAGAGTTAGACCCCTTCCTGCTTCTCCTCCCTTCCCCCAGGGTGTTCACACGGGCTCCTAACTGCAGGACTTATCAGAGCCTTTACTGGGTGTATTAGTTTGCTAGTGCTGCCTTAACAAAGTACCACATACAGGGTGACCGAAACAACAGAGATTAGACTCTCACAGTTCTGGAAACTGGGAGTCCAAGACCAAGGTGTGAGCAAAATTGATTTCTTCTGAGGCCACTCTCCTTGGCTTGTAGATGGCTGTCATCTCCCTGTGTCCTCACACGTTTTTCCCTCTGTGTGTGTCTGTGTCCTAATCTCTTATAAGGACACCAGTCATACTGGCTTACAGTCTACTCTAATGACCTCATTTTAACTTAATTATCTTTGAAACTCTCATCTCCACATATAGCCACATTCTGAGGCGTGGGGGTTAGGAGTTCAGCATATGAATTTTCTGGGGACCCAGTTCATCCCATAACACTCAGCTAAAATAAGATGTGAATCTCACAGCACGAGTAACAGAGATGAAGGCCCTTCTCTCTGGGCACAGATGCATACCGACTGGCAATCTGTAGCACAGGGGGCCGTGGGAGCCCTGAGGACACTCTAATCCACGTAGTTGGGGGCAGTCACGGAAGGCTTCCTGGAGGAGGTGAAGTTGAAGAGAATGACAATTGGGAAGGGAGGCAAAAGTAAGAGAGTGGAGTGGAGCTGGAGGGAAAGGGTTTTGAGGGAGGACAAGATCCGAGAGCCATCTGGGGCTTCAGTGAGCCTTTGACCCCTGCTGTGGAGGGACAGATGGAGGCTCAAGTCTAACATTGGCCATGTGGCTCAGCTGGGACAGGTGTCTGGGGAGCGGGTCCTGTGGGTGGGTAAGCTGAAAATAGCGCCCCCCAGTGGAATGCTACTCATTTCCATCCTGTCACCTCTGGAGTTGTGGTGGGTCCAAGGCTGGGACCAGGAGGGCAAGGGCGGGCACAGGCCACCCAAGGCCCTCCATCCCCATCCACTGAAGACTTGGTCCTGATTTTGAGGTCACCCATCCTTTTGAGAATTCAGAGAAATCAAAAGACAATGTTCCCAGAAATGTCGCACACACAGTTTTGCAGGTTGGGCTTTGGAAAAGCAAAAAAACCCTCCGATTCAGCAATTCTGCTTCTAAGAGTTAAGTGAAACTCTTTTAACAGGGCAGAAAGATGGATGTGCAGTCCTCGAAGAGATGGGGTGCAGGGGAGAGAGTGGGTCATCTCAGACTCCTGAGCCAGCCCGCTCTGGAAGCTTGGCTCCCCTTATGGCCTGGGCTGGGAAGCCTTTCAACCAGCTGGAGATGGAGTGGGAGGGAGATGGTTTTACAGCTTAACATTTAAACTCAATATTCTGTAATAACCTATATGGGAAAAGAACCTGAAGAAGAATGGATATATGTATGTGTATAACTGAGTCACTTTGCTGTACACCGGAAACTAACATCACAGAGTAAGTAAACTATACTCCAATGATTTTTTTTTTTTTGTCTTTTTGCCTTATCTAGGGCTGCACCTGTGGCATATGGAGGTTCCCAGGCTAGGGGTCTAACAGGAGCTGTAGCTGCTGGCCTTCACCACAGCCACAGCAACACGGGATCCGAGCTGCGTCTGCAACCTACACCACAGCTCACGGCAACGCCAGATCCTTAACCCACTGAGCAAGGCCAGGGATCGAACCCGCAACCTCATGCTTCCTAGTCGGATTCGTTAACCACTGAGCCACGACGGGAACTCCTCCAATAATTTTTTTTTTTAATCATAAAAATAAAACATAAACTCGCCTCCCTGCGAAGCCACACTTTTCCTCGAGGACTTGCTTAGGTAGGTAAGCGCTGTGAGCACCGAGGGGCACTGTGGTTCAACTTGCCGGTCGGCTTTGACCTTCCGTCTGACTTGGGCGACTGTAATTAGAGATGGCGGGAAGTAGGGGGAGTTACTCAGTAGTTCTCAGAGCCGCCGAGACCGCGTGCTCCAACCGCCCCGGCCCCGCCCCTGTACGGACAAGAGGGAGTAAAGTGTCCCATCTAAGGACGTTTTGATTCTACAAATATTCATGAACCAACCTGCCCCCGCTCCATGCGCCACAACAGCCGGTGGTGTCAGACCCGGATCACGTCAAAGCCCCCACAGGCCTAACACAGAATTCTCAAAACCCTCCTATCAGGATAAAATCTCTGCGCTCTAGGATGCATCACCTGGGGGCTCCAAGATGTCACGTTTCTAGGATTGGTGGGTGGGTGGTGGCCCCGGTTTCCCAGCAACTCTCCACTTAAAGGTATTAGCCATGGCTTCCTGCCAGAACCTCTCTCTCTCTTTCTTTTAATGGTGCCTTTTTTTCCCCTTTTTGGGGGGGGTATTTTTAAAATTTTTGTGTTCTCTCTCTCTCTCTCTTTTGGTCCTTTTAGGGCTGCACCCGCGGCATAGGAAGGTTCCCAGGCTAGGGGTCCAATCGGAGCTACATCTGCCGACTTACACCACAGCCACAGCAATGCCAGATCTGAGCCACATCTGCGATCTACACCGCAACTCACGGCAACACCGGATCCTTAATCCACTGAGTGAGGTTAGGGATAGAACCCACAACCTCATGGTTCCTGGTCGGATTCATTTCTGCTGTGCCACCCCGGCAACTCCTGTCTGCTATATCTCTTGAGGATTATTTCAATCTTGTCATTCCTCCCACTGGAATTAGCTGAGATCCTTTTTGAAAGGACAGTCCCTCTGCAACTACTGCTGTTGGTTTGTAGGGAAAGTAACAACCTGATGCCTTTTCTTACGTATTACTTGCGGGTTTGGGTTAGGATAACTGAACCCTTTGCTGTACCCTTGAAACTAAAACAACATTGTAAATTAACTATATTCTATATGAAATACAAATTAAATTAAAAAAATGTGAGGAGAGGAGATAAATGAGTTTGGGATTAACATATGCACACTATATAATATAGGTAAACAATAGACCTACCCTATAGCACTATACTCAATATTTCATAATAACCTATAAGAAGAAAAAGAATACACATGTATAACTGAATTACTTTGCTGTACCCTTGAAATTAACACAACATGTTAAATTAACTATATTTCCGTTGTGGCTCAGCAGTAACAAACCCAATAGTATCTGTGAGGATACGGGTTCAATCCTTTGCTTCACTCATGGGTTAAGGATCCCACGTTGCCGTGAGCCATGGTGTAGGTCACAGACGCGCCTTGGATCCTGTGTTGCTGTGGCTGTGGTGTAGATCAGCAGCTGCAACTCTGATTCAACCCTAGGCCTGGGAACTTCCATATGCCGAAGGTGTGCCCCTAAAAACAAACAAACAAACAAACAAAAATAGCTCAACTTTTAAAAAGGTACGGAGTGGGACCTTAAAAAAAGAGGAAAAAAACAGGTTAAAAAAAGTTAACATTTAAATATTTATGGTACATTCAGACAATGGGAACTAACCCTCCATTAAAAAGAATTCACCCAAGAGGAAGAAAAATACGTATTCACACAAAAACCTGCCCAGGAATGTTCACAGTATTATTCACAACAGCCAAAAGGTGGAAACAAACCAAAAGCCCATCCACTGGTGAATGGAGAAGGAGTTCCCTGGTGGCTCGGCAGGTTAAGGACCTGGCTTTGTCATAGCAGTGGTTCCTGTCGCTACTGTGGCAAGAGTTTGTTCCCTGGCCTGGGAACTTCTGCACGCTGGAGGGCAAGGCCGAAAATAAAAACTGGTGAATGGAAATCAATATGGCATATCCATGCAATGGAATACGGCCCGGTCAAGTATCAAAATAAATGTTAGGACATGAATGAACCTTTAAAAAACACTATGCTGCAGTTATCACTGTGGCGCAATGGGGTCGGCTGCGTCTTGGAAGCTCGGGGATGCAGGTTCAAATTCCAGCCCAGCACAGTGGGTCAAGGATCTGGTGTTGCTGGAACTGCGGGTCGGGTCAGATTCCTGGCCTGGGAACTCCATATGCCACTGAGGCAGCCAAAAAAACACAAAACAAAACGAAACAAAACACGCTATGCTAAGTGAAAGTAGCTTGATGCAGAAAGACTACCACATTGTATGGTTCCATTTATTTATGTACTTATTTATTATTTTGCCTTTTAGGACCGTACCCACAGCATATGGCAGTTCCCAGGCTAGGGGTCGAATATCAACAACACTGGATCCAGGCCGAGTCTTCAGCCTACACCACAGCTCACAGCAACGCCAGATCCTTTAACCCACTGAGCAAGGCCTGGTATTGAACTCGCATCCTCATAGATACTAGTCGGGTTCTTAAGCCTCTGAGCCACAACGGAAATTCCTTGTATGATTCCATTTATATGAAATGTCTAGAATAAGCAAATTCACAGACAAAAGTGCTTGCTTAGAGGTAGGGGTGGGAATAGAGTGACTGCACATGATCACGCTTCCTTCTAGGGGTGACGGAAACATTCCAGGACTGGACTGTGTGATGGCTGTGCAACCTGACAAAATTTACTACAGATCCTTGGGTGGTATGCGTAAAATGGATGCATTCTGTGGTATGTATTTTTTGGGGAGGGGGTCTTTTTTTGTTTTTTTTTTTTTTTTAGGGCCACACCTGCAGCATATGGAGGTTCCCAGGCTGAGGGTCGAATTGGAGCTGTAGCCACTCGCCTACGCCACAGCCACAGCAACGCCAGATCTGAGCTGTGTCTGCAACCTACACCACAGCTCACGGCAACACCGGATCCTTAACCCGCTGAGCGAGGCCAGGGATCGAACCCGTGTCCTCATGGATACTATTCATATCCGTTTCTGCTGAGCCATGACTCAAACTCCTGTTTTTTGTTTTTTGTCTTTTTAGGGCCACACATGGAAGTCCCCAGGCTAGGGGTCAAATTCGAGCTGTAGATGCCAGCCTATGCCACAGTCACAGCAAAGCCAGATACCAGCCATGTCTGCGACCTACACCACAGCTCACAGCAACGCCGAGTCCTTAACCCACTGACCAAGGCCAGGGATCAAACCCGCATCCCCATGGATACTAGTTGGGTTTGGTACCACTGAGCCATGATGGGAACTCCCATTTTATTTTGTTTTGTTGTTTTTATTTTATTTTTTAATGGTTGCACCCATGGCATATGAGTTCCCTGGCCACAGATTGAATCTGAGCCACAGCTGCGACCTGCCCCACAGCTTTAACCCACTGTTCCCGGCCAGGGTTCAAACCTGTACCTCCACAGCAACCAGAGCCGCAGCCATCAGGCTCTTAACCCACTGTACCATAGGGAGAACTCTAGCATGTAAATTATACTTCAATAAAGCTGCTCTGAGAAAGAACAAAAGAGGGAGGAGTTCCCGTTGTGGCTCAGCGGGTTAAGAACCCAGCACTGCCTCTGTGAAGATGCCAGTTGGATCCCTGGCCTTGATCAGTGGGTTAAGGATCTGGTGAAACCCTTGGGACTCTGGCAGAGCACGAAGTGCCCCAGGCCACGGGGGGAGGGGCTGAGTGGCAGGAAAAGGAAATGACTGTGACTCAAGGAAAGCTGTGACAGTGAGGACCTGGAGAAGGGAGGCGGCCAGGGTCCCAGGGGAGCCCCAACGTGGGGGAAGCAAGGCGAGCTTCCTTATTTTTTTTTTTGAAAAGTTGCTCAAAATCTGAAAACACAAGTTAACCAACAGCTACTGCCAAGAATATTGTGAAAAGGCATCTGGGGGTGAGGAAATAGCCCCACGAGTGGGTAGGTTCCAGGGCTGAGGTGCAGGGGGGACCAGACAGGAAGTCCCGGCTGGGGGCCCTTTGGATCCTGGGTGACCACAGTTCCCTTTTGAGGCCACTCATGTCAGTGGCTGGGGAAATTCTGAGAAAACAATAACCAAAAAAAAAAAAAAAAATAGGTGACATTTATGAAACATTCACTACGTGCTGTGCTCTGTTCTGTAACTACGCAGATTCCCGTAAATTACATTTTGGATGAAATAAGTCAGTTGGAGAAAGACAGAAACCGTATGATCTCATTTATACATGGAATCTATATTTCCCCTGAAGCTTTAAGTTTTTTCTTTTTTTTTTTTTTTTTGGTCTCCCTGAAGCATGTGAAGTCCCCAGGCCAGGGATCAGATCCGAGCCACAGTGGAGACTTAAGTCACAGCTGCAGCAACATCAGATTCTTAATCCACTGTGCTGGGTCGGGGATCGAACCTTCGTCCCGGCGCTCCAGAGGCGTTGCTGAGCCCGTTGCCCCACAGCAGAAACTCCAGCTCTGCTAAGTTTAAGGTGTACAAGGTGATGATTTAATACATACACACTGATAAAAGAAATGTCCTTTTTCTGTTGTCGTTTTTACTTTTTTGGCCGTGCCCAAGGCCTCTGGAAGTTCCTGCATCAGAGACCGAACCCAGGCCACAGCAGTGACAACCCCCGACCCCCAACCCACTAGGCCACCAAGGAACTCTGAAATGTCCACATACTGAGGTTTAGGGAAGTTATTGTGGCTTACCCTTGAGTTAATTTGAATTTTATGCTAGCTACAACAGCCTGTCTATGGCCTATCAAACATATACTGTACATCGGCTTTGATTTTTAAAGAAAAGTTTTGCTGCACAGTAGGAATTAGCACATCATAAAAAAACTATACTTTCAGACAATTCGTTTTTGCCTTTTTAGGGCCACACTGTGGCAATGGAGGTTCCCAGGTTGGGGTCTAATCGGAGCTACAGCTGCCGCCCTACACCACAGCCACAGCAATTCAGGATCCGAGCCGTGTCTACAACCTACACCACAGCTCACGGCAATGCCAGATCCTTAACCCACTGAGCAAGGCCAGGGATCGAACCCGCAACCTTATGGTTCCTAGTTGGATTCGTTTCCGCTGCGCAACAAAGAGAACTCCAAAATTTTTTTTTTTTGGGGGGGGGCCATGGCATGTGAAAGTTCCTGGGGCCAGGGACTGAATCCGTGCCAGCTGCTGCAGTGACAATTATCCTTAACCTTCTGCACCACAAAGGAATTCCCAGAAAAAAGGCGTTAATAAAAAGGGTACATTGACTAGAAGTAAAGACTGCCTGCGCTCAAAAAAAAAGATTAGGAGTTCCCGTCTTGGCTTATCGGAAATGAATCTGACTAGCATCCATGAGGACGCAGGTTTGATCCCCGGCCTCACTCAGTGGGTTAAGGATCTGGCCTTGCTGTGAGCTGTGGTGAAGGTCTCAGACATGGCTCAGATCCCGCGTTGCTGTGGCTGTGGTGAAGGCCGGCTGCTACAGCTCCGATTTGACCCTTAGCCTGGGAACCTCCATGTGAAGCAGATGTGGCCCTAAAAAGACAAAGATAAATAAATATACATATATTAAATGCTCCCCCTCCTGGGATGCCCATGCTGGTCCTCCTTTGGTAAGACTCCTTCCCCAGTGCCAAGGCCATAGTGACTTGCTGGGTACTCGCTGATCCAGTTTTTTTGAAACCTGGAAGGACTGTCTCCCTGCCGTGTTTCACGTTTTTTGCTCTGACATGACATAAAACTCTGCCGAAAGCCATGCTTCTCTGGAGCAGGTCCTCAGAGTTATCCGAGAGGCTCGGTTGTTTATTGCCTTTATTTCTCAAGCACTTTTAAATTAATTAATTAATTTGAGCCACATCTGACGCACAGAGAAGTTCCCAGGCCAGGGTCAGAACCCAAACCATGGCAGCGGCCTGAGCCACAGCAGTGAACACGCCAGATCCTTAACCTGCTGAGCCACCGAGGAACTCCAGTTTACTGCCTACTTTTGTTGACAGTTCATTGCAAAATGATAACCACAATCAATTTAGATGGCATATTCATCCCCTCACACAATTACGGTGCATGTATGGTGACAACCCTAAAATTCTCCTCTCTTAGCAACTTTTTTTTCTTTTTTAGGGCTGCACCTGCGGCATATGGAAGTTCCCAGGCTAGGGGTCAAGTTGGAGCTGCAGCCGCCGGCCTATGCCACAGCCACAGCCACAGCTAAACTGAACCTTCGACCTACGCTGCAGCTTGCGGCAATGCTGGATTCTTAATCCACTGAGTGAGGCCAGAGATGGAACCCACATCCTCGAGGATACTAGTTGGTTTCTTAACCCATTGAGCCACAATAGGAAATCCTCTCTTAGTAACTTTTAATACACAATATGCAGTGTTGTTAACCATCACCATGTTGTACATTACACCCCCAGAATTTATTTTTTATTTATTTATTTTAGGGCCACACCTGCAGCATGTGGAGGTTCCCAGGCTAGGGACTGAATCAGAGCTATAGCCGCCGGCCTATGCCAGAGCTCTAGCAAAGCTAGATCCGAGCCGTGTCTGCAACCTGCACCACAGCTCATGGCAACACTGGATCCCTGAGCAAGGCCAGGGATCGAACCTGAGTCCTCATGAACACTAGTCAGGTTCATTCACCACAGAGCCACGACGGGAACTCTATTTTTCTTATAACAGGAATTTTGTAGGTTTTGACCACCTTCTCCCATTTCCCCCACCTTCCAGCCCCTGGCAACTGCCAATCTGTTCTCTGTTTCTGTGAGTTTGGTTATTTAAGATTTGTATGTGGAATCTAATAAAACTGAGCCATAGAAACAGATAGGAGAATGGTGGTGACCAGGGGCTGGGGGATGGGGGAAATGGGGAGATTCAGTATGATAATCTCGAGGTCCACCCGTGCTGCTGCAAATGGCATTATTTTGTCCCTTTTTATGGTTGAGTAATATTCCACCGTGTATGTGTACCACCTCTTAATCCATTCATCTGTCGATGGACATTTAGGTTGAGAGAGTGGACCTTAAATGTTCTCACCACCCAAAAGCAAAATGGTAATTGCGTGAGATGACAGAGATGTTCACTAACTTTACATGGAAATCACTTTGCACTAGACACAGGAATCACATCATCACGGGTACACCTTAAACTCACATGTTTTATGGCAATTGTATCTCAATAAATCTGAGGGGGGAAAGCACTCAGGCTTCACCCAGACCCCGTGAGGTGTTCACTGTGAATAATCCCATCTTCCTGATGGAAACTGAGGCCCAGAGGTGCTCAGCCACTTGCTCAGAACCACCCAGCTAGTAAGTGGCTGAGTTGGGACTCCCAGAAACGGGGCTGCAGCCTCCTCGGGTGTAACCCGCACAGCATCCTTGAACCTCCTTGGCATCTGCTTTTGTTGTTTGCAGGGGAGGGAGGCAGGTATGGCAGGAAGGGGAGACAGCTCAGCCTGGGTGGCTGGGCCCCAAGAGCCGGGCAGAGCGGAGGGAATTTCAGAAAACTGTTCTTGCCTGCCCTTTACTTTCTCCATCCATGTACCCTCTGCCTCATGGTATGGGTGGGAAATGCCTTGGTTAAAAGTAAGGACTTTGGGAGTTCCCACTGTAGCTCAGTGAGTTAAGGATCTGGTGTTGCCTCGGCAGTGGCTCAGGTCGCTGCTGTGGCCATGGTTAATTCCTGGCCCAGAAAACTCCATATGCAGTGGATGCAGCCAAAAAAAAGAAAAAAAAGAGTAATGATTTCGGTATCTGACAAATCTGGACCTGAAATCTCCCCTTTGAAAGTGACCCAACAACAACAACAAAAAAGAAAGTGATTCAGCCTCACCCAGGATCAGTTTTCCCACCTGTGAAATGGGGAGGGATGTGGAGGCTGTCAGGAGGCTGCGGCTGGACTCTCCCTTCCATCCCTACACAGTCCCCCCTCCCTTTTTTAATCTTTTTAGGGCCACACCTGTGGCATATGGAAGTTCACAGGCTAGGGGTCGAATCAGAGCTGCAGCTGCCAGCTTATGGCAACACAGGATTTGAACCTGGTTTGTGACCTACACCACAGCTCAAGGCAACGCTGGATCCTCAACCCACTGATCGAGGCCAGGGATGGAACCTGCATCCTCATGGATACCAGTCGGGTTTGTTTCTCCGGAGCCACAACGGGAACTCCCCCCACCTCCATTTCCTGATTACTCTGGGTGAGTAGGAATATGAGGAAACTATAAACTTCTATATTCTCTGAATTCCTTTGTATTTATTTATTTTTTAGCCATGCCCTCGGCTTGCAGATGTTCACAGGCCAGAAACTGAACTTAAGCCAAAGCAGTGATCAGAACCACAGCAGTCATAACATCATATCCTTAACTGCTAGGCCACCAGGGAATTCCCTGAGTTTTCTTTTAAATAGCTACATTTTATTTATATTTATTTCAAAGAAAAAAAAAGCTGTAGGAATAGCCTCAAACGAGCATTGTTTTTCCTCCTCCTTCTTTTTTTTTTAAAAAAAAGAAAAGCTGGGATCGTGGCTTTGGCCATCCAGGGAGCCCAGCCATTCTACTTCTTAGGGCTAAAATGTGCAAGTCTTGGAGCCAGACTGCCCAGGTTCAAATCCCAGCTCCTCAGCCAACTAGCTGGGTGACACCAGGTAGGTCACTTGGCCTCTCTGGACCTTAGCAGCCCCTTTTGTGGAATAGAGATAATAATCATAACTGTCCAAGAGCTCCCTGGTGGCTTAGCAGGTTAAGAATCCAGCATTGTCACTGCTGCTGCGGTGGCCCGGGTTCGATCCCTGGCCCCGGGATTTCCGCGTGCGGTGGGTGATATATAATATCAATAACAATCATAACTATCTGACTGGGTGGAGGTGGTGATTACACGAGGTGATGTGTCAATTGCTCAACACACAGGGTTAAGCACTCAACAAATGGTCGATGTGACCATCTCAGAACTGGCCAGAGAGGCCCAAAGTAAAAGATTAAGCCTAGTCTTCAAGGAGGCAAGAGGCTCAAACAGCCACAGAAACCCTGGGAGGCAGAAGTGGGTCCTTGCAAAGGAAAATCTCTGAGTAGCTAACACTGGACATCACCAGGATTCTCGCTGCCCAATCTCAAGGCTCAGTCTGGCCCCAGCAGGTTCTGCCAGCGCCTCTTCAGACGGTGCTGCCCGCAGCCGCTCAGCCTCCCGTTCTGCAAGCTGCACCCCGCCCCCCAGGTCGAAAGCGTTGATGGAAAAGAAGCCCGGCTCTCCTATCTGTCAATGTTCCAAAACTTTTATGTTCCCGCATTCACGGGGAACAGGAAGCAAGTGTCAATGATTCTCTTCTGATTTGGCGAGCCACCTGTCAAGGGGACATCATCACCAGGGCACGAGATGAAGCAAGGCAACCAATCAGAAGCGCGGGCTGCCTCTGCGAGTCAGTTTCACAGGAAGTTAGGTCTTAGGAAGGGATACAAGCCTCTTTGTTCAAAGCAGCTTCAGGGACAGCTGTGTATTAACTGAGGCGAGAAGGAGCTGGTAGCGCTTATGAATATTCACAAGGTCTGCGGCGCACAGGACAACGGGTTGTATCCAGTAGGAAAATCCTTTCTCTTTGGGGCTTCAGGACACAGATAGCCTTCAGGATACAGATTGCCTTCAGATCTTTGGGAAACTAGCCCCCCTCCCCATTACAATTTAAATTTATAAGTATTTGGTGGTGAGGGTTACACAACTGTATGCATTTGTCAGGACGCATAGAACTCAGCAAAAAGAGTGAATTTTACTGTATGTAAATTACACCTGATTTTTTTTTTCCAGCATATATAAGTTCGCAGTCCTACGCCACAGCCACAGCAACATGGGATCCGAGCTGCTTCTGCGACCGACACCACAGCTCACGGCAACTCGGGATCCCTGACCAAGCCATCCAGGAGTCAAACCCGCATCCTTATACCAGCTGGATTCGTTTCTGCCGCGCCACGATGGCAACTCCCTTTTTAAAAAAATTTTTTGGGAGTTCCCGTCATGGCTCAGTGGTTAACGAATCCGACTAGGAACTATGAGGTTGCGGGTTCAATCCCTGGCCTTGCTCAGTGGGTTAAGGCTCCGGCATTGCCGTGAGTTGTGGTGTAAGTTGCAGACGCAGCTTGGATTCCGTGTTGCTGTGGCGAAGGCCGGCGGCTACAGCTCCTGTTAGACCCCTAGCCTGGGAACCTCCACATGCCACGGGTGTGGCCCTAGATAAGGCAAAAAAAAAAAAAGACCAAAAAAAAAATTTTTTTTTTTGGCTACAGCGTGCAGTGGTTTGATGTGGGATCTCAGTTCCCAGACCAGGGACTGAACCCCGACCGCAGAGGTGAAAGGGCTGAATCTTAACCACTAGGCCATCAGGGAACTCCCCAACTGGTTTTTTTTCTTTTTTTTAAACCAATACTTGAGGAGTTCCACTCTGGTGACTCGGTGGGTTAAAGATCTGGCATTATCGCTGCAGTAGCTCTGCTTACTGCAGTAGAACAGATTCAGTGCCTGGCCCAGGAATTTCCACATGCCACGGGTATAGCCAAACAACAACTCATACTTGGGGAAAATAAAACATTCATGCAGCACGCAGGTATACAGACTGGTCAAAATGCATCCCACCAAACCCTTACTGTATGGAAATTATATCTCCATAAAATTAATTTTTAAAAACTGTAATTATCTGGTTGCCCTATTGCACTTTTTAAAGACCTGGCTCTAGAATTTTATTAGGTAGTATTAGATGCAAAATTAAGGCCACTAGAGTTCAGCTTTGCTGGTAGAAATCAGGGAGAATGAAAGGAGTTTTTTTTTTTTTTTGGTCACACCCATGGCACGTGGAAGTTCCCAGGCCAGGGATCAAACCCACCCCAGAGAAGTGACCCAGGCTGCTGCAGTGACAATGTAGGATCCTTACCCACCCTGTGTCACATGGGAATTTCCCAAAAGGATTTTTTTTTTTTGCTTTTTAGGTCCACACATATAGCATATGAAGGTTCCCAGACTAGGGGTCCAATCAGAGCTACAGCTGCCGGCCTACACCACAGTCATAGCAACATGGGGTCCGAGCTGCGTCTGCAACCTACACCACAGCGCACAGCAACGCCGGATCCTTAACCCACTGAGTGAGGCCAGGGATCGAACCCACAACCTCATGGTTCCTAGTGGGATTTGGGAACTCCAGGATTTCTTTTCCTTTATTTTTTTGCAGCCAAACCCATGAAATATGGACATTCCTGGGCCAGGGATTGAAGCTGAGCTGCAGTTGCGACCTGTGCCACAGCTGTGGGAACACCTCGTACTTTAACCTGCTATACCAGGCCGGGGATCAAACCCGTGCTTCTGCAGTGACCTGAGCCACTGCAGTTGGATTCTGAACCCACTGTGCCACAGCAGGATCTCCTGCCAGGATTCTTTTAAAAAAGAGATTTAAGGGGCTATTGAAGAAAATCATCAATTAACAACTTATAATAGGAGGAGAAAAGAGTTTTATTTGAGCCAAACTGAGGACTAGAGTCTGGACTAGATCACTCTGAGGAACTGCTCTGGAGAAGCATGGTTTTCAGCATGGTTTTACGTCTTGTCAGAACAAAGAATACTAAACAAGGCAAGGAGGTATTCCTTCACGGTTTAAAAAAACAAAACAAACAAAAAACAACAGGGAGTTCCCACTGTAGCGCAGCGGAAATGAATCCGACTAGGAACTGTGAGGTTGTGGGTTCGATCCCTGGCCTTGCTCAGTGGGTTAAGGATCCAGCATTGCCGTGAGCTGTGGTGTAGGTCGCAGACGTGGCTCAGATCCTGCATTGCTGTGGCTGTGGTACAGGCCGGGGGATGTAGCTCTGATTTGACCCCTAGCCTGTGAACCTGCCATACGCTGCAGGTGTGGCCCTAAAAAGCACAAAAAAAAAAAAAAAAAAGTTGGAACACTGTATGTAAATAAACAAAGCTAGAATGCACTTTCACACTATATACAAAAATAAACTCAAAATGGCTTAAAGACTTAAATAGAAAACATGACACCATAAAACTCCTCGAAGAGGACATAGGCAAAACATTCTTTGAAATAAATCATATCAATGTTTTCTTAGGTCAGTCTCCCAAGGCAAGAGAAATAAAAGCAAAAAGGAACAAATGGGACCTAATCAAACTTATAAGTGTTTGAACACCAAAGGAAACGATAAACAAAATGAAAAGATTATCTATGGACTGGGAGAAAATATTTGCAAAGGATGTGACTGACAAGGGCTTAATTTCCAAAATATACAGACATTTCATACAACTCAATAACAAAAAGCCTCCAAACAACCCAATCAAAAAACGGGCAGAAGACCTGAGTAGACATTTCTCCAGAGATATACGGATAGACGAGAGGCATGTGAAAGGATGCTCGTCATCACTAATTATTAGAGAAACGCAAATCAAAACTACAATGAGGTACCACCTCATACCAGCCAGGATGGCCATCGTTAAAAAGTCTGCAAATAATAAGTATTGAGTGGGTGCAGGGTAAAGGGAACCCTCTTACATTGTTGGTGGGAATGTAAATTGGTGAAGCCACTGTGGAAAACAGTATGAAGATTCCACAAACAATTAAAAGTGGAGTTAGCATATGATCCAGCAATCCCACTCCTGGGAGTCTATCCAGCCAAATCTACAATTCAAAGAGAGACATGCACCCCAGGGTTTACTGCAGCACTATTTACAATAGCCAAGACCGGAAAACAACCCAAATGTCTGTTGACAGATGAATAGATAAAGATATGGTTTATATATACAATGAAATATTACTCAGCCGTAAAAAGAATGAAATAATGCCATTTGCAGCAACATGGATGGACCTAGAGATCATCATACTAAGTGAAGTAAGTCAGACAGAGAAAGACAAATAATCATATGGCATTACTTACATGCAAAATCTAAAAAAAAGATACAGATGAACTTATTTACAAAACACATTCGCAGACTTCAAAAATAAATTTATGGCTACAAAAGGGAAATGTGGGGGCGAGTAGTAAGTTATGAGGTTGGGGTTAACATATACACAATATCCATATATAAAAGATAATCAACAAGGACCTACTTATAGCACAGGGAACTATATTCAGTATTCTGTAATCACCTATATGGGAAAAGAATCTGACAGAGAATGGATATATGTATATATATAACTGAGTCACTTTGCTGTACACCTGAAACTAACACACCACTGTAAATCAACTACACACTGACATAAAATAAAAATTAAATTAAAAAGATTAAATTCTATAAATATGTGGATATATATAAAATGGAATATTACTCAGCCACGAAAAAGAATGAGATAATGCCATTTGCGGCAACATGGATGGAAATAGGGATTCTCATACTAAGTCAGAAAGAGAAAGGTAAATACTATATGATATTACTTTGAAGTGGAATCTAAAATATAACACAAATAAACTTAACCACAAAAGAGGAACAGATTCACAGACATAGAGAACAGACTTGTGGTTGCCAAAGGGGAGGCAGGTGGGAGAGGGAAGGATTGGGAGTTTGGGGTTAGGAGATGCAAAGCAGTATATGTAGGATGGATAAACAAGGTCCTGCTGGATAGTCCAGGGGAATATATTCAATGTACAGAAATAAACCACAATGGAAAAGAATAGGAAAAAGAATGTACGTATATATATGTCTGACTGAATCACTCTGCTATACATATAGCAGAAATTAATACAACATTGTAAATCAACTATATTTCAATAAATTTTTTTTTTTTTTTTTTTTTTAGGGCTGTACCTGCGGCATATGGAAGTTCCTGGCTAAGGGTTGAATCAGAGCTGCAGCTGCTGGCCACAGCCACAGCCACAGCAATGCCAGATCCAAGCCGCGTCTGTGACCTACACCACAGCTCACGACAATGCCGGATCCTTTAACCCATTCAGTGAGGCTAGGGGTCGAAGTCGAGTCCTCATGGATACTAGCCGAGTTTGTCACCACTGAGCCACAATGGGAATTCCTATACTTCCATAAATTTTTAAAAATTAAAAAATGTAAACACCATTTGGCAGTCCCTCAGAAAATTAAACACAGAATTGCCATATGATCCAGTAATTCCATGTCTGGGTTTATACCTAAAATAACTGAAAGCAGCCATTTGAAAGAAAACTTGGGCACCCGTGTTCATAGCAGCATTACTCACAACAGCCAAAATGTGGAAACAACCCAACTGTCCAAGATGAAAGGATAAACAAAATGTGGCATGTACACAAAGTTGAACATTTGCCTTAAAAAAGAATGAAGTTCTGATCCATGTTACAACACGGATGAATCTTAAAACACTGTGCTCAGTGAAATAAGGCGGGTACAAGAGGATAAATACTGTATGACTCCTCTTATTTGCTGTATGAATAGGTAAAATCTTAGAAATAAGATTAGGGGAGTTCCCGTCCTGGCTCAGCGGAAACCAATCTGACTAGCATCCATGAGGACGCAGGTTGAATCCCTGGCCCTGCTCAGTAGGCTAAGGATCTGGAGTTGTGGTGAGCTTCGGTGTAGGTGGTAGACACGGCTCGGATCTGGTGTTGCTGTGGCTGTGGTGTAGGCTGGCAGCTTCAGCTCTGATCCGACCCCTAAACTGGGAACCTCCATATATGCCCATGGGTGCAGCCCTAAAAAGACCAAAAAAAAAAAGGGGGGGGAGAAAGAAAGAAGATTAGGGGTTACCAGGGACTTTGGGTGGGGGAAGAGGAAGTTAGTGTTTAATAAGTAGACTTTCAGTTTAGGATGATTAAAAAAAATTCTGGAAATGGACAGGGTTGATGATTATGCAACACCGGGAATGTACTTAATGCCACTGGATTGTACATTGGAAAATGGTTAAAACGGTACATTTTATGGTCCTTGTACTTTACCACAATTTAAAAAGAATCTATCCACATTGGAAACAAAAACAGTGTAATTATTTTGGTCACGTTTGGGTTTCCCATCCTTCCAGGCAAACTCCTGTTTCTCTCCCTGACCCTTCGACTACGGTTCCTGGAACTTTCTCCCGGGCTCTACCTCCTGGACCAGCCCAGACGAGGGAAAGGAAGGCTCTTGAAGGAGGAGGCGGCCGCGGCAGACAAGGGGCAGAGCTTCCCACCACTAAGGCCCCGGAGTCTTCCCCGGGGGCTTCCTCTTAGCCCCGGATGTGGGAAGGGAGGGCCAGGATGCCCAGGGGACTTAGCCAAGACAGGAAGCCCCACACCCGGAGGGGCCTTAAAGAGAGGGCTGAGGCAGGGCCGCGGAATTCGCGTCCAGGATTTGGCCTGCTGAGTCCACGGAGAGGGTGAGTGGCGGCTGCTCCCGCCTCTGGGGGCAAAGCTGGGCCTCCAGCCCCATCCCCCATGAGGACGCAGGGCTCCAGGTCCCACCCGCTCCGTGGGCCTGATCCTCCCCAGGTTGGGCAGGGGCTGGCCCCACTGTGGGTCTCTCGGCTCCCTCTTGCAGCACCTGCAGGATGAAGGCTCTCTCCCTCCTCTTTCTCCCGCTGCTGGGGCTGCTGGTGCAGGGCGAGTCGCTGTGTCCCATGGATGAAGCCATCAGTGAGAAGATCCGCGATGTCACCAGGTTCCTAAGTAAGGACCCTCACGTCCAGCCTCGGCAGGGGCCGCTCTGATTCCGGACATGGAGTGACTACCAAGCCAGCCCCCATCCCAGCCTGAACCAAATCCCAGCCCCAGTCCCAGCCTAACCTCAACCCAAAGCCAACTCAATACCAGCTCCTACCTGGTTGCATACTGAACCACAGCTCCAGACCCTCCTCCCGCCAAAACGCCCACCTCCAGACGCAATCCTGGGAGGTGATGAGCTCGCCACCGCCTGGGGAGCTCTCCTCAGCGCCTGGGCCACCTGGGCCGTCCCCAGGGGAGTTTTTTTGACCCCTTGCCCATCTCCAAACCCCCAGGGCCCAGGCAGCATGAGAACAGGGGAGGGGCAGCTTGGTTTCACGGTTCCCACCACCACCGCCATCCCTTCCACAGTTCCTGAGGCATTAAGGAACATCGGCCTGGAATGCCGGAGTGTCACCGCCAGGGGGGACCTGGTCACCTGCCCCGCCGGTGAGTACAGAACTCGTCTAGACTCTCAGTACCCGGTAACCCCCTCCCCGATGTCCAGCCTCTCTTTCTCTAGGACCACAAGTCCCAGTCTCTACTTCCCTGATGTCCCGGTCCTCAGCATCTCTGGAAGCACAAATCCAGCCACTCCCAGCCTGTCTCTTTCCCCAGTCCCTGGACCCCATTTCCTCAGGACACTTGTGTCCATGCCCCCAGCCGCCAGCCTCCCCGCCGCCAGCCTCCCCGCCACCCACACATCTGACTCCAGTCCCCTGGACTCCCAGGCTGGCAGCCTCTGGCTCGGGTTCTAAGCTGCTCCTTCCTCATTCCCACCCGCAGGCTTTGCCGTCACTGGCTGCACGTGTGGCTCCGCTTGTGGCTCTTGGGACGTGCGCGCTGAGACCACCTGCCACTGCCAGTGCGCTGGCATGGACTGGACCGGTGCTCGCTGCTGTCGCCTGCAGACCGGCATAGCTGGAAGAACCTAAGTTTGCATCCGCGCATCACTGGGCCTGGGGGCGTGGCCAGGCCCCAGAGAGGGCGGGGTCACGGTCCAGAAGGGGCGGGGCCAGGCCTCTGTTGGGCGGGGCTGGAAATAAAGAAGAGGAAGCGGAGCTCCTGGACCCTGTGCCGTGTCTTCTGTGGGGTATAGGGTGACTGAGCTGGAGCCTCCAAAAAGAGTGAGGCACACAGGCTCTGGAAAGAAGGCAGGGGGATGACAACCATGGCTTTCTTTGCCCCATTTCCCTCTCCTCCCTTGCTGTCCCCCACTTCTACTTCTGAAAACAGGGCCTTAACTTCCTTTAACGACACTCTCACCCAAGGCTCGTGGCTTCCATCAAAAGGGGAAGGGGATGTTACCTTTGAGGCCACCTTGACTGTCACTCTCGGGTCTTGGGGCTCCTGGGAAGTTGCTGAGTCATTCTCCCCCACCTCCCACGATAGGCCTCATCTGGGATCCGGGGTTGGGACTGGACAGGAGCCCACTATCCCCCACTGCAGGGAATATTTCAGGGCCTCAAGCCAGGGGACTGGTTTGCTCTCTGGTATATCCTGGCGCTTAGAAAAGAGCCCGGCACATAGTAGGTGCTCAGGAAATGTCTATAAATAACCACGCATGTGGATACACCCCCTAGGTGCACACACTACATGCACACACACACTTACACATGGCCATGTGCGCACACAATACACAACCCACTTACCACAGTCACACAGAGACACCCTGCCCTCAGACACACGTGTCCACCATGGGGAGGGACCTAGGTACAGAGAGAGACACATGGATGCCTCAGATAGTCTCCTGTGCTTTCAAGATCAAGTCCCCACCCCCGCCTGGATGATGCTGGGCTCAGTCTGGAGTTGAGGCCCTGGAACACGAATCCTCAGCATCTCTGGGGGCACAAATCCAGGTGACTCCAGGTCCAGGGTCCTGAGAATCCTAAAAATGCAGCCTCTGAGAGATGTGGACAGAGGCTTTAGAACACTTGGTACAGAGTCTTGAAAGGAAGCCCAGACACAAATGTCGGTCTCCAGCAGCACACGCCAAAGGACGGAGAATGGGTAACAGGGTGGGGCTCTGGGTTTCAGGATGTTTTGGACCCTCCTTCTGAGGTGGGAGGTAGGTGGGCCCCTGGGCTGAGAACAGCTGGGATGTGTCAGGCTGAGTAAACTGGGCCTTGCTTCTCTTTGATACGTCAGGGAGAAAGCTAATGGCAGGAGCTGAGCTCTGCTGGAGTAAAAGATGACCACTTCAATCACTTCCGGGGTCAAGGAGAGCTCCCCAATTACACATG
>PVHT021183507.1:5341708-5352046 GCA_004024745.2 Catagonus wagneri
GAACCCGTAATTTCATGGTTCCTAGTCGGGTTCGTTAACCACTGAGCCACGACGGGAACTCCCATCTTTTTTTTTCTTTTTTCTTAGGGCCACACCTGCAGCATATGGAGGTTCCCAGGCTAGGGGTCTAATCCGAGCTGTAGCCCCCAGCCTACACCACAGCCACAGCAGCGCGGGATTGGAGCTGTGTCTGCAACCTACACCACAGCTCACGGCAACGCCGGATCCCTAACCCACCGAGTGAGGCCAGGGATCGAACCTGCGTCCTCATGGGTACTAGTCAGATTCATTTCCACTGAGCCATTATGGGAACTCCGCTTTAGAATCCATCTTGACCAAAAGATGTGCACACATATTGGGGAGGGCCCTGTGTCCAGTCAGGTTTGAGCAATAAAACAAGATAATAGGCCAAAGAAAAACAAAGACCGGGAAGAAGTGTCCTGTATAAGTGATTTAAATCCCCTCTCTGGGACATTCTTCATTCGGGGGGACACCCACACCCATGCCCCTTTGGTCTTTGCCTCCTTGAAATATTCTTGCTTTCAAGGTGGCAGAAATCAGGGCAATTCTGCTTTTAGCCTCTAGCTGGTCTAGTGATGTATTCCTGGTCTTCACGCAGGCTGCCCAGGTTCAATTCCTGAGCAGAGAATTAAGATCTCGGGTCAAACCATCACTCACTGCGGTCTCTCCGAGGTCACTCCCACTGGCAAACTGTCCTTTTTTTTTTTTTTTTTGCTTTTTTTGCTTTTTAGGGTCACACCCGCAGCATATGGAGGTTCCCAGGCTAGGGGTCGAGTCAGAGCTGTAGCTGCCGGCCTATGTCACAGCCACAGCAACACCAGATCCAAGCAGCGTCTGCGACCTACACCACAGCTCACGGCAACGCCGGATCGTTAACCCACTGAGCAAGGCCAGGGATTGAACCTGCAACCTCATGGTTCCTAGTCGGATTCGTTTCCTCTGAGTCACAATGGGAACTCTCAAGCCCTGTCCTTTGAACTGTTTTGCAGACACTGAAATCCCCATCAGCTGGAAGAAGTTAACTACATGATGACCAGAGAGTGTAGCCGCCACAAGTCCAAGAACTAGACTCAAGAAATGGGAACAAACTGACCCTGGAAGTGAAGATTAACTGTACTTAAAATAATCAAGATGACACTGATCAGATCACTGCACAATCAGTTTCAAGATGACTGTAGGATCTGACTGTGCTATTCTGCACATAGTCCCCTCCCTCCACTAAATACCTTTGAAACCCTTTTTTTTTAATTAAAAAAATGTTTTTTCCCCTTTTAGGGCCGCACCCACAGCATATGGAGGTTCCCAGGCTAGGGGTTTAATCAGAGCTACAACTGCAGGCTATGCCACAGCCACAGTCATGCAGGATCCGAGCCGCGTCTGTGACCTGCACCACAGCTCACGGCAACACCAGATCCTTAACCCACTGAGTGAGGCCAGGGATGGAACCCGCAACCTCATGGTTACTAGTTGGATTCGCTTCCACTCCGCCACAACGGAAACTCCTTAGATTCCTTTTTTAAAGTTTTTGCCCCCCGGTCAGCAGCTGGGAGCTGACTTTTGAACAGGACCCTGCCTTCTCCCCAGCATAAAGCAAATTCTCCTTTCCAACCAACACTTGTCTCTTGAGTATTGGCTTTTGAGTAGCAAGCAAGAGGCTGAACCTGAGTTTGGTAATAGGAGAAAACTTTGATATTGTAGCCAGTCCAAAATGAAATGGGCCTTAAGTGTAAATATACATTTGATTTTGAAGACTTAGTACCAAAAAAATGTAAAATATCTCAATAAACACATGGTTCACAAACAACCCACTTAAAAAATGGGCAGAAGATCTAAATAGACGTCTAACCAAAGAAGACATACAGATGGCTAGCAGGCACATAAAAAGATTCCCAACATCACTAATTATTGGATAAATGAAAATTAAAGCCACAATGAGATATCACCTCAACTTGTCAGAATGGCTGTGGTCAAAAAGACTACAGACAGCAAGCGTTGGGAGGATGAGGAGGAAAAGGAACCCTAGTACACTGTTGAAGAATGTAAATTGGTCCAGCCACAATGCAAAACTGTACTGAGTTTCTTCGAAAAAAACCTAAAAAAAAAATAGAACCCACATGATTCAGAAATTCCACTCCTGGGTGTATATCCAAAAAAATGAAAACACTAATTTGAAAAGATAAATGTACCCCAAGTTCATAGCAGCACTGTTTACAATAGTTAAGATATTATAGAAGAAGTCAAGTGTCCATCAACAGATGAATGGATAAAGAAGATGTGGTACATATATACAATGGAATATTACTCAGCCATAAAAAGGAATGGCTGAGTTTGGTAACAGCCATTTGCAACAACACAGATGCACTTGGAGGGCTTAGTGAGATAATCAGAGAAAGACAAATACTGCATATTATCAATTGTACGTGGAATCTGAAAAACGGAATGAATATAATTAACCAAACAGAAACAGATTCACAGATGTAGAGAACAAACTTGTGGTTACCAGTGGGGAGAAGGAAGGTGGGAGGGGTAATACAAGGGGAAGAGATTAAGAGGTACAAACTGTTGTGTATAAAATAGACAAGCAACAAGGATGTATTGTGCAGCACAAGGAAATATAGCCATTATTTTGTAATAATTTAATTTTTTTTTTAGGGCCACTCTTACGGCATATGGAGGTCCCAGGCTAGGGGTCGAATTTGAGCTGCCGGCCTACACCACAGCCACAGCAACACCATATCAGAGCCACATCTGAAACCTACACCACAGCTCATGGCTACACCAGATCCTTAACCCACTGAGCAAGGCCAGGGATCGAACCTGTGTCCTCATGGATACTAGTCAGATTCATTTCCACTGAGCCACAATGGGAACTCCTACTCTGTCTCATTTTAATCCTCAGCTTTTAAGGTCAGACAGGCTCAAAGAGAGCTTTAAGATGCCTAGCCAGAGTGTAGACCGTGTGAGTGCATGAATATGTATAAGGATGCAAATGAGCGTGCCATGCACACACGTGAGCAGATGTGTGACTGGGGACACTCAGGAGCTTGTGCGTGCAAGTGTGTGTGCGTGTGTCGAGGGGGTCAGGGCAGGTGAGCAGATGTGTGGATGAGGGTGTGCTTCTGAGTGATTCTCCAGGGGTCTCCAGGTGGAGGGGGAAACTACTTCCGGGGTTAGGTCAAGATGAAGTCTGGCCACAGTCCCAGATGGGGGTGTGGTGTTCTAGTGGTTAGTGCCCATTGCCCCATATCCGTTCCCTCCCTCCAAGGGGCCTTGAAGAAGTAGAACTTCTTAGGGCGGAGCTGAGTGCTGGGACTGGGGCAGAGGAAAGGAAAGTGTTGGGGACCTAGGAATCCTAGCTCCAAGGCTGTATGCTCCTGCCACTAAAAGTGGAACTCTGGGGGTGTCACAGTGTCTCCCCTGAGAGCAAGGGGAGACAGGAGGGTGAGGTTCGCCTCGATAGATGGACACACACACACACACACACACAGAGCTTCCTGAAGAGTTCCAAGACTATCCTTTTTTAAAAACTATTTTCATTGAGTATAATTGTCATAGGACATCGTGTAGGTTCACGATGCACAGTGTGCTGATGCGACACATTCATATGCTGCAATATGGGGACCACCGTAGCATTAGTGAGCGCCTCTGCCCCAAGCTCCTGACCACTCGATCCCACGTCCAGGTCTACGGGCATCTCTTCTTGATCCCCCCCGACGCCTCTCGTCTCCAAGCCAGGGTTGGGGTAAGGATGCCCCGGGGTGGGAGGGTCCTGGATCCCTGAAAAGAGGATGACCTCTGCTTCCTTCCCTCCACCGCAACGCAGGGGTTTCCTCATCTGCCAAGACGCTTTCCGGTGGGTGGGGATGTGTGCAGATAAATTGGCAGGCTGGGGACCATGGAGACCGAGGAGATCTACATGAACCAGGGCATCAAGATGCAGGCGGCGGCCTTCAAAGACAAGAAAAAGGGGCCTCCAGCCTGTAAAGAAGGTCAGGAACCTCGGGGGCGGGGGGCAGAGGGGAGAGGTCAAGGCGGAGAGGCTGGAATGAGAGGGGTCTAGGGCCGAAAGTGTGTGTGTGGGGAGCAGAGGGTTCCTTCCGCTACTCAAAACATGCGTGTTTCTGTGTACCACCCAAATGTTCACACGCATCCTCTCCTCTTAAGATGAAGGTTATTTCTACCCGCACGCCTTATCTTTACCCCCAGAAATTTGTCACTCGCAGAATTTGGTGAACCAAGGTGTCTGTGCCCCCAGAGCTCACAGCGGGTTTTTTTCCACAACCCCTCCCACCGACCTGCCCACAGGTGCAGATGACCCTGCCTATGAGAATATCACCTTGACCTTCAGAAACCGGGATCAGCCAAAAGGCAGTCATTCACCGCCCAAGAATAAGGGTAAGTAGCTGCCTGCCAGGGCGCGTCACACGGCCTTGGGAGGGCCTGCGGGGACGTGGGGCAGCGTGTAGAGGTCAGGGTCAGTGGCTCTGGTGTGATGCCAAGGCTTGTGTGTGACAGCGGTAGGGGGTAGCTCTGTAGCTGGCGACGATGACCGTGGTGTGACTATCCTCGTGGAAGTGTTGCTGAAGGTCTGGGTGACAGTGATGGCATCTAGGTGACCATGGAATGGATGAGGAAGGAACCCCCTAGACGGAGCTCGTGAGGTCTGGTGATGGGGACAGTGCTGGCAACGTCGGGCAGCGATGGCGGTGGCTGTTGGTGGTGGGGATGATAAAGGGAGCATGATGGTGATTACCGGGGGCGACCGCAGGCGGCACTGGCCAGGGCGCATGGTGGTGGCAGTGTTGTGGATGGTCCCAGCGATTTTTACTATTGGGACCAGTGGGTGTGGGTGACAGAGCTCTCGGTGGTGGTCTGGGTGGCCGTGCTGGGCCCTGGAGGTAACCTGTGCTGCCTCTGCCCCAGTCCCAGCCCGGGCCAGGCCACCCTCGGACCCTGCCCAGCTCCCCCATTGGTTGCACCGAGCCATGATGAGCCTACACGTCCTCCTCGCCCTGTCCTGCATTGCCCTCTTGGCCTTGGTCCTGGTGAAGAGTGAGTGGGGGTTTGGTTTGGCTTTTTGGTGGCAGGAACAAGGGGCTGGGGTGGCAGAGAGGGGGTCCCCAGGGGCTGGGCAGATTCAGTGCTGCTGCCAACCACAGAACAGAGACGATTTGAAGTTGTTCTTGCCCCCCCCCCCCCGCCGCCATCCTGAACAGATTCCGAGCTGTCCCAGGAGCTGCTGGTCTTGAAAAGGGAGCTCCGGAACGGTGAGAGGGGGCCCTGGGTTGGGGTGCGGGCCGTGGGGGCAGCGGTGACACGGGCCTCCCCGCTCCACACCTGCAGTCTCCACTTGGGTGCAAGAGTGGCAGGAAGAGCAGAAGAAAGACTGGAGCACCGTGAGGCAGAACCTCAACTCGGCCAAGAAAGTCATGGAGACGGTCGAGAACAAGGTCCAGGAAGGGAACCAGAAACTGAGGACACTGCCAACAGGTGCCCTTACAGACCTTCACTGGGCAGATCTGTCTCCATGCCCAGTGTTGGGCTGGGTGCTGGGTGGGGGAGTCAGGGAGGGGACAACGGGGCGCCCATCCTCCCGGAGCACAGGATTTAGAGGCGGTGATGGAAGTCACCCTCCAAGTCACTCAGGGAGTATATAAATGCTGCTGGGAACCCCAAGTACACACGCTCTGTGGCAACCCAGATTGGGGGTTGGGAAGGGAGGGGCTTCTTTTTTTCTGCTCTCTTAGGGCCGCACCCACGGCATATGGAGGATCCCAGGCTAGGGGTCTAATCAGAGCTACAGCCGCCGGCCTACGCCACAGCCACAGCAACACGGGATCCGAGCTGCGTCTGCAACCTACACCACAGCTCACGGCAACGCCGGATCCTTAACCCACTGAGCAAGGCCAGGGATCGAACCCGCAAGCTCATGGTTTCTGCTGGAGCCATGAGGGGAACTCTGGAGGGGTTTTCTAAAAAAGGTGCTAAAGCCACACCAAGGGCGTTCAGAGCGTGTACCCACATGTGTTCATTTGTTTCTGCACTCGCATTCCATGATTCCTGAAGATAAAACTTTCTCCTTTATCTTTTCCCCCAAACCCAGAACTGAATGCAATCAAGGCTGAATTAAAGAACATTGTTAAGATGCTGACGACGCCAAGTCCAAGTAAGTTGGGGCTGGGGAGGTGGATAGGCCCCCATTTGGCCCCAGGTTCTCTTCCAAGAGTGGGATCTGATTGACCTAGGGGTTCCACCCGCTATTCCCCCCGCTCCCACAGAGCCCACACCTAAATAAATGAGAAGACATCAAAACCCTGGCTGCCGAATGGAGGACAAGGTTGCACCTCTTAGTGAAGATGGAAAATGGGGGCCCCAGTCTGGTGTGAACCTGTGTTTCATTCTGCCTGTAGAAAACCATGTGTCCCAGTGAATGAGTGTTGCAGCTTTGTGTGTGTGCCTGTGCGTGTGTGGTGGGGGGTAAGCACTTCACAAAGGGTGGGTATTTCCGTGTGCCCCACAGGAAGGTCTTATGGGTGAATGCTGAGAGTCACAGCAAGTGGGGTGTGCACCCCTGTGTCGCTGCACAGGAGACACGGGCGTACTGTGGTGTGTTGTGAGTGCCATGCACACCACCTTGGGTGGCAGTGTCAGCAGGGACCACAAGGTGCGTCCCTGTGGATGTGGGTGACACGTGTTGCATGTGAGTGTTTCACCGTCAGAGTAAACACACCTGTGTCCTGTGGAATGGAGATGTGCAGGGGCGGGGGTGGCATACACCGTGGGGCTGTGTCTCTGTAATTGTGGGTGTGCCCGTCACTGCCTGTGCCCGTGTGAACAGGAATGTGTGGACCTGAGTGTGTCTGATCATGCCACCAAGGGTGCAGAGAGTGTGTACTGGCGCACGCGTCCGTCCCTTTCTGCACTCTCATTCGGTGGTCCCTCAACATAAAGGCCAAGGGGAAACAACGCGGCTTTCCCATCTGTTATTGGCGTGGCGGGTGGGGGGCGGGGGGCTCTGGGACCTGGTGGGGCAGTGTTACGACTCGGGGAACGGGGAAGGTCACACCATGAGCACGTGGATGTCATACCGGGAACCCTGGGGGCACGAGGTGATGTGAGAAGGAACACCCCCAGTGTATCCCTATGTGTCCACGAACGAGTTCCAGAGGGGCAACTGAGTCCCCGAACCTGAGTGTGTGCATGAGAGTTTGTGGCCTGAGACATCCAATGTTTCCCCAAAGGTGCAGCGGTCTGCCGATATATGGGCCCCTGAGTATGCGCTGTGCTCTTGAGTGTATCTGTCCACGGAGCACGTATCCACTTGTGCACACGCCCCTAAGTGTGCTATTCCCACGGCTCACGGACGTACATCCCTTAAGAGAAGGCGTGCCCACGAACATGCGCATGGACCTGAGAGAGTGGACGCGTGCGCATGGCCATATGTGTATCTCCGGGACAGTTGAGCGCGTCGCATACATGTGCCCCTACGACGAGAATGTGTACCCGAGGGCACGCGTGTGCCCCTGGGACGAGAGGACATATGCCCAAGACCGCACATGTGCCCGAGACAGACATGTGACCACCGTCAAACGTGCGCTCCTGAGCGCCGGTGATGGTGGGCCCACCAAGGCCAGCAAGGCAGCCCTCAGTCCGACCCCCACGGACTCGGGTGCCCCCGTGTGGCCGCTGTCCGGAATCGCCCCGCGCGCCCCCGCCCACATGCCCCTCCCGCCGCGGCGCCTGCGCACGCCCGCGCCTTTCACGGCGCCGTAAAGCAGCTCGGCCGAATCGGCGGCCGCGGTTCCCGGTGAGACCCCGCCCGCTACGACCCCTCCCAGCGCGGAGCCCGCTCCACTCCACTCCCCGATCCCTCCCGGCGGGTCTTTGGGTCCTGGGCCAAGGTCTCGGGGTCCGCGATCCCCGGTCAGTTCGCCTCGTCTCACCCCGGGGCACCGCGAAGAGGGTGGGCTCCTCGCAGGTCCCTCTGCCTTGTCCACTCCCGGGCCGGCATCCGGATCTTTCCGCGGCTTAGCTCATCAGCCCCATGGCAGCCGGGTGGAAGGGTCTCAACACCCCCCCCCATCTTGCGCGTTGGGAACTCCCCGTGTAGGCAGCTGCGCACCGGGGCAGGGGCATCCTGGAGCTCCCGAGATTCCCCTCCTCCACTGGTCTTCCCATACCCCATGCAGACCTGGTTGGGTTCCTCTCACCAACCCTAGGCTTTTTTGCCTCTGGACCTGGCCCTGCATAGTCTGGGCGGGGTTCTCAACCACCCCTCCCCACCCCACCCTTGGAGGAAGGGGGTCTCAGCGCCCTTGGGATGCCCCCCATCGGCTGCCATCCCCTATGGCAGTTACAATGTGATTGTCTCAGCACCCCCTGCAGGTTTTCTCCCAACAACCCCTTTCCGGGCCTCCCACCACCGACTGCAGTGGCTACACGCCCTGGGATGGGAGGGTCACAGCGCCCCCTCCTGGCTCCCCTAACTTCCGGGTCCCACTGTGCGCCTACCTTTCTGGAGAGCACGAGGGTAGGGGGCTCCCAACACCTACTCTGGCCGCCCGTCCGGTCTTTTTCCAAACGTAGGCCCATTCAGAGGCATGCTTCATGCAGGACAAATCGGAGTTGCCCCAAGGCAAAGGCTTGGAAGGGTTCCCGGCATCCTTTTTTTCCTTGCCTCGGGTATCTTGCCCGTTCCTCCAGCCCCCAATGCTCATGGCCTTCGGTCTCGACGCTGTTTCTGCTCCTCTCTCTCCCTGTTTCCCTGGCTTTCACGTTGGGAAGTCGGCACTGTTGCTGCTGGAGCGCACGGTGGGAGAGGGGCAGTTGCCAGTGTCCTCCCGTGGCCGCGCATTCTTCTCCCCTACCTGCGCTGGGTCTGACGCTCCGGCCCCTGTGCGTTAGTTTTATAGTTACTCGCACAGGTGACGGAAGGTTCATGATGGCGCTGTTAACGCCTAAGGGTCACCTGGACCTCGAGGGTTGGGTCGTTTCGGGCGCCCCCTTCTGGTTCCCCTCTTGTATCGCCTCCCACCTTGCTCCACGACCCTCCTTCCCAAACCTTCTCCTCGCCAAGAATAGAAACCTACCCCAGCTCCCCTTCTGTCGCTGGCTGGACGTAATGGACAAACGCTTTATGCGCAGGTGGAGGCCTGCTTACCTTCCACTCATCTCTTCCCACGTGGGATGTCAGCGATGGAGCACACAAGGGAGGTGAGGGGCAGGGGGTCCTTCCCGCCTTTGACACCCACGTTTCCTCGTCTCCCGGCAGGGCGGTGGCTGCGCCATGGAGGCGCGCTTCACGCGCGGGAAGTCGGCGCTGCTGGAGCGCGCGCTGGCGCGGCCCCGCACGGAGGTGAGCCTCAGCGCCTTCGCGCTGCTCTTCTCGGAGCTGGTGCAGCACTGCCAGAGCCGCGTCTTCTCCGTGGCGGAGCTGCAGGCGCGCCTGGCCGCGCTGGGCCGCCAGGTGGGCGCCCGCGTTCTGGATGCGCTGGTGGCTCGAGAAAAGGGTGCCCGGCGCGAAACCAAGGTGCTGGGCGCCCTGCTCTTCGTTAAGGGCGCCGTGTGGAAGGCGCTCTTCGGCAAGGAGGCGGACAAGCTGGAGCAGGCCAACGACGACGCGCGCACCTTCTACATCATCGAGCGGGAGCCGCTCATCAACACCTACATCTCGGTGCCCAAGGAGAACAGCACGCTCAACTGCGCCAGCTTCACGGCGGGCATCGTGGAGGCGGTGCTCACGCACAGCGGTTTCCCTGCCAAGGTCACGGCCCACTGGCACAAGGGCACCACGCTCATGATCAAGTTCGAGGAGGCGGTCATCGCCCGAGACCGGGCCCTGGAGGGCCGCTGACCCCGCGGAGATAAAGAATGCAGATGGCTCCCTTCCCAAGTGTGTCTTGTGTCTTGTGTGAGGGCCTCCGAGATCCGCTCAACACCTTGAGCCAGGCCCCTGCCTCAGACTGATGAGGGAGGCCAAGGCCCAAGCATGTTAATTATATAGAGGGGAGGCGGGGAGGGGCACCGTGGGGGTTGGGGCGGGCTGGGGGCAGAGGGAAGACAAATCAGGCGGAAGGAGCTGCAGGTGTGGCTGGAATGGGGAGAATGCTGGCACTTTCTGGAATCATAATTGGAGGCCATCTGTAGGCTGAGGCTGAAGAGGTGGGGGGAAGGGGGGCATCCGGTGGAGGGACCAAGGCGACGGAGATTTCTTTATTTTTTTTATTTTTGTTTTTTTGCCTTATCTAGGGCTGCACCCACGGCATATGGAGATTCCCAGGCTACCGGTCTAACAGGAGCTGTAGCCAATGGCCTACA
>PVHT021183507.1:5353046-5374236 GCA_004024745.2 Catagonus wagneri
TGGAATCATAATTGGAGGCCATCTGTAGGCTGAGGCTGAAGAGGTGGGGGGAAGGGGGGCATCCGGTGGAGGGACCAAGGCGACGGAGATTTCTTTATTTTTTTTATTTTTGTTTTTTTGCCTTATCTAGGGCTGCACCCACGGCATATGGAGATTCCCAGGCTACCGGTCTAACAGGAGCTGTAGCCAATGGCCTACATCACAGCCACAGCAACGTGGGATCTGAGCCGCGTCTGCGATCTACACCGTGGCTCATGGCAACGCCGGATCCTTAACCCACTGAGCAAGGCCAGGGATCCAACCCACAACCTCATGGTTCCTAGTCGGAGTCGTTAACCACTGAGCCACAATGGGAACTCAGAGGGAGATTTCTTTAGACCAGGGGTTGGTCCGGTCTATAGACGACCAGAGGGTAAATGGTTTCTAGCCAGCAGCCTCTGTCTGACAGCAGTGGAGTAGGGAATGCGGGCAACTGTGTCTAGAAACAGGCAGAGGGTGGTGGTCTGCCATTTTTTTTGACCCTTGCTACTCAGAGTATGGTTCCCAGACCTGTGCGGGAACATCTCCTGGAGCTTGTCCGCCCCCCGCAGAGGGGTCCCTATGTACGTTAGTCTGAGAAGCAGGGCTCTAGGACATAGACTTTGTGTGCCCCCCCACCCCAGGTTCAGATTCTGCAGATCCGGGGTGGGCCGAGGATTTGCATTTCTAACAGTTCCTAGGAACCGCTGGTACTCCCAGCTGTACTTTGAGAACCCCGGCCCCAGCGACCTGGTTCTCAAGAGGAAATGGGTGGGCTTACCTCAGAATCATCTGGATGCTTAAAATAGGTTGAAGTTCATTTCTGTACACATGATCAGTGCACAAACGCAGGTTCCTTGTTTAAAAAAAAAATGTAGAAGAATTACCTTTCAGGCAAACTTGCTCGCCCCTTTTGCCCACCATGCTTGGTCCCCAACCACCCTTCCCCCTCAAGGAAAGCCCTTTAGGACTTTTGTGGGGACGGCGGGGACTTCTTCAAAGCTTTCCCTCCTCCGCCCTGAACCCGCACAGGTCTATTTTCGTCTTTTTTTTTTTTTTTTTTTGCCTTATCTAGGGTTGCCCCCGCGGCATATGGAGGTTCCCAGGCTAGGGGTCTAACAGGAGCTGTAGCCGCCGGCCTTCGCCACAGCCACAGCAATATTGGATCCGAGCCGCATCTGCAACCTACACCACAGCTCATGGCAACACTGGATCCTTAACCCACTGAGCAAGGCCAGGGATCGAACCCGCGACCTCATGGTTCCTAATCAGATTTGTTAACCACTGAGCCATGACAGGAACTCCCGCACAGGTCTATTTTCAAAGGGACGCTCTGGTGCTTTTGGCTGAGTCTCCCCTCACAGCTTATGAGAAGGGTTTAAGGATGGGCTGGGTGCAGCTTTTCAACTTGGCCGTTTTGAGGGTGACAGGAGATGGGAAGGGGCGGGGAGGGGAGGGGGACCCGCCAGGCCTGGTAAGGGGCAGGACAGTCATCCCAGCAAGCAGTGGGCCCTGTGTGTTGCAGAGAAGGTAGTCATCATGCAACACTGGGATCAGGATTGGCTGTTGGGTGGGGGAGGGGAGGAGTCCCAAGGCAGCTGGGAGAGGGGGTGGCCG
This sequence comes from Catagonus wagneri, assembly GCA_004024745.2. Taxonomy (NCBI): domain Eukaryota; kingdom Metazoa; phylum Chordata; class Mammalia; order Artiodactyla; family Tayassuidae; genus Catagonus; species Catagonus wagneri. The sequence goes on from PVHT021183507.1 coordinate 5,354,682, forward strand.
GGGTGGCAGGCTGAATCTGGGGTAGGGGGGCAGCGTCAGCGCCGAGGGGGAAGGCACAGGCCTGGGGAATGGAGAGCCAGAGGCTGTGGTGCCTGGGAAGCCGGATTTCACAAGGAACTGCCAGCGTTACCTTTGGGCTTAGCAGCCCAAGGTCCTCAGGGACCCTTGTGAGAGTGGCTTTCGGGACCCACTGGGGCAGGGACCAGATTCCAGGAGCGAGGGGCGGGAGGTAGGGATGCAGGGCTGGCTCCATCCAGAGGGTCTGGCAGAAAAGGATGCTCCAGAGAAAGCAGGCGGGAGGGGAGGAGACGCCGCTGGTCGCCATGGGTGCTGGCGAGCTTGTGAGCTGGGAGAGGAGGGCCCAGGGTCTGTTGCTTCCTGCAGAGGATGAGTAGGGACTCATGGAGAAGGGAGAAGGTTTGGAACAATCTGTAGGTTTGGGGGGGGCAGGGAGAATGAACCTGCAGCCACACATGGTCCTGCGGGTTCCCATCACAGCGGCTCTGACTTAGGATGCTTGGGACTAAAGCCCCCAGGTGGGTAGCGGAGACATGAGGAGGACGAACCCGGCACCAGCCCTTGGTGAACCAGGCGGGCAGCACCCCTTGTTTCACAGGCCCCGGAGCAGGTTCCAAGAGGAGGTCACACAGTCAATTTATTCGACAGATATTTATTGAGCGCCTAGTATGTGCCAGGCTCTGGGGACACAGCTGAGAACAAAACAAAGGCCGTTGCCCTCCTGAAAGAAACATTCTGTTGAAAGGACAAGATGCTGCGTGGAGGAAGTACAGCCAGGACAAAAGGGATCGGGGGTCAGGAGGTGTCATTTTAAACGGGGCCGGGGAGCTGACGGCAGAGGCAGTGTGTGCAAAGGTCCTGTGGCGGAAGTGAGCCTGCATATGGGAAGGACAGTGAGGAGGCTAGTGTGTTTGAAATTGGGCAGGTGTGGCACGTGGGAGGGGTTCACAAGATCACAAAGGACCCTGTAGGACTTTTGGCTTTTTCTCTGAGCTGGAAGGAAACTTCTGGGAGGTTGAGGGCAGCGAAGATGGAGACCGGAGCTATCGAGGATGGGGGCTGCACCGAGGCTGTAGCAGGAGAGGGTGAGAAGTATGTGGGTTTCTAATGTGGCTTGACTGCCTGAACCCGTGGCCTTTTTGGATGGATTTTGGAGGAGTGGGGGTGAGAGAAAGAGGTGGCAAGGGTGACCCAGTGTGGCCTGGGCCACTGGGAGGCTAGAGCGTGAGTTCCCTCGAGGAGAGCTCGGGTGGGCAGCTGTGTGCTGGCCTGGAGTTCCGAGGGGTTGGGGGGAGACAGAAATTTGGGGGTGGGGGAGAGAGAGCAAGTTTTGCTCCAAGGGACCCTCTCTGTCCCCGCCCATCCTGGGCCCCGGGGTGCCCTCCTCATCCCCTCCCCCACCCGGCTGGGGTTTGGCCCGATCCTTGAGTCCCAGGTCCCAGGGGTCCAGCTGGGGTGCCTCCTCGTGGACTCCTCTTTCTCAAGGGGCCCAAGAATCATGGGAGAATGTCCGGCTTTTCCTTTTCTAGGCCAGGGACTTGGAGGGGGGGCAGCAAGGCACTTAACCAGGGCATCCCGGGATCCCAGTGGCCTCCCAGGGGTGTGGGGCTGAGCCCGGCCAAGCCTGGTGCTGGTGCTGGTGCTGCCTGAGTGGGGGTGGGGCCGCCAGGTGACCTGGCCACCTCCCCATCGGCCTCTCCAGCCTTCTGGGCCCTGGGCCCTGCTCTGGGCGGGGAACTAGATTCAGGGTGGTCCACTGCCTGGCTCTACAATATTCCTGGGGGTCTAGGGGTGTTCTCTGCTTCCCCGGACCCCAGAGTTCTCATCTCCAGGCCCTGCCTAGCAAATGCTTCTGGTAATGAAGTAGGAAAACAAAGAAAAAAAAAATCAGGGAGGTAGAAATGCCACTTCAGTTCCAGGACTCGGAGGTGGCCTCAGGCCCCGGGCTCTGAAATTCCTGGCTCCCACGTTCCAGGCCTGGAGACCAGAGGCAGCCAGCCTAAGGGACTGTCACCGCCCCATGTTATCCATGAAGGGCGGGTGCGAGGAGGCCTGGCCGCCCGAGCCGGGGGTCTCTGCCCTTTGATGCCGAGACACAGGGGCTGCATCGGGAGATGGCAAGCGGACGCAGAGGAAGGATGCTGGGGTCTGAGGGGTCATCCGCTGCTCCTTGGAAGGTGGGGCTGCCAGGGGCTGCACCCCTGAGGGGAGGGGGCTTGTAGCCTCCAGCTCACAGGCCAGGGGTTCTCAAAGTGAGGACGCTGAGCAACAGAGGGCAGGGAAGTGGTGGTGACCCTCCGGGCTGAGGAGCAAGGCCAGGCCCTCTGGGATGTTGGCAGGAACTGGGGGACCGGCCAGCTTCTTCCATTTGGGCCGGAAAAGACATCATGGGGACCCTTCGGCCACAAAAGAGGCATCCAGGCTATGATTGGGGGTCCTCAGGGTCCTGCTCTTCCTGTATTTGAGCTTGGGGAGCAGCAGAGGGGCGTAGCTTTTAGGTGGGCAGCGTCCTGTCAGGGTCCATGGAAAACATCCCCGGGGGAATCAGGGCCGAGGCTCTGAGCGGACGCTCAGCAAGTGGCCAGCCGGTCACACACCCAGGCCAGATAGCTGCCGCAGAAGGCGTCGTTCCACTGCCCCGAGGGCCGCATCATCACGCAGTGCTCTCCCTGGCCCGCGTCGTTGGGCTCCCCGGGCTGCCAGTTGCTGGAGCGGGAGGGCTTCGGGTCAGCAGGTGGGAAGGCGAAGGGCCCCCACTGCTTTTGGCCTTGACACATCCCTCCGAGTCCGGGCCCTCCCTGGATTCCCACCCGACTCCCTGCGGCCCAGAGACACCCTCCCCCGCTCCCCCACCCCTAGTCTGAGCCCACATCCAAACCCTGACCATCTCCCTGGGCTGCAATCCAGAAGCTCCCCAAGGCTGGGCCTGGGGATACATGTCCCCAGACGCCCTCCCTTCTCATCACAGAGAGGTCCCCCCAAAAGGCCCCCTCCTCTACACGCGGCCCCCTTCACCTATAGTCCAGGGGCTTCTGGTCCATCCAGACGAACTCCCCCTCAATGTCCAGGTCCCGAAGGCCAATCCAGGAGCCCCTCTTGGGAGCGTGTTTGGTCAGGAAGTCCTGGGGAGCAGGACAGGGCTGAAGGGCCGGTGGGGGGGGGCACCCGGGGCCCCGCCCGCCATCGCCGCCGCACAAGAGGTCGGGGCGGGGGCTCCACCTCCGCCCCCGCAGAATCCAGGCCCACCTGCTCCTCCTGGCTGTGGATGCTGACGAGCCGCCCCTGCAGTTTGCTGCAGGCGTACCGGGCTTGGATCCATTTCTTGGTGCTCTCACCAAAGTAGTAGCACTTCTTTTGGAAATAGACCCACTCCTCAGGGCACGTGTTGCACACGGAGCCTGGGGTGGAGGAGAGGCTGAGGGGGTCAGCTGTGGTGGGCGCCGTGGTGGGCCTCGCGGTGGGGGCCGTGGTGGGCCTCGCGGTGGGGGCCGTGGTGGGCCTCGCGGTGGGGGCCGTGGTGGACACAGTGGCTGGCGCCATGGGTACCATGGGCAGGGTGGATTTCAGCCTTTCTCCCGGGGTCTGGGCTGAAAGCAGATCCATCCCAGGGCCTAACAGAGAGTCACAGGTTGCCTTTTGCCCCCGGACCTCGGACGCTGTTGTATAACCAGCTGCCCTGCAGCGGCATCTCAAGCACGGACACCATTAGCACCAACAGCCCACGGTAGCAACGCCTCGGTCACCAGCATCATCACCGCAGGTACCCACGGTGGCCAGCAGCATCTCTCCACCACCAACACCACGGCCAACACCGTCTTTATCGACACCAGCCCCGCCACGTCTTAGTCACCAGTGCCGACAGCAATGCTGAGGTCAAGACTGCCAGCATCACTTTCCCCGTTGCTGTCTCACCAACAGCACCCCACCCCAATAACAGCCCTGGCCACCGTCACTGCCAGACCCCCAAAACTAGCACTCTTGGCCACTTTCTGGGAAACTGAGATGCTTTTCTTCTAGTTGGTCAGGGGAGCCCGGTGTAGGGGGGAAGGTGTGGGAGACGATTGGAGGGCTGGGTGCTGATGGCCTCCATCGGGGACCACCTTGGTCTTTCTCTCCCTGCCCCTAGCGTTGAGGTGACAAGCCTCAGGCACTGTCACTGCCTCTATCACTCCCAGGTGGGAGGTTAAAACCACTGTTTCTGGACTCACTTGTGGTTTAAAATAAATTTTCTTTTCCTCTCTTTTCTTTTTTTAGCCATGGCATGCAGTGGCTTGATGTGGGACCTCAGTTCCTAGACCAGGGTTCATCCAGACAGCAGCGGTGAAAGCTCCTGAATCCTAACCACTAGACCCCCGGGGAACTCCCAGAATAGATTTTCTAAGAGTGACGTTCACAGAGGGCTCCATAGCTTGGGTGCAATTTTTCTTTTCTTTCTTTCTTTTTTCTTTTTTGGGGCCGCACCTGTGGCATACGGAGGTTCCCAGGCTAGGAGTGGAATTGGAGCTGCAGCTGCCGGCCTACACCACAGCCACAGCAATGCAGGATCCGAGCCAAGTCCGTGCAGCTCACGGCAGCACTGGATTGTTAACCCACAGAGCGAGGCCAGGAACCAAACCTGCATCCTCACGGATATTAGTCGAGTTTGTAACCTGCTGAGCCGTAACGGGAACTCCTGGTGGCATTTTTATTCTAAGGGGGCCTGGGGTCCACAGCGGTTTGAAAAACCCTCGGGAGCAGTCTCACATCTAACAGTAACCAGTAGGCAGCCCTCTGCAGGGAGCAGTATTAAAACACAGAGACAGCATCTCGGGTCCCTTCAGGAAATCTTTGGGGGAGTTCCTGCTATGGCTCAGCGGGTTAAGAACTTGACATGGTGTCTGCGAGGAAGCAGGCTCCCATTCGACCCCTGACCCAGGAACTTCCATATGCCGCAGCTACGGCCCTAAAAAGAAAAGAAAAGAAAAAAAAAAAGAAAAGAAAAGAAGAGAAGAGAAAAGAAAAAAGAAACTTTGGGGCTGGTGCCCTGGCTCTGTGTCACTCGGTCACCCCAAAAGAGCAGCTGCGCTGGGCTCAGATCCCAGACTGCAGGACCAGACCTGGGGTGAGGTACTCGAGGACTGAGTGGGGATTAGGAGGCAATCCGGCTCCAGACACCCCCTCCCTGGCTCCCCGGGAGGAGTGCGCTGGGGGTTTCTTGCTGGAATTTCCACAGCCACACCACGTCCCAGGGGACGCACTCCTCCACACCCAGCAGAGATCCTTCCCCTTCTGTGACCCGGCTGGGGCTTCCCAGAGGTGGAGGGCCAGAAATCAAGGGTGCCATAGGGGCGAGGGGGCGAGGGGGTGAGGGGGCGGGGGCTTCGGGCTGTAACACCCAGGTGCCCCTCCAGCTGAAAGGCACGGGGGTTGAATGTCGGTTCTTTCTGCAGCCTGCTGGCCTGCTGGGCCAACCCCGTGCCCCTCAGAAGTGCCAGCACCGCCTCCATCACCGCCAGCCCTGGGGAAGACGCCACGGTCCTCCTTGTCTGCACTGCTCCTCCTTGTCCCCCCCCACCCCCCCACAGCGGGATCAAGTAATCCTTTGGGTCCCATGTGGCCCAGGGCATCCTACCCATGGCCCTCCCCTCAGCAGCGACGAATCGGGCAGAAGAGAGATCAGTAAAGGGGACCCAGAGATGGCGAACGTGGGACAGCTTTTACCCGGAGGAGGAAAAAAAGTGTGGGAGCCCCGCCTCCAGGTCGGAGGAGGGGAGCTGCTGGAATCAGAAAGGGCTTTCTAGGGTGATGCCCATCGGCCCCGCCGCACACACAAGCAGGCGGCATCCGCTGTCACGTGTGCACCCGGACCGCACACTGGAACACACGCTGCCGCCCCCCGCCCCCGGCCGGCACGGCACCGTCAAGCTCACCGGCACGCACGCGCACACGCACCGTTGGACCCGTGTAGCTCCAGCCACAGCTTTCCCACCTCCTCCTGCAGCCTTTCCAGGGAGTCGAAGGCCCTGTGCCTCTCATTCAAGCCTTGGGTGGTCGAGGGGAAGCGGCAGAGGTCAGATACAAAGGGTCAGACGTACCTCCCAGCCCCCCGCCGCCGTGCCCCTCCCAGGGCTCACTGTAGGACTTCAAGTTGCTCAGGTCCTCTCGGAGACCATCCAGGTTCCGGAAGAGCTCGGACTCTGACGGGGTGGGGGTGGGGCTGGTGTCAGGGGTGATGCTGTCACGCCGCCCCCTCCCCGCCACCCACTGGTCTAGGACCCAGGCCCCCTTCCCCCGCCCCCATCTCTCACCCTGAGATTCCATTCTCTTCTGTTCAGCTTGGATTTTCGCCATGTCCTGCAATATCTGGGTAGCTGATTGTAGGGGAGGGGGCTTGGTGGCAAGCAAATTCCCAGGCCCACCCCCTCAGAGCCCCCTATCTTCGCCTCGGTCTTTAGGGTCCTGCCCATTTTGCAATTCCAGAGCCCTGCATCCACTCATCCACCCATCCATCCATCCATCCACCCACCCCCTCTCCCTAGACCCCGAGCTCAGCTCACTCACCCTGGGATTTCTGGGCCATCTGGTCACCCTTGTGTCTTTCCAAGTCCTTGGACACCTGAGAGACTGGGGCAGTGGGAAAGAAGATGCATACCCAGGAGCCAGGAAGGTCCTCAAAGCCCTCCATCCCGGACCCAGGGGCAGGGACCCCTGTCACATACCACCCCCCACCTGCAGTCACATAGTCACAGTGGCCAAGGGCATACAGGCAGACTTTGGTTTTTTTGGGGGGGAAGGGTGCAGGGGGTGGTTAGCTGCGTGTGCGGCATATGGAATTTCCCTGGCCAGGGATCGAACCCAAGCCACCACCATGACAACACCAGATCCTTAAACCACTAGGCTACCAGGGAACTCCCAGACCTCACTGCCATTTCGGTTTGCAGATAATGACTGCTTTTTGCAAGCCAAAGGTCGGTGGCGACCCTGTGTGGAGCAGTTCCATGGCACCGGCACCGTTTTCCCAGCAGCCTTTGTTCACTTCGTGTCTCTCCAGGTCACATTTTGGTAATTTTCACAATATTTCAAACTTCTTCATTATGATTATAATTGTTACTCTGTGGCCAGTGATCTATGCTGTTGGTCTGGTATTGTCTCAGGGCACCACCAAGGGCGCCCATATAAATGGTGAACTTAATCCATAAGAGTCTTCCGACTGCTCCACCCACCACATTTCCCCCATCTCGCTCCCTCTCCTTGGGCCTCCCTATTCCCTGAGACACAACGATATTGAAATCAAGTCAACAAGCAGCCCTACAGTGGCTTCTAAAGTGTTCAAGCGAAAGGAAGAGTCACTGTCTCTCACTTTAAATCAAAAGCTAAGAAACAACGAAGCTTAGTGAGGGGGGCAGACCCAAAGCCAAGAGAGGACGCAAGCTAGGCCTCCTGTGCCAGGGAACCACATCACATCTCTCATGACTGACCGTGATGGAGAACAACCCGAGAAAAAGAATGTGTCTATATTGTATGACTGGCTCACTTTGCTGTACAGCTGAAATCGAAATGGCATTGTAAATCAACTCTAATTAAAAGCATTGTTAAAAAGAATGCTACTCTGGCAAAGACTCAACTGAGAAGGAAGTGAAAAGCCTCACTGCTGATGCAGAGAAAGCTTTCGTGGTCTGGCTAGAAGTTCCAACCAGCCACAACATTCCATGAAGCCAAAGCCTCGTCCAGAGCCAGGCTAGCTCCCTCCAGTTCTCCGAAGGCTGATAGAGGTGAGGAAGCTGCAGAAGCAAAGTGAGGAGCTGGCAGAGGCTGGATCACAAGGTTGAAGGAAGGAGAAAAGAGGGCGGGGGGAGCAGCAAGTGTTGGCGTGGAAGCTGCAGCAAGTTACCCAGAAGATCAGCTCAGATCATTCACAAAGGTGGCTCCACGAAACAGATTCTCAGTAAAGGTGAAAGAGCCTTCTATTATTAGAAGAAGATGGCATCTAGGGCTTTCCCAGCTAGAAAGGAGAAGTCAGCGCCCGGCTTCCAAGCCTCAAAGGACAGGCGGACTCTCTTGCTAGGGGCTGAAGCAGCTGGTGACTTTCAGTGGAAGTCAGTGCTCATTTACTGTTCTGAAAATCCTGGGGCCGTTAATAATCATGCTAAATCTACTCTGCCCATGCTCTATAAATGGAACAATAGCGCCCGGATGACAGCACATCTATTGCCAACACAGTTAACTGAATGCTCTGAGCCCATTGTTGAGACCTAGTGCTCAGAAAAAAAGGTTCCTTTCAAAACACTACTGCTCACTGACAAAGCACCTGGTCATCCGAGAGCTCTGCTGGAGATGGACAACGCGATTCATGGTATGTTCCTGCCCGCTACACAGCATCCATTCTGCTGCCCACGGATCAAGGAGTCATGCCGAATTTCAGGTCTTATGATTCAAGAAATGCATTTGTAAGGCGATAGCTGCCATAGTCAGGGATTCTGCTGATGGATCCGGGCAAAGTCAATTGAAAACCTTCCAGAAAGGATTCACCGTTCTAGATTCCATTAGGAGTATCTGTGATTCATGGGAAGAGGTCAAGATAGCGACAGTAACAGGAATTTGGAAGAAGTCAGCTCCAACCCTCCTGGATGACTCCGAGGGGCTCAAGACTTCGGTGAAGAGGAACTGCAGATGCGGTGGAAAGAGCAGGAGAACTAGAAGAGGAGCCAGGGAATTCCTGCCATGGTGCAGAGAAAATGAATCCGACTAGGAACCAAGAGGTTGCAGGTTCGATCCCTGGCCTCGCTCAGTGGGTTAAAGATCTGGCATTGCTGTGAGCTGTGGTATAGGTTGCAGATGTGGCGTGGATCCTTCATTGCTGTGGCTGTGGCTCCGATTTGACCCCTAGCCTGGGAACCTCCACACGCCATGAGTGAGGCCCTAAAAAAAAAAAAAAAAAAAAGAGGAGCCTGAAGACGGGACTGAGTCGCTGCCTTGTCAGGATAAAGCTTAGCGGGTGAGGGGTTGCTTGTTGTGGGTGAGCAGAGAGAGTGGTTTCTGGAGATGGAATCATCTCCTGGGGAAGAAGCTGTGGAGGCTGCTGAAATGACAACAGACGATTTAGGGGGTTACATGAACTGAGCTGATAAAGCAGCGGAGGGTTGGAGAGCACTGACTCCAACTGTGAAAGAAGTTCTGCTGCGGAGAAAATGTTCTCAAACAGCAGCGCCTGCCACAGAGAAATTTTTCATAAAAGGAAGAGTCTGTGGGAGTTCTCTAGTGGGGCAGTTGGTTAAGGACTCTGCATTGTCCCTGCAGCAGCTTGGGTCGCTGCCGTGGTGTGCGATCCATCCCTGGCCCAGGAATTTCTACACGCCACGACCCTCCACCAGCAAAAAAGATGACGACTCACTGAAGGCTCAGAGGATGACTAGCATTTTTCAGCCAGAATATATGTTTACATTAAGGTATGTGCACTTTTTTAGACCTAATACTATTGCACACTTAAGAGATGACATTGTAGTGTAAATACAACTTTTATATGTTTTCGGGAAACCAAAATATCCATGTGACTTGCTTTATCGAGGTATTTGCTCTGTTCTGGAACCGAACCCACAGTATCTCCGAGGTCTGCCTGTGTTCAGGAAAGTGCCGGCAAGAATCGAATGAGCAGGTGTACCCCTCCCCCAACCAGAATGAACTAAAAAAGCAGTAGACGTTTCTCGAAAGCTCACTGGACCCCATTCTGAGCGATTCGAAAGTCTTAGCTGGTTTCTGCCTCTGAGCAATAAAGGATGCCCATTTTACAGGTGAGGAAGCCGAGGCACTGAGCAGTGATGTAATATTCTAGCTGGCACTTCTCAGAGCCTGTCCTCCAAGTGTCTCTGGGTTTTCAGCAGAGGGGCGCACAGACTGACTCTCAGTTCCCGGGGCGGGGGCGGGACCCCGGGGCCCAGACCCTCTCCCACACCGCACTGCAGTCGAGAAGCAGGACAAGAAACCCCCCATACCGTTCAGGGCGGCGGCCTCTTCCAGCTGTTTCAGATTGCGTACAGTGTCCCAATCTGGGGAGAAGGAGAGGAGAGGAAGCACATTTCAGGAGCCCCTCCATCCGTCCACACCCCACCTGCCCGCTGGAGATGGAGGCTTTGGGTACCCCACGTGCGAGGTGCCGGAGGCAGGGGGCACTGGGGCGCTGGGCGAGGGCAGGGGGCTCTTGGGGGTGGGTGAGAGGGCAGAGGGAGAGGCTGGTGGGGCCACACGGGGGACATGATGGGGACACTGGGCTCTGAGAGATACGTTGGCCTCCTTGGGATCTGAGAGTGGGGGTCTGGGAGGGAACACAAGAGGGGGGCCATGTGGGGCCGGGGGGTCCTCACGCCATAGGAGAAGCAGAGTCAGCAGCCCGGCCCACAGAGCTGCGATCAACAGCCCCACCAGCGCCAGCTGCATCCCCCTCCTGCAGCACGGCCGCCGCTGTCTGGGAAGTTTCGAGAAATCTGCTGTGGGAATGGCGGGGTGGCAACAGGGGGCACAGGGTAAGGCTAGGCTCCAGCTCAGCTAGGTTCCAGCTAGGTTCCAGCTAGGCTTCCCATCACCCTGCGCCCCGGAGTCCTAGGAGCATATCCAGAGCCTGCACTGAAGCAGAGGGTCTGAGTGGACCCCCAGCCTCCTCTGAACACTTTCCCCACATGCTGCTTTCGTGCCCATCAGTAATACTCCCCCCCACCGGTGCCACCGACCTCTGTCCGCCCACCTCTGCATCTGGGCACCTCTGGATCTCTCTGCCAGTCCAGCCCAGTGTCGGCTGCTCCTTCTGACCACACTCCAGCGGCCAGACAGTCTGACTTGGAGCCAGGTCACTGTCAGAGAGACAGGTCTGGGGCCAGGAGCTGAGATCTCCTCCTCCACGGGCTCTCTCTTCAGTTGGCCGACCCCACCCAGCTGTCACCTGCGCCCCTTCTCTCTTGTGTGGATTCCCTTACCCCCTCTCCACCCAACGCGGGGTCCGCAGCCTCAGCTCAGGACCACCAGGTCCTCCTTCGCTCCCGACCCCGCAGCCCTCGCCCAGGAGCTCCTTCCCTAAACACCAGACACCGAGTCTCCATTCATCCCCATTTTCCAAGCTCTTCCCTCACCCCGCTCCTGGACGCCCCCAACCCCAAAGCTCTACCTTGACGCCTCACTGCGGGCCCGGGTCCCCTCCCCTCAGCCTGGCCGTGAGGAGTCATGGCGTTGGATTCCACTCGCTCTGAGTCCCCTTCACGTGGTCTTCTCTCTACCCGGCTCTGAACGCCCCGGTTTTTTGGTCATAAGGGTGTTGAGTCAGGGAAGGGAGGGGCCCACAGCCTCCTTCGCCTGTCTGGCTCTGAGCCTGGGAAACCCAGTCAGGGCTCAGCCCCACCCCCACCCCCCAGGCTGGGCTGGGCTAGAACTTCACTCTTCTTCCCGGGCCCAGGAACCCTTCTCCTTTCTTCGATGGAAGCTAGGAAGTCAGCTTCCTAACTTTTGCCAGGGACGGCTTCAGAGAGTTCTCTCACCCAAGTATGAACTTTCCTCCATGGCAGTGCTGCTTGGATTCTCCCAGTGTCGGGGTGCTCACCCCTCTTGTCAAGGCAGCCGACTGGATGGGCACGGGCTCTGGCTGGGATCTGGGTTCTAGTTGGGGTTAGGGTTCAAGGTCAGGCTCTAGTTACCGGCACAGGACAGCACCTAGGACTCAAGGAACTCAGTGACCATTCGCTGATCTTTGTTTAGTCCACAACTGGGGGTCAGTGTCACCCTTAACTGGGGGTTGCTGCTGGTGCTGGGGGGTCAGAGGCCCAAGACCAGAGGTGGGCACCCCAGAGCCCATCACATGCAAGATACACGGCAGGTACTCCATCATTCCCGGCGAATGGCTTAACCTCAAAACCACTGTCCTCGTCCGTAAAATGGCAAAATGCGTGATACCCTCCGCCCAGGGTGGTCCGCTCAGCGTGAACCAATAAAGTGCTTTGAACCAGTCTTGGGTCATAGTAACCACCCAAAATATTGTCGGCTCTTGTTACTATTGCTGCCTGTACAGTTCAGCCCGGGAATCAACCTTCTGAGCCTCAGTGTTCCCCTCTGTACAATGGGAGCAAGGCTAGTACCCAACTCAGGAGAATAGGGTAGGAGCAAACGAGATAATAATATACACAGTGCTGCACACAGTGGGTCTTCCAATCCTGTTTATCTAGCATCTGCTCTGTGCCAGGTCCTGCTGGGAGCTGCAGACTCTGTCACCCAGCCCTCAGTTTCTTCCTCTGTCAACGTGCCCAAGACTGACTCTAAAGCACCTACTATGTGCTGAACAGCATGGGCTTTGGGGTCAGGCAAGAAGCCTGAGAGCCGCCAGCTGGCCCCCTTTCTAGGTGACTATGGGCAAGTCACTTTTTGGGGGGTAGCCAGGCTTTGATTTTTTTTTTTTTTTTAAATGACATTGGCATGGCACATGGAAGTTCCTGAACCAGCGATTGAATCTGAGCCACAGCTGTGACCTACCCCAAAGCTGTGGCAACACTGGATCCATTAAACCACCCGCACCTCTGCAGTGACCCGAGCCACTGCGCTTTGATTCTTAACCCACTGTGCCACAGCGGGAACTCCTGAGGCTCTGTTTAATGGCCACTCAAATTATGCTTTTTACTGTCCTCTTGGAGGAGGCCAGAGTTGTCACCATCCTGTGACCCGATGTGACCAAGCTCCAGCTGGCCAGACCTGGGGCTGGGCCTGGCTTGTCCCTGGACGAGAGACTCAGTCTGCTCCTCTGTAAACCAGGGGTGAGCAACGGGACTGGCTCTCCAGTATGCGGCAGGATTAGGCATTCAAGGTGCTCAGCAGGTGACCTAAGGTACCGAAAGCATAAGGAGTTTGTCCACATAACATCGTGGTGGGACTGGAACTTGAACCCAGGATGTGTGACCTGGGAACCTAGAGCCCCGTCATCAGTGGACACAGCCTCCGGTGGGTGTATGCTGGTAACGACCAGGCCAGCAGAGTCCTGAGGCCAGCCTGTCTCTCTCACACCAGGACCCCTGCCCCTGCTTTTGGCCATCCGTGGCTTCCCAGGCTCCCGCACGATCAGCCCCCAGGACATCGGCCAAGCCCATCATTTTTGGCTGAGTTTCGCTTCCCCAAACCAGGGCCCTGCGCACCTGGCAATTCTGTCCACACCTGCCCACTGCCCATCGCCATCTCTCGGGCAGACTCCCTCCTGGACATCCTTTGAGACTCTGCCCAGAGGTCACTTCCTCCAGGAAGCCTTCCACATCCAGCCCCAACACACACACACACACACACACACACACGAATGACACTCAGAAGCACAGACACACAATCACACACGTTGCTCACTCACATGATTTTTGAACGTGTCGCTGTCCTACAGGTCTGTTGGGCTCAGCTGGAGAGGCCAGAAGGGCCCGCAGGCTGCGACGAGGGGTTGAACCCAGAGAGGGGCTTTCTTCTGAAAGTAGACTCACCTGCTGCTTCTATTTTCACAGACCTAATTATGGGCTCACCGCCCGGGGAAGCGAGCACGCATGGCCTCCTCCGATGTTCCCCACAACCTGGTCAAGTCTGCGCTGTGCTTATCTCCAGCCCTCAGGGGAACAAACTGAAGGTCAGAGACACTAAACCACCTTCCCAAAGTGCTGGAGCAGTTGGAAACAACAGAGTCAGTGTTCAAACCAAAACGACTAAATCATTATGCTGGGCGGGGAAGGGAGGAGAAGGAGACAGAAGGGAAGGAAAGAGAGCAGAATATAAGGCAGAAGGGTGGGAGGGAGGGAAGAAAAAAAGAAAGATACAGGAGATAACATTCTGGTCAAATACTGAAAATTTTGTTAAGCGGTTGAACAGCAACCTGTGTTGGGCACAGATCCTAGTGTCTTCGATGCATTAACACATGTAACGTTCTCAACCAACCACCCAGTGAAGCAGAGGCTTTTGCTATCGATGCTGCTTTAGGGATGAGGGATGTGACACACAGAGAAGTTAAGCAACTTGCCAAGGTCACACAGCTCACAAATGGCAGAGTCAGGTTTTGAAGCCAATCTGGTGCTCTCACCACCACGAACCTAGCCTTCCATTGACAGGCACTTACTGACACGTCACGCACCCTGCTCTTCCTCCTAAAAACGTGTCCCCTGATCCTTAACCCGGGGATTCTTGGTGGCGGGGTGGGGGTGGGGGACGCCTCATGCCAAACCCCTGGATGGGCCGCCTCCCCCACTCCAGGCTTGACGCTATGCCACTCACAAAGATGCCCACCTGTGTCCTCCTGTCCACCTCCCAGCCAGGACTAGACCAGGCTGTCCGCCAGAGAGGGGCCTGGATAGAATGTCCCCAGACCATGCACTCCAGGATAGCAAGCACCACGCTGTCTCATCTGTCACACTGTGTCCCCGGCATGGGGACAGGTAGCCTGCAGTACCTGTTGTCCACTGAAAGAATGACTCTGGCGGGCAGACGCTGTTCATTCTGAGCCCCCAAATGTCCCTCTCAACCTTACTCGGGGCCAGTTGTGGGGGCCTGAACCTGCCGCTTGGTTTACTGAGTGACAGGGCAGGAACATTTTAAGCAGAGGACAGAGTTGTCAGGTGGGCACCAGACAGAGGTCACTGGGAGCCGCGAGGTGGACAAAGACGGCAGGAGGCCAGGGCGTGGGTCACGTTGGGAGAATTTCATGGGGGCCAGGTGGGGATGGGGACACTGCAGGGTCCACCTGGTCACCTGGTCCAGGAACCAGAGGAGGTGGCCTGGGCGGTGGCAATGGGGTGAGAGAGAAGCAGGTAAATTTGAGCTGCGATGGTCTTGGTGATGGGAGAGACAGGGGTGGGTGCTCAGAAGACGCCATGGAAAATGACCAGTCTCAGCCAGAGTGTCTGGGTGGACAGCAGACTGCCCTAGCAGGTGAGGACACAGGAAGGAGGAGGAGAATGTTTGGGAGCAAGCTCTGCTGGGCTGCAAGGAGGACACAGGATAGAGAATGGGGCTCAGGAGTCTGGTGTTTAAGAGCTTCTGACAGCTCTACAGGTCCAGGCGCCCCAGGCGCAGTCCACATTGGTGCCCACAGGTCTGACGTGTCCTACCTGGGGCTCAGCCGCTGGTGCGTGGGGCTGGGTTCCTGCCAAGACCTAATTTAGACAAGAGGATGTTGGGGGTGTGTGTGGGGTGAAATCTCACTCTTTCCACTCTGGGGACCGGGGAGGGGCACTGTCACAGATCTCCCCCTCGCTCTTGCCTTCCGCCGCGTCAACCCACTTTAGGGGGTAAACAGGAAACCGTGCGGATGTGGGCCGTGACCTGAGGGTGTCAGTTCTTCTTTCGGGGCTGGGATCCCTGTGCCTCGCTCATCACGGGTCCTGGATCCCGACTCAGCAGGAATGAGGAGGAGTTTGAGCAATGACCGTACCGGCTCCCAGCTGGGATCCCAGCCCAGCCCCGATCCTACCAGCCCAAGATTCGCCCCCAGCAATGCTCCCATCCCCAGCCCTTACGGGGCGACACGGGGCTGCGTCCCGTCCTCCGTGCTACATGCAGAACCTCAGCACCAGGGACAGGGCCCGGCGCTCGCGGCAAAGGGTGGTGAAGGAAACCTGTGACCTTGACCCTGACGACAATCCCATTCTGGCCCAGCTTTGAGCTTACCGCACCTGTCCAGCCTCTCCTGGTGTCGCAAGGTGGGGCTGGGGAAGGGAAAGGTGTGTGGGTTGTGGTAGGGGAGGGCTGTGAGGGTGTCAAATCCGGGAGCGCTTCCAGGGAGCAGGTGTCTCTAAAGCTGGGCTTCTCATTCTTGCTCAGCGCCACCAACACTTGGACAGGGCGAGTCCTCGTGGGACACTGTCCTGTGCATTGTCAGATAGTTAGCAAGGTCCCTGGCCTCGGATCACTAGTTGCCCAGCATGTCCCCCACTACCTTCCAGAAACATCTCCAAACATCCCCAAACGCCCCTGTGGTTTTCATCCCATTTGAGAACCACACCTTTGGGGACATGAGTCATAGCTGGAGAAAGTGCTGGCTTCGGGCTTCAATGCTGTTCCACTGTTTCCCTCTCTGTGTCCAACTGTCTCTCCATCTGCTGACAACAGATCACACATCACTTCTCCCCCCCCCCTTTTTTTTGGCTGTGCCCAAGGCATGAAGAATTGTCTAGGCCAGGGACTGAACCCGCGCCACATCAGTGACCTGAGACACCACAGCAGTGACAACACCAGATCCTTAACCCGCTGAGCCACCAGGGAACTCTCTGCCTCTTCCCTCTTTCATTCACTCAACAACCATTCACTGAGCACCTACTGTGTGCCAGGCTCTGCAAACCAAAGTCCTGGCTCTCGGGAAAAAGGAAGACAAAGATGTTTGGTCTTAATTACCTAGCAAAATATATATAACAATTTACCATTTTAGTCATTTTCAGGGGCAGTAAGTCCGTGGTTATGCAACCGTCCCCACCACCCATCCCAGATTGTTTTCATCTTCCCCACCGCCGCAACTCTGCCCCCACTAAACACTGACTCCCCTCCCCCTCCCCCAGCCCCCGGCCCCCACCAGCCTACTTTCTTTCTCTATGGATCTGACTGCTCTTTCCTATAAGTGGAATCAGACAGTATTTGTCCTTCTGTGTCTGGCTTATTTCACTGAATGTTATGTCCTCAGGTTTCATCCACGTTGCAGCATTAAAACAAAGCTTAAAATTCATAAACGTGGGGGGTCTGATTGTGCACAGTGGGTTAGGAACCCAACTATTATCCATGAGGACAAGGGTTTGATCCCTGGCCCCACTCAGTGGGTTAAGGATCTGGCGTTGCCGTGAGCTGTGGTGTAGGTCGCAGAGGCGGTTCGGATCTGGTGCCGCTGTGGCTGTGATATAGGCCGGCGGCTGGAAATCTGATTCAACCCCTAGCCTGGGAACCTCCATATGCCGTGGGTGCAGCCCTAAAAAGCAAAAAAGAAAAAAGATATAAACCCGGGGAGGGGAGGGGACATTGGAGCAGGACACCCCAGAGGAGCAGACGCTGCTGCTGCTGCAGGATTTTCGCTTAAATGTTTTATGCTGCTAGTTTGTCCCCTGGGGCTTTGCAACCTCAAAGTCTTGAGCTTATGCCCATCCCCCCGCAGCCAGGGGAAATCCACCCCGTCCTCTCCCACAGGCCCCAGGTCCCAGGGAGGGGCCAGTGGCCCTGCAGCCTCCCCTGACCATGGCCATGTGACTTATGCAGACTCCAGGGGCCTCAGGTTCCCCCACAGGAAGGGCGTTAGACTCCTGGCCCTGTCCGCCCCTCCCCGGGAAGGTCCAGAGGTCTCACTGCCTTTTGCAGGCCCCCAGCGCTGTGGGGAAGTAGGAATTCTATAGAACTGGGGACTGCCCGAGTGGCAGCCTCTGTGACCCTAGGGTGAGGGATGGGGGTGTGGGTCCCCATCAGGCAGATACATGGAGACATGAAGTGATGAAACGCCATCACCTGCAGAGTCACACCAATACCCAGAGACATACACACACACTGTCACTACACAGCTGAGCCACAGACACAATACAAACATAGCCCATGCACAGAGACGCAACACAAAAGCCCAAACAGGAGGTCCTGTGGTGGCTCAGAACTAATGAACCTGACTAGTATCCATGAGGACTTGGGTTCGATCCTTGGCCTTGCTCAGTGAGTTAAGGATCCGGCCTTGCCATGAGCTGTGGTGTAGGTTGTAGACTCAGCTCGGATCTGGCATTGCTGTGGCTGCAGTGTAGGCTGGCAGCTACAGTTCTGATTCGACCCCTATCCTGGGAACTTCCATATGCCTCAGTCCTAAAAAGCAAAACAAACAAAAAACAAAAAGAAAAAAAAAAAAAACAGACCCAAAGAGACATCCACACAAAACACACACAAAGATTCAAACACACAGATGAACACAACATAATCCAACCACAGATCCCTACATAGAGAAAAACTGCACAAAAATCTCATGCACACAGACACAACCAAGAAACAATACAAATATAAAAATATAGACCACAGGACACCACCAAAACCACACATACACATAAATATACACAGATACAAACAAATACATAGAAACACAGAGGTACACACAGCGCACGCATAATGTAAACACGCGATACAACCAATTGCACACAGATACACACACCACGTAATCACGTGCACAAATACAAGTGCACATATAATGCCCAGAAACATGCACACAAGCAAAGCGCACAGACAGGCAGAAACACAACGCAGGTATGCAGCACATGCAGACAGCCATCCTGACATACACACGTGCGTCCTCTGCTGGTCTTCTGCAGAACTGTTTAGAACGACGGCTTGCTGGACAGACGCAGGGCCCCTCCACCGTTGCCCTCCTTCTGGACTCGGCCCTCCTCCCCACTGCAGGTCTCAGTTTCCCCTCAGGACCTCTCTCTCCACGGCTCCACATCCTCGGGGCTTCAATCACCCCCAATCCTAGCTACTTCCCATGCCTCTGTTGTGGACGGAAAACATTATCAGTAAACAAAGGATGTGGCTGCCATCAAGCCATCACATTACGACTGCCCGCAGCCCCATGAACCCCGACGGAACTCAGAATGGAAACAGGACGCCTGCCACCCAGCCGGCAGCCACCAGCCGCCTCAGTGGGGCACCGCGAGGAAACTTGGGAAGAGAAAGCACAGGATCGGGCCCCAGGGGGCTGAGGTGCCTGTGAAAGGAATGACTTCAACGAGCCTAGACTTCTGCACATTCCCTACATGAGAAAAATGCTAACCCTTTTTTTTTCTTTTTTTTTGGCCACCTCATGGCATGTGGAGTTCTCCAGTCAGGGATCAGACCCAGACCATAGTTGCAGCCTAAGCTAAAGCTGTGGCAACACTGGATCCTTAACCCACTGTGCCGGACCGGGGATCAAATCTTTGTCCCAGGGCTCCCAAGTCGCTGCTAATCCCTGTGCGCTGCAGCAGGAACTGATGAAAACTGCTAAATTCACGACACTGAGATGTCTGGGGGGCTTGGAACCGGTATATGCACACTGTGGTATATGCAATGAGTGGCACAAGGGGACCTGCGGTATAAAGCAGAGGACTCTACACACTATACACAGACCTAGCCATTACAGACCAATATTCTGTGGTGGTCTGGGTGGGAAAAGAATCTGAATGAGAATGGACGGGTGTACGTGTATAACTGAATCAGTTTGTTGTACAGCAGAAATTAGCACAACCTTGTAAATCAACTTCACTTCAATAAAGCTTTAAAAAATGAAAAAAAATCTAATAAAAGGGAAAAAGAAAAGATGTCTGGTTTTCTTTAATTAACAGTAATCTTGGGAGTTCCCGTTCTGGCTCAGTGGAAATGAACCTGAGCAGTATCCATGAGGTTGCGGGTTCAATCCCTGGCATCTCTCAGTGCGTCAAGGATCCAGTGTTGCCATGAGCTGGGGTCCAGGTCGCAGACGCAGCTTGGATCCCAAGTTGCCATGGCTGTGGTGTAGGCCGGCAGCTGTAGCTCCGATTGGACCCCAAGCCTGGGAACTTCCATATGCTGCAGGTGCAGGAAGAAGAAGGAG
>PVHT021183507.1:5381347-5403385 GCA_004024745.2 Catagonus wagneri
TGTGGCTCAGCAGGTTAAGAGCCCAACCAGTATCCATGAGGATGTGGGTTCGATCCCTGGCTTCGCTCAGCGGGTTAAGGATCCGGTGTTGTCATGAGCTGTGGAGTGGGTTGCGGATGTGGCTCGGATCTGGCGTTACTGTGGCTGTGGCGTAGGCCTGAGGCTCCAGCTCCAGCTCAACCCCTAGCCTGGGAACCTCCATATACTGCAGGTGCAGCCCTAAAAAGACAAACAAAAAATAAAAAAGTAAAGTTAGAAGTTAAGAAACAAATACGTATTTACCGTTTCAGCTTCTTTTTTCTTCCTCCGTCATCAGGTAACTCCACTGCGCCACAGCAGGAACTCCCACATTCCTTATCTTTTGGTCCCTTTTCTCCTTTTCTACAACCCCAGCCCCAGTCACTGCCTCCCTCCTGGACGGTGGTGACAGCTTCCCCCCACCCCCACGCCTTGCGACCCTCCATGGCTCTCCTGCCTCAAGTTCAAGGGCTTTCCCAGCTCAGCCTCTCCAGCTACACCTCCCTCCAACCCCCCACTTCCCAAAGACTCCCCAGGCATGCCCTCACACCCCAGGGCCTTTGCACTGGCAGCCCCCACGCCTGGGGTACCAGGCTGGCCTGCAGTGACAGTCTGTACAGAGGCCTCTCTGACTGGAGAGGCCGGGCCGGGGGCCTCCTCTGAGCCCCCACAGTCATCTGTATCCCCCCAAGCCTTACTGCAGCCCCGAGCTCTTGCATTTGATGGGCCTATCCCAGGACGGGAGCTTCCCGAGGACACAACCTGGGCACCTCTCCTGGGGCCCTGGCGGCGGGGGGGGGGGCTGAGCTCACAGCCAACAACGCCCCTCCTGGCTCCCCTTCCCAACCCTCACCCTCGCAGAAGGGAAGTCAGCATGAAGAGGCAAAGGGCTGGCTCTGCAATGTCACCTCCTGGAACCTCAGGGTCTGGAGCTGGTTTTGTTCTTTGCGTTGTTGGGGTTGGGGAGGGGTCGGAGGGAGGCTCAGGGTGAGGCAGACTCAGAGGATGGTTTGTCCACATCCTTCCTTCTGGCCCCAGCACCCCCATCCCACCCCCAGAGGCCGGCGGGCTGAGTCGGCCCATCCCGGGAATGCTGAGAACATTCCAGGCCTGCATCGGGAGATTTGGGGATTTCTCTCTGACGTTGTTCGCGGTTCTGAGAGGATGGAACACCGCATGGGGGGCAAGCCTGGAGGATGGCTCCCAGCCTCCTAATGAGACAGAAATCCTGGACCTCAGCCTCCACTGTCAGGGACCCAGGCCCCTAGCCTTTTGGAGATCCAGGATTCCAGGACCTCAGCCCTGACCTTCAGCCACCCAGAAATCCAGGACCCTAGGCCCTCGAACCCTCAAGGATTTTGGTCTAGGCTGGTGACTTTTTTCTTTTCCATCCTGCTGTTGTGTGGGCGGATTCCTCAAGCCAGCCAAGACAGTGGGAGTGCTGCCCTCTGCTGGCCACACTTGGTTACTGCCCCCCAGTGGATGACGCCGCCCCGCCCCGCCCCCTCCAACCCCAGCGGTTAAGAGAGAAAGCCACCAAGTCCCAGTTCCACGGCCTTCCCCTGCCGGCCTCAGTTTCCTCATCTGTGGAATGAGGCTACGCACAGTTCTCCCACGTAGGTGCTTGGACACAAGTCCTTCCGCACAATTAAAAAAAAAGTCTCTTGAGCTCAATTTTCCTAAACGAATCACCCTCAAGTCTCTCTCATTCATTCCACACTCCCCACCACCGCCACAAAGCACACACTCTCTTAGAGGAAAACCCAAACTCCCCTGTGTGGCTGGCACCTTCTCCGCCTGCATTGCCCCCCCTTCCCTCAGCCCCAACCCCATTCACACGCTTTTCTGGTTTTTGTGCCCCTGGTCCCTCTTCATCTCTGCTCTGGGAGGAAAGCGGTTCCAGCGAAAGCAACCTCTAGCCCCTCAGTCACCCCTTCAATGGCCTCTATGACCCCCACGTGTGAACGTGCCTGGTTTGTTCGTTCTTTGAACGACGCACCATTAGAACGAGTTCCAGAAGGGCAGGGGCACTGCCCCGTTGTCACCACCGTATCTCCAGGGCTAGGCACACAGGGGCTAGGCACACAGTGGGTGCGTTACAGACATCACATCTGTGTATAGTATGATTGTTGTAGGGATTTATCGCCAATGTGCCGGCTTTTTTTTTTTTTTTTTTTTTTGCCTTATCTAGGGCTGCAACCACAGCATATGGAGGTTCCCAGGCTAGGGGTCCAACAGGAGCTGTAGCCGCCAGCCTACGCCACAGCCACGGCAACACGAGTTCCGAGCCGCGTCTGCAATCTACACCACAGCTCGCGGCAACGCCGGATCCTTAACCCACTGAGCAAGGCCAGGGATCGAACCAACAACCTCATGGTTGCTAGTCAGATTCGTAAACCACTGAGCCACGGCGGGAACTCCCCAACGTGCCGGCTTTAAACAACATAGTGTATCGTCCTGAAGTTCCGAGATTGGAAGCCCAACACAGGCCTCACTGGCTAAAATCGAGGCATTGACACCACTGCCCTCCTCCTGGATATTCTAGAATCTGTTTTCTCACCTTTTCCAGCTTCTAGAACCGCCCCCGCCATGTTCCTTGGCTTGCAGTCCCTTCCTCCAGCTGTGGATCTTTCAGTCTTTTTCCGGCTCCCCTCCATTGTCACATCTCCTCTGACTCTGCGCCTCCTGCCGCCATCTTATAAGGGCTCTCGCGATAACATGGGGCACACCTGCCTCCGTCTTATAAGGGCTCTCGCGATGACTTGGGGCACATCTGCGCACACACATCTCCGCATCTCCAGATCCTTAACTTAATCTCACTTGCAAAGTCCCTTTCGCCTGGGAACGTTTCCTAGTCACAGGTTCCAGAAATTAGGACGGAGCATCTTTGGGGGCTGTTGTTCTGTGGACCACAGCACCTGAGGAGGTAAATGTTACCATGGTTCCCACTTGATAGATGCAAAAACTGAGGCACGGGGAGGCCAAGTCACATGCCCAGGCTCACCCAGCCAGTAAGTGGCAAGCACGGATTCTGGACAAGGGCCTTTCTGTCTGCATCTGCTGGAGCCCCCGTTTGAGTCGTCCGGGTGTGGATGTGGGGACACAGGAGAGGCAAGAGGTGGTGGCGGGGTGAGGAGGTGGGTGGGCAAAGGGCTGCCAAGGGCTGTAGGAGGGTATTCTGTCCTCCCCCAGGGGCTTCCTCACACCCCGGCTAAGAGGCCTCGGGATCCCAGGGGGTTTCCTGGGATTGGAGGGAGGGAGGTGGGAGGTTGGAAAGGACAGGCTATTCTGTCCCAAGGTCATTTCCTTGGAAAGTGGGGTGATGCGTAGGGCCATTCCACCCAGGAAACCCTGGCTGGGCTCCAAGGTCACCTTTGACTTGCTGACTCAGCCCCCAAGAGTTGGGGGGGAACTAGCCAGCCTCCTCCTTGGCCTGAAGTACCATCTGTTGTCACCCCAGAAGACCTATCTTTGGGGTGCAGTCAACAACCCCCCTTTTTTTGCCACACCCCTGGTGTATGGAAGTTCCCGGGCTAGGGATCAGCCCCATACCGCAGCAGCGACCCGAGGTGCTGCAGTGACAATACCTGATCCTTAACCCACTGCACCGCAAGAGAACTCCAACAACCCTTGAATTTGTCTCTGTTTGGGGGCTGTGATTCCAAAGGGCAGAGACTCCACCACCTCCTGCTTCCCAGCACCCCTCCAGTCTCATTGTCCCATGAAAACACGTGTTATCAGGCAGTGTAACCACCTACTTCCTGCCTTCCCACAGTATCAGCTTCAATTTCCAGCCTCATTTCCGCCTCTGCTCAGCTCTGGATAAGCACCTCCATCTGGCTCTAGAACTGCTAAAAACTCTCTTGGATCAAAAATAACCTCCCTGGGAGTTCCTGTTGTGGCTTCTCGGGTTAGGAACAACTAGTATCCATGAGGATGCAGGTTCGATCCCTGGCCTCGCTCAGTGGGTGAAGGATCCTGAGTTGCCACAAGCTGTGGTGTAGGTAGCAGAGGCGGCTTGGATCCTGCTTGCTGTGGCTGTGATGCAGGCTGGCAGCTGCAGCTCTGATTTGACCCCTAGCCCAGGAATGTCCATATGCCGCAGGTGCAAGCTTTAAAAAACAGAAAAACTCTCCCTGAGCAACCAGAGCCCTGAGACATAGCTGGGTTTTGCAGTGCAAAATGGTGCCACTACATTGAAAAACTGTCTGGCAGTTTCTTCTAAAGTTCATCACTCGTCGACTACTTGACCCACTTCCAGGTATTTACCCAAGAGAAGTGAACACTTAAATCCACAAACAATGATCTGTACAGGGAGTTCCCTGGTGGCCTAGTGGTTAAGGATCTGGTGTTGTCACTGCTGTGGGACGAGTTCAAGCCCTGGCCCCAAGAATTTCCTCATGCCTTGGCCAAAAAAAAAAAAAAAAAAAAAAATTGTACATGATTATTCATAGTGGCTCAATTCTTAGCCTCACGTTGGAAGCAATGCAAACATCTGTTAACTAGTGAATGGATACTCAGAAGTGGTCCAGCATCCAATGGAAGATGATTCAGCAATGAAAAGAAACAAAGTATGGCTACACACAACAGCAAGGGAGAATCTCAAAAACATGATGCCTGGAGGAAGAACCCAGGCACGAAGCACTACACACTGTGTTATTCAATTTATACAGCAAATCTAGTTAATAGTGATGGAAAGCAGATCAGTGGTGGCCCGGGGGGAGGGAGGGGGCGAGGACTGACCAGGAAGAGTCAAGAAGGAATTTTAGGGGGTGATGGACCTGTCCTATATCTGCAGTACATTGGTGACCACACAGCTGTGTAACTATCCAAACTCGTGAAATTGTAAGTTTGAAATAAATGTATTTAAAATTTAAAAATTGTTAATTATGGTAAAATACAGATCACATAAAATTTACCATCTTTATTACTTTTTATTTTTTTATTTTTGGCTGTGCCTGTGACATGTGGGAATTCCCTGGCCAGGGATCGAACCCACACCACGGCCGAGACAATGTTGGATCTTTAACCTGCTGAGCCATCAGGGAACTCCATCCATCTTAACTGTTTTTAAGTGGATAGTTCAATAACGTTAAGCATATTCGCAATGCTGTGCAACCGATCTCCAAAACTGTTTCATCTTACAAAAGTGAAAACTCTGTACCCACTGAACAACAACTTTCCCCTCCCCCCAGCTCCCCATCCTATTTTCTGTTTCTCTGAGTTTGACTACTCTAGATATCCAAGTGAAATAATACAGCATTTATCCTTTTGTGACTGGTTCATTTCATACAGCATAATATAGTATGTGTCAGATTTCCCCTTCTTTTTAAGGCTGAATAATATTCCATTGTATGGATGGATATGTTTGGTTTATCCATTCATCCATCGATAGACACTGGGATTGCTTCTACCTGTTGGCTATTGTGAATAACGCTGCTATGGACGTGGGTATGCAAAGATCTTTTTTTTTCAGTTCTTTTGGATATCTACCAGAAGTGAAATTGCTGACTCATATGGAGTTTGTGGAGGGAACCTGGTCCTGGTGACCTTGATTTGAGCCCAGTGAAACTAATTTTGGACTTTTGACCTCCACAACTATAGAACAAACATGCATTATTTCAATCCACCAAGCTGCTGGGCATTTGTTATATCAGCGATAGGAAACTCATACCCTCATCCATGCTGACTGTCTGGAAATCCATCAGTCTGGCCAACAGTCCATGAGATGTTATCTGTCCTGAAGTCTGAGGACTTCCAGGCAAGGTCAGTGCCAGCGAAGGTCTGGGGATTTTCTGGTTATAGCCCTGAAAGATTCTGCCTGGCTAGGGAGTTTGGGTACTGTTCCCTCGTCTTCCTGCTCAGTGGATGTGCTCATGGCCAGGCAGCTTGGGGGCTCAGAGCAGCTTTGGTTCTAAACTCAGCTCTGCAGAGAACTAAAAGCTGCTAGCCTGTCACTCCCCTCAGCTGGATCCTTCTCCACTGGAAATTCTGAGAGAGCCCCAATGTCCCCAGGATGGGAGCAGGAAGCTTTGGGAGTGCAGGGTAAATTCAGATCAAAAGTCCCCAGTTGAAACTATGTCCAATCACTTGTGATGGAACATGATGAAAGATAATATGAGAAAGAGAGTGTGTATAGATGTATGACTGGGTCACTTTGCTGTAGAGCAGAAATTGACAGAACAATGTAAATCAACTATAATAAAATTAAAAAAAAAAAGACCAGGCTGCATGCCCCTCTGCTGTGGGTTCAGCCATGCCCTATACTTTAGAAAGTATATTTTTGCAATCTCTGCTTGCAAAGCCCTTCTTTCCCAGCTCCAAGTACTAAAACCCCACTGTTTTCCAGAAGTTCACTTTCTCTGGATGTATTTCCTGCACCCCCCACAAACGTGGGTGCAAAAGGGACCTGCTCATCAGATCCAGACAGCCCCTCCCCCACCTGTCTCAGGGCCTGGTGTCAGGCTGCCTGTAATCTCCATAACAGGGTGACAGTCTCCCCAAGGAACAGAGCCAGTGCTGCAGTATCTCAGCAGAATCCCTTTACCTGGGGACACAGGGGGATCCTTCAAATGCATCACGTCCACCCTTCATTCATCCCTCAATCGTGTACCAGCTCGCATTGTCCCTCTGCCATCTAGACCAGAAAGAGGAGGTTCCCGGGGGGGGGGGGTCTGATTCATTCCTGTGTCCCCAGTACCCCTCAGCCCACCTGGCCCGATGCAGGTTACTCGCTGGGCTTGGGGGGGGCATCACAGGGCCATGAAGTCAGAGAGCTCAGGGTCACTCATAGGGGTTACATCAGGTTTCCTGAGGGAAAGCTGAGATCAGCTAACCAGAACCAGGAGCCAAGATTCGTTTCCCATTTATTGATGCTCCCTAGGGCTGTGAAGAATAAAATCACAAAATCTCTATCTTTGAGCCGCCGCCCCCCCCCCCCCCGCACCCCTTGTGCGGTAAAAAGCGAGCAAACCGGGCGGCTCCATCCCTGAGTCGTCTGCCCTTGGTTAGGGAAGGCGATGGGGCCAGATCAGAGGGCGGGGGAGCTCGGATTTTGGAGTGAGCGTAGGTACGTTAGATTCACTGGTGAGGGGTTGCAGCGAGGTTGGAGCTGACGTCCAGTTACTGGCCTAGGCTTTGGTTGGTGGGATGGTTTTGCGGGGAGTGGCAGTGGGAGGGATTATAGCGGTGGGTGGAGCCAGGACAGAAAGCATCTCAGGCGATTGGACAAGTGCCAGTGGGCGTGGCTCTGGGGTTTGATCAGCAGCTGTGCCTCTTCTCACAAATCCAGCTGTCGTCCTTGCTGTTGCACGGTGCGTCATTCCACATCCCCGTCCGTAGCATCATGATGCAGTCCTCGCGCCCCAGAGAGTCATTGGGTTCCCCCAGATTCCAGTGGCTGCAGTGGTTTGGCGGAGGTGTTGCTGAGCGTCTAAGCTGAGGATGGCCCTGAAATCCAGCCTTCCCTTCTGGGATCTAAGTGGTATATTGCTTGTATCTAACCTAGACATCTTGAGCGTCTAACCTAAGCACGCACCTGGGATATAACTTTCTAACCCCAGAATTTAACCCTAGTCAGTTCCTGGGGTCCAGCCCCCTCTTCCCTAAGGAGGCCCTGAGATCTAGCGGAAGCCCTTCCTCTAGGATCCGAACTGTCAGCCTTCCCAAGGCCCTTCGCTCACCTGAAGCTGAGCGGGACTCCATCCACCCACTGGTAGCCCTGGATCTTGCGCGCCCTGCGAACAGCCTTCAAACCCAGCCAGTAACCGCGGCCGGCAGTATTCTGACTCAGGAAGCCCTGGGCGGGAGGGGAGGTGAGCCAGGGGAGTCCGTCCGGCCCTGTCCCCATCACCTCCCGCGCCACCCTCCTCCAATAAAGGCCTTCTAACCCCCACCTCCCGTCTCCATCAACCCGCGGTGCGCACCTGCTCCTCCAGGCCCCCAACAATCACCAGGTGAGCGCCCTCTCTCTCGCAGTGGCTCTGCGCCTCCACCCACGTGGCCCGTTGCACCGAGAAAAAGTAACAAGAGCCCTGGAATGGCAGCCACGACTTGGGGCACTGCTGGCAGGAGCCTGCAGGGTGGGCAAGGTCAAAGAGGTGATTTGCTCCCAAGCGGAGCAGATGGAGAGGATTGGAGAGTGGAGTTTTGGAGCCCAGGGCCGGGGGTAGAGGCACTGAAACCAGGCCAAAGTCAACAAGCCAGGCCAGAGGGATCAGGGAAAGCGGGGGCGCAAGAGCGGGTTCCCCTTGTCGTCTCCCTGGCCCCCCGCTGGGATCTTGCTCACTGTTCTGGAATTGGACTCCCTCCAGCGCCCGGAAGAGCTCACTGCGGATGTTCTCACGGTCTCTGCCGGCTTCAGCCAAGCCCTGGATCACTGTGAGGTAAAAGGAGTCCAGATTACAGCTAGGGTCAGGGTCAAGAGTAGAGTCATGATTGATTAAGGTCAGCATCAAGTCTGTGGTCAGTGCCAAGGTCAAGAATGACATCAAGGTCAAGGACTGTTACAGTTGGGTAGAGTCCAGCTGTGGTTGGGATTAGCAGTTGCGGTCAAGGTCAGAGTCCAGGGGTCAAGTTCAAGATGGGGGACACGACTAGGGTCAATGGTGAGGATCACAGGATAGGTGAGGGTCACAGAGGGGTCCAGAGATGAATCAAGGGTCGGGTAACTGCGGTGGTGAAGGGTCAGGATCGTGGAAATGTCCCGTCCTCACCGCGCTCGCTCAGTTCTTTCAGGGAGCTCTGCTGCTCCAACAGCTTCGCCTTTGCCTCTCCAAGCTGTGTGTGCACCGTCCGCAGCTGCGCCTGAACCCCCAGGCCTGGGAAAAGGGGAAAGGATGGGAGCGGACAGGAGACCAGCCCACCCCCTCCCTCTCACCTCCTCCAATCCCGGCCACAAGCCCCGCCCCCTCGGCCCACCAATCTCACAGCAGCTGTTGCAGGCTCGGACCTCCTCCTTCAAGACATTCAGTGACACCGTCTGCTCCGAGGCTGGAACGATTCCCCGTCCGTCCCACACACACTGCCAGGTCACCCTCAGGGACCCAGGGGACACCCTGCCTCACTCCAGGGACCAACCCCGCGGACTGAGGGATCGCCAACCACCCACCCACCCGCCACTCCGACGCCAGGGTCCAAGACCTTACCGTCCCGGAACTCTGGGGAACCCAAGAGTCCCCGTTCCATGCATACCGTTTGTCCTCAGCTGGTCCTGGTGGCCAAGCAGCGCCCCGCGCTCTGTGGAGGCTGTGAAGACAAGGAGACTCGGGAACTCTCCCCTAGCCCGAGGTGTGTGTGACCCCCGTCAAGGGACACAGAGGGGCGCACAGGAGGGTAGCACACATGACATGTGAGGTGCACACACACCGACAGGAGACACATCCATGCACACACGTGGGTGTGCACGCTAAGTTCACACGCGTTCACACTCAGACCCAGGCAGGGGCCTGGGACACTGGCTGGTGACCCCTGGGGCAGGCGAAAGGTCTGTGTCCCCAGTGGGGCTGGACGCATCCTTCCCTGTCATCCGGTCACTCACCCTTGGAAAGTAGGATGCTCAGAACGAGGGCCCACAGGACTGTGACGACAATGAGCGCCAGGGCCAGGAGACGGGATCTCTGTCCCCAGTGCCCTGGGAGAACAAGGATGGACTCCTGAGCTCCCTCTGTACCAGGACCGCCTCGCCTCCGTGAGCCCTGAGGACCCAGCCCTGGACGCTTGGGTTCCTCCCAGGAAACTGAGATTAAGTGACGTACAGTAATTTGCTTGTGGTCCCACAGTCCCTAAGTGGCAGACTTGAAATTTGAATCTAGGTCCAGCTGGCTCTAAGGCCTGTGGTGTCTCTCCTGAGCTCACCACCGAAGCCCTCTCTTGGCTGTTCCCCTCCATTCCCCCATCAAACCCCAAACCACTGGCCAGAAAGGGACCCAAAAGGCCTTGAGAGGCGGCCTATGGCTCATACCTCCAGGGACCTCCTCCAGCTTGTTGTCCCACTTGCTGTACCCAGCGGTGTCCATTGTAAACAGGTGCCCCTGCTCTGGGCATAGATGTAAATGAAGTCCCATCCCTCCCCCACCCTCCCCTCCCTCTTCCTTCCTTCCTTCCTATCCCGTGTCTCAGTTCCTGGTACCGGGAACCCGTTGACCAATCACAGCGATGGGTGGGCTGGAGTAAGGGTGGGGTGAGGCAGGGAAGTGGAGAGTTGAGGGGGGTAAAGGAAGGGGTGGAGGGAGCGTGAGGTGGGAAGTGAAGCCTGTGTGCGTGCGCGCGTGCACGCGCGTATGCGGGCTCGGGCACAGACACAGTTCCAGCCTCCCTGGCCTGGTTGCTGCAGCAGTGTCTCCAGACCACTCATCCCGGCCCCAGCCATCACCAGGCACACATTCTGGGGACACCTTCAGGCTGTGCTGTGTCTTCACTCTGGAGCTTGAACCGTATCTCTTATAGGCACTGGCCTTCCTCCTGAGAGGGACAGGCTAAAGTTGGCCAAGTTCTGGTCCCTTCTAGATGGTCCCTGAGAAAGCCCCCCTCAGATCCCCACACACACCAGCTGCTCTCCCCTCCTCCACTCCCCAGCACGTACCTGTCAGAAGATGTATCTAGCCCTGACCTTTGTTCAATCCTCTTGGGCCAGAAAGGAGAACACAGATGATTGTTGAATGGCGGTCAGCTAAGCTTCTGGGCTTTACTGTTCAGTGGGTGTGTACCGTGTCCATATGTAGCTTCTAGAAGCTTCTGTTTTTCTTCTCTGTGCAAAGGGGGACAGTGACACGGCCTCCCTCCAAAGGATGTTTCAATAAAGAAATGAGGTCATGGGAGTTCCCTGGAGGCTCATAGGGTTAAGGATCCAGTGTTGTCACTGCTGTGGCGCAGGTTCAGTTCCTAGCCTGGGAACTTCTGCATGCCACGGGCTCAGCCGAAAGAGAAAGGAAAGCAAGTCAAGTCAGAGAAAGTCTCTGGAGCTCCAGGCTGGGGTAATGACCTGTAGGTAGGGTGGCCAAAATGGGCCTCCCTGAGAAGGAAAAATGTTATTTTTGTGTGAAGCACTTTCTGCATCTCAACCCCCTTTGTGGATGCATACACATGCCCCCACCTTCCTGAGTCTTCTCCACAACCCTCAGAAATAAACCATATCCACTTTGTGTTCAGTTTTTTTTTTTTTGGTCTTTTGTCACTTTAGGGCCGCACCCGCGGCATGTGGAGGTTCCCAGGCTAGGTGTTGAATCGGAGCTGTAGCCACTGGCCTATGCAGCAGACACAGCAACGCAGGATCAGAGCCGCGTCTGCGACCTACACCACAGCTCATGGCAACACCGGATCGTTAACCCACTGAGCAAGGCCAGGGATCGAACCTGCAACCTCATGGTTCCTAGTCGGATTCGTTTCCACTGCGCCATGTCATGAACTTCATGTTCGAAATTTTTATTCGATGCCTATTCTCCCACCGTTTTCAGGAAGGAATGAGAGAGATGTCAATGACAAAATAAAATGGAAAGATGGGAATTTTTTTTTAAAGGAAGGGAAAAAGTGGCAAGGGTCAGGAGTAAGGACCTGCATTTATGAGTTCCTACTATGTGCCATACCTTGTTGAAGGCCATGCCATGGTAAATAAGACAGCCAATCCCAGCCCAGGTGGATCTAAATCTAAATATCTGAAGAGCAAAACTTTGGGGGAAATATCCAGGTAGAAAGGATTTCTTTGTCAAAATATTAAAAAGGCACACAACAAAAAATAATAAATTAAACTACATTTTTAAAAATTCTGTTTTGGGAGTTCCCTTGCAGAGCAGTGGGTTAAGGTTCTGGTGTCCCTGCAGCCACTTGGGTCACTGCTGTGGTGCAGGTTTGATGCCTGGCCCAGGAACTTCCACATGTTATGGGCGCAGACAAAAAAATTATATTTTCACTTGGGTCATGTTTCATTAAGAAGCTGCTTTTTCCAGATTTTTATGTTTATTGCTGTGCATCCTGTTATTTTTTAAAATTATTCTAATTGCTGCTCTGCTTTTGTTGTACTTTCTTTCTCGTTCCTGGTTTAGCTCAGGTATATCCCATTCGTTTGTCTTTTTATAAAAAATAGATTTTAATGATTCTTTCTACTCTTTTTGGTTTAAAGACCTGCTATTGTTCACTAGTTAAGAGTAAAACTTCCTGGGTTAAATCCCAGCTGTACTGCTTATGAGGTATATAATTCTCTTTCCTTTTTATGGCCGTAGGTGAGGCTTATGGAAGATCCAAGGCTAGGGGGTCAAATCCAAGCCGCATCTGCAACCTACAGCCTGTAGCAACGCCGGATCCTTAACCCACTGAGCGAGGCCAGGGATCGAACCGCATCCTCATGGATCCTAGTTGGGTTTGCTAACTGCTGAGCCACGACGGGGACTCCAAAAAATTTTTGAATTAAAAAAAAGTCTGGTGGTTCCTATTCTTCTTTTTTTCTTCAATTATTTCACCTCTTATTTTTAAAAAATTTTCTCTGCCCTTATTTTCTTTTAGTTTCTTCTCCTCTCGCTCCCCTCCCTTTTTTTTGGCTAACCTCACAGCAGGATCACATCCCAGCTGCAGCCACTCCGGATACTTAACCTGCTGATCCACAAGGGAACTTCCTCTTTTAATTTCTTTTTGCTTTTTTAAAACTAATTCATCAAGAGAAATCCTTAATTACTTCATTTTCAATCCTTTGTTTTCTATCTCCACCCCTCCCCCGCTTTCTCGCTCACTATTTTCCCCCTTATTTAAAAAAAAAAAAAAAAGGTCTTGGAGTTCCCATCGTGGCTCATCAGGTTAGGAACCCAACTAGTATCCATGAGGACCTGGATTCAATCCCTGGCCTCGCTCAGTGGGTTAAGGATCCGGCGTTGTCGCGAGCGGTGGTGTAGGTCGCAGATCTCAGTGACTTGGAATGGCAAGAAGCAGAAACCACTTGAGACGCAGCGCTGTGACATTCCTGTAACTTAAACTTACACAACCACACCACATATGTATATGCAAGCACACGTTTTGTGCACCTCAGAGAGACTGCCTGCAGTACCTAGTGGGCAAGAAGGTTCAGCAGTGCTCAGAAGCCAGTGCAGAGCTAAAGAAGGTTATTGTCCACAAAGTGGGAGGGTCCTGCTCCTCTTCCTAGAAATCCACTTGTTCCGAGATCCATCTTGCCTTCATCATCAGAAATGAAAACAAGGTCAGCAGGGGCTGAAAACTGCCTTAGCAACAAGAGGTTACTGTGGGTCAGGACCTTCCGGGGGAGCACACGCTCTTTCTGGGGCTTTCCTGAACAGCAGTAGGGATGAGGGTTCAGTGGGAGGGATGAGGGCTCAGCAGGAGGATGAGAGATGAGGGCTCAGCAGGAAGATGAGGGATGAGGGCTCAGTGGAAGGATGATGGATGAGGGCTCAGCAGGAAGATGAGGGATGAGGGCTCAGCAGGAGGATAAGGGATGTGGGCTCAGTGGAGGATGAGGGATGAGGGCTCTGTGGGAGGATGAGGGATGAGGGCTCAGTGGAGGATGAGGGATGAGGGCTCAGTGGGAGGATGAGGGATGAGGGCTCAGTGGGAGGATGAGGGCTCAGTGGGGGAAAACAGAAGGGAAAAAACCCACAAGGATTGCCCAATGACATCAGAATATGTTCTTAGGAAAGAATCTAGATGGAATTGACCCATCAGCCCTTGTGGAAGAGAAACAATGTGTTCATTTGGGGGATCAGAGGAGGTTGTCTGGAAAAGGAAGGTCTGCCAGGCAGAGGGCACAGCCAAGGCAAAGGCAAGGAGGCAGGAATGTGGCTCTCTTCTGTAGGTACTTGTAGCCAAAGACTTGAGGAGGTGGCCGGGAGAAGTCCAGTATAGCCAGGCAACCAGAAGGCTGCCCACCCTTTGTCCCATGCCTAGAATTTGCCTCAGGAGAAATAAGACGGGAAGGGAGGTTCCAGTAATGAGGATGGCTACAGTCCTAGAACCTCTGTCCTTGGCCCAGTCCAGGGAAGGGCGATCCATTTCTGGGGGTGCCAGGGAGGTGGGGAACTTGTGAAGAGGGATATTAAAACAATGTGATGAGTCTGAGAGGCAAAGGGGGAAGAGAGGACCCCAGGGGTATCTGACTCCCAGCCTGGAGGATCTAGGAGGGCTTCTTGGAAGAGGTGATGGCTGGAGAAAAAGTCAGAATTATTCCAGAGGAGATGGGTAGAGGAAAGAGTGTTCCCCACATGGTATTAACACTTGCAAAGACTGAGAGGGGAGAGGTCTTCAGAAAAGCTGATACTAATTCAGGGGCAGTAGCCTGGGGCTGAGGTGTCAGCTGGGGCCAGATCATATAAGGACTTGAATAGCAGATTCAAGGGGTTTGAACTAGGGAGGGAGAAATGCGAAAGCCATGGGATTCAGCCCCAAGGCCATGACAATTCTGCGATTTCCATGCTCTCCAGAGATGGGGAGAGCGCGCTACTTACCAGGGAACCCAGCTCAATGCACGAGTTAGTCCAGGCTAGGGGTCAAATCGGAGCTGTAGCTGCCAACATACACCACAGCCACAGCAACTCAGGATCAGAGCCACCTCTGCAACCTATACCAGAGCTCACGACAACGCTGGATCCTTAACCTACTGAGCAAGGACAGGGACAGAACACATGTCCTCATGGATACTGGTTGGGTTCATTACCGCTAAGCCACAACAGGAACTCCAGCTTTGATGTTTTATTATTAAAAAAAAAAAAAAAAAGGAGTTCCTCTTGTGGTTCAGCAGGTTAAGTGGGTATAGTTTCCATGAGGATTTGGGTTTGATCCCTGGCTTCACTCTGTGGGTTAAGAATCTGGTGTTGCTGCAAGCTGCAGTGTAGGACGCAGATGCTGCTTGGATCCCACGTTGTTGTGGCTGTGGTGTAGGCCTGCCGCTGTAGCTCCAATTCGACCCCTAGCCTGGGAACTTCCATGTGCTGCAGGTGTAGGCCTAAAATAAAAATAAAATTAAATTAAATTAAGCACGCACAAAGATATGCAGGAGAAAACATGAAAACTCACACACCTTCTACTCAGCTTTATTGTTTTGACTTCTTCATGTATTTCAGATCATATTAAAATATACCTTGGAGTTCCCGTCGTGGCTTAGTGGTTAACGAATCCGACTAAGAACCATGAGGTTGTGGCTTCAATCCCTGGCCTTGCTCAGTGGGTTAAGGATCCGGCGTTGCCATGAGCTGTGGTGTAGGTTGCAAATGCGGCTCGGATCCTGCGTTGCTGTGGATGTAGCGTCGTAGGCCGGCAGCTATGGCTCCTGTTAGACCCGTAGCCTGGTAACCTCCATATGCCGCGGGTGCAGCCCTAGATAAGGCAAAAAGACAAAAAGCAAAACAAAACAAAAAACCATACCTTAGGAGTTTCCGCTGTGGCCCAAGGGGATCCGAAGGGTCTCTGGAGCACTGGGATGCAGTTTCCATTCCTGGAAGAGTGCAGTGGGTTAAAGCTGCATTGCCATCCAAACTGCAGCTTTAAGCCAGGAACTCCATATGCTGTGGGTCGGCAAGAAAAAAAAAAAACCCACACGTGTCTTAATTACATTTGCACTTAGACAATGCACTGAGTTGTTTTGCACATCTGGTAGCATGTGGCCTACATCCTTCCACAATTTATTTTTGTCCCCTCCGCTTTACAGTTACGAAATATTATCTATTCAACACTCATTTCTTCATTTAAAAAAAAAAAAAAGAGATAAACCTAAGAAAACAAATGCTGAAGTAAACAAAGAACATGATAAAACTTCCCTCATTTGATAAGTGGCAAATTCCGGGAACCGGCAGAAAAGTCTTACTCGTGAATTATGAAAAGCATTTTTTGGCAAAGTCAGAAACAAAATTAAGGTGCCCATCTTGCTGTTTTCCCAATTCAATAATAAATATGATCTATGAATATTGGAAAGGCCTAATTAAGAACACACCAAGATTAATGTAAAAGAAGCAACTTATGTTCTAGCAGCAAGCACTGAAAAGTGAGAAACAACACCTATTCCTAATATAAGAAAAACCCCTGAACATTAAAAAATAATCAATTTCTCTAGTGGCCTAGCAGTTAAGGATCCAGCTTTGTCACCGCTATGGCTCAGGTCACTCCTGTGGCATAGGTTCTGTCCCATATGAACTTCCATACGCCGTGAGGTTGGCAAAAAAAAAAAAAGAGAGAGTTTAAATCTTCCCAAGTTAAATTTTTTTTTTTAAGTTTTACAGCTGCACCTGCAGCATATGGAAATTTCCAGGCTAGGGGTCGAATCAGAGCTGCAGCTGTCAGCCTACACCACAGCCACAGCAACACGGGATCCCAGCCGCGTCTGTGACCTACACCACAGCTCAAGGCAACGCCGGATCCTTAACCCACTGAGCAAGGCCAGGGATGGAACCCACATCCTCATGGATTCTAGTCAGGTTCATAACCTGCTGAGCCGCGACAAAAACTCCCCAAATCCATCATTTTAAATAGACTTTATGCCTAGAGCAATTTTAGGTTCACCATAAAACTGAGTAGAAAGTACAGGGAATTCTTGGAGTTCCAGTCGTGGTGCAGCAGCTAAGGAATCCGACCAGGAACCACGAGGTTGCGGGTTTGATCCCTGGCCTTGCTCAGTGGGTTAAGGATCCGTTGTTGCCGTGAGCTGTGGTGTAGGTTGCAGACGCGGCTCGGATCCCGCGTTGCTGTGGCTGTGGCGAAGGCCAGTAGCTGTAGCTCCAGTTTGACCCCTAGCCTGGAAACCTCCACATGCCCTAAAAAATAGCAAAAAAAAAAAAAAAAAAAAAAGACAGTACAGGGAATTCTCATATACCCCCTTCCCCCCCAAGCCTCCCCCCTGCCAGCATCCCACCAGCGCAGTGCTTTTGTTACATCAGTGAACCAACATCATCACGCAGAGTCCAGAAGTTACATTAGGTTCACTCTTGGTATTGGGCATTCTATGGGTCTTGACAAATGCAGGATATGTATCCATCATTGCAGTTTCATACAGAATATTTTTTTACGGTCGCACCCACGGGGTATGGAAGTTCTTAGGCCAGAGACTGAATCCGAGCTGCAGCTGCGGCAATGCCAAATCCTTTAGCCCACCGCGCCAGGCCAGGGATCAAACCCGAGCCTCTGCAGTGACCTGAGCTGCTGCAGTCTGATGCTTAACCCACTGTGCCACAGCAGGAACTTCTCATACAGGGTATTTTCACTTCCCTAAAAACCCTCTATGCTCTGCCCTCTCACAAACAGGTTTTTTTTTTTAATTATATTAAAGGATTGGCAAACAGATTTTAACACAAGCTTGGCAGGTGGATTATTTGGAATATAATAAAGAGGTTACAACTAGGGAGGGTAATAGTTTGGCCTCAGAGAAAGGCATGGAAGGGAGCTTTAGTTCCACTGTACAGACTAACATGTTTTTTGGTTCCCTGTGCATGCATTAGTTATTCAAAAACATTTAAACATTTAAAACATTTAAAACTGTGAATTTTTTTTTTGTCTTTTTAGAGCCAAACCTGTGGCATGTGGAAATTCCCAGGCTAGGGGTGAAATCGGAGCTGTAGCCACCAACCCACACGCCAGCCACAGCAACGCCAGATCCAAGCCGCATCTGTGACCTACACCACAGCTCACAGCAACACCAGATCTTTCACCCACTGAGTGAAGCCAGGGATTGAACCTACATCCTCATGAATACTAGTCAGGTTCTTAACCTGCTAAGCCACAACAGGAACTCCAAAACTGTGATCACTTAAAAAAAATCTTAAGGAGTTCCCGCTGTGGCATAGTGGGTAGGAATCCAACTGCAGCAGCTTGGGTCAGTCACAAAACCCGCCCAGAATATGAGCCTCCCACCCCTACCCCACTGTGTTAACTATGTTTCTGTCTTCTGTTACCTTGCTGATCTCACGTCTGCTCCGCGTGCATGTGCTGGGCCTGCTCATCTGCTTTCTGCCTCTGCACATTTGCCTGTTTTGGCTATTTAATGGAATCATACAATCTGTGACCGTTTGCGTCTGGCTTCTTTCCCTGAGCATCATGTTTTCAATTCCATTCATGTTGTTTCCTATATGAGCACCTAATTCCTTTCTATTTATTTTATTTTATTTTTGTTTTTTAAAGCCTCACCCGCGGCATATGGAGGTTCCCAGGCTAGAGGTCCAATCGGAGCTACAGCTCCCAGCCTACACCACGGCCACAGCAACACCAGATCTGAGCCGCGTCTGCCACCTACACTAGAGCTCATGGCAAAGCCAGATCCCCAACCCACTGAACGAGGCCAGGGATCGAACTCACAGTCTCGTGGATCCTCATTGAGGGTTCATTAAATGCTGAGCCACGGTGGGAACTCCTGTTTTTTATGGCTGCCTTCATGTCCCATTGCGTGGAACTACCATATTGCACTCATCCTTTCATCAGTTAATGGGCATTTATGTTGTTTCCCCCTTTTGCCTATCGTGAATGGTGCTGAATTAACTTTTACTCAACCTCTCCTTGGTCATCTTCATGTCTAATAACACCAGCTGTGTTTACTGGTGCCATAATCCCCATTTCCTGCATTTTTTCCAAGGCAGACACTTGTTCTTTTTGGCTGTGATCAATTCTTGGGTTGGCAGATAAGGTGGACTCACTTAGGAAACCCCTGGAAGTCTAGAAAAATACTGCAAACACCACTCGTGTCTTTTAGCATGAGCAGCATTATCCATTTGTGTCCTAAAACTAAGAAAAAAAAACCTCAAGGCTTTCCCATGGTGTGAGATCTCCCTGTCTCCTAAATATTTCCTCCGCAAAGAACACGAGGCAGCGAGAGGAGAAAGCAAAAGGACAAATCCACGTCACCGGTATGACTTGAAGGCAGAGACTGCCCGCATCTAAAAGAAGCAGGAAGGAAAGAGAAAAGTCACGAATGACAGCATGACATCCCTTACCCTCTGTCCCATCCCTGTCAAAGAGTGACGGAGAAAACCTGCAGGGGCTACAAAAGAGAGAAACTAGAAAAGTAATCCGAGGATGTTCTAGAACTAACTCCAGAAAGACCGCAAAGACTCCGATAACATCTTAGCAGATCAGAGTGTGAACCATAAGAAAAGAAGGAATTCTGCAAAATGCGTAGCTTTTGAGGAAAGTAAAAGTAAGAAGGAAGAGGGAAGAGCTCTCATCTACAGCAACTGCAGGATGAAAAGGCACAGAAGCGAAGGGGGGAAAGGCAGGGCCCTTCAAGACAAAACTGCAGGTCTTTCCACCTATCCCCGCCATCAACAAAACAAAGCAAAACAAAAAACACTAAATTAACCCAATTTTGCTGCATTGACATAAGAGAGCGCCATTGAGCTGCCTACCTTATAAAACATTTCTGATATATGATTAAAAATGAGCAAACAGGAAAATAGAGAGCACGCAATTGGATGGATTCAGAAAATGAAGGGAATTCCCCTCGTAGCTCAGTGGTTAACGAACACAACTAGAATCCTAGAGGATGCGGGTTTGATCCCTGGCCTCGCTCAGTGAGTTAAGGATCTGGCGCTGCTGTGAGCTGTGGTGTGGGTCACAAACGTGGCTCGGATCCCGTGTTTCTGTGCCTGTGGTTTAGCCCAGCAGCTGTGGCTCCAACTTGACCTCTAACCTGGTAAATTCCATGCCGCACGTGTGGCCCTAAAAAGGGAAAAAGAAAAAAAAGAGGGAAATGAAAATTCATACAATCAACTAAGAAAAAAGTCCCCCCCTAAAAGGAATCTCCCACAAACACAAAAAAGAACCACTAGGAGTTCCTGTTGTGGCTCAGCAGGTTATGAACCCAGCTAGCATCCATGAGGACGCAGGTTCGATCCCTGGCCTCAATCAGTGGGTTAAGGATCTAGTGTCGCCGTGAGCTGTGGTGTAGGTCGCAGACATGACTCAGACATGACGGGAGTATTGCTGTGGCTGTGGCGTAGGCCGGCAGCTGCAGCTCCAATTTGACCCCTAGCCTGGGAACTTCCATATGCCGTGAGTGTGGCGCTAAATTAATAACAATAAAAAAAAAAAAACTACACGTAGGACAGTTTGCACAGAACATCTACTGAATGCTGGCAGAAGACCTCAGACCTCCAAAATGGTCAAGGAACCTTCCACATAACCGGGTAGAACCAAGGGAAAAAGAGAGAAGAGAAGAAAAGGAACCAGAAGAGGACCAGTACACCTGTGAGGGAGCTGTGAAAGAGGGAAGGAATCCACACCCTGGGAGCCCACCCTAACTGACAGGAGATCAGCCAGGACAGAGGGGGAACCTCAAAGCCTTGGAGAAAAGTGCAGCCGCTGGTCAGAGGAGGGCAAAGCAGAGAGAGACCCCCACAGACCGTCAGTACCACAGCCTGGGACCCTCGGACAGGGCCTGGGATGGACTGGGAGTTTGGCATTAGATGCAAACTATTACATCTAGAATGTATAAGCAAGGAGGTGCTATTGTGTAGCACAGGGAACGATATCCAATCACTTGAGATAGACCATGATGGAAGATAATAATAAAAAGGGTGTGTGTGTGTGTGTGTGTGTGTGCGCGTGTGTGTGTGTGTATGACTGGGTCACTTTTCTATACAGCAGAAGATGGTAAACATGGTAAATCAACTATACTTCAATAAAACTTTTAAAAAATGAAAAAAAAATCACCTTACATCAAAATTTCAAAACTAAGAGTTTCCCTGTGGCAATGCAGGTTAAGGATCTGGTGTTGTCACTGCAGCAGCACAGGTTTGATCCCTGGCCCAGGAACTTTTACATGCTGCAGGCATAGCCAAAAAAGAAAAAAAAATGATTTGAAAACTAAAGAACTAGGAGATTGGATTAAGATGGCGGAATAGAAGGACTGGAGCTCAACTTCTCTCCCAAATAACAGCAAAAATACAACTAAATGCCAAGCAACCTTCAACCAAATGGACTGTAAACTTCCAAAAAAGATA
Source organism: Catagonus wagneri (assembly GCA_004024745.2). Lineage (NCBI taxonomy): Eukaryota > Metazoa > Chordata > Mammalia > Artiodactyla > Tayassuidae > Catagonus > Catagonus wagneri. The sequence goes on from PVHT021183507.1 coordinate 5,402,278, forward strand.
CTTTGCTCCAGAAGATACAGCAGAGACCACATCAAGAGGTAGGAGGGGCGATTACGTGATAGAAGCAACCCCATACCTCCCGGGTGGGAAGCCCCACAGACTGGAAAGTAACTGCATCACAGAGACTCAGCTACAGGACTGAGAGTTCTGAGCCCCACGTCAAAACCCCACGCCTGGGGATCTGGCACAGGGAGAAAGAGCCCCTGGAGCATCTGGCATTGAAGGCCAGCGGGGCCTGTGTGCAGGAGCTCCACAGGACTGGGGGAAACAGAGACCCCATCCTTGAAAGGCACACACAGACTTTCACATGCACTGGGTCCCAGAGCAAAGCAGTCTCCAGAGGAATCTGGGTGGAACCTGACTGCAATTCCTGGAGGATCTCCTGGGAAAACAGGGGTGACTGTGGCTTGTTGTGGGGGGAGGGCATTGGAGGCAAAGCTCTTGGGAACATTCATCAGCCTGCATTTCTCTGGAGGTGGCCATTTCTGGGAAAACCTGGTCCCTCCCATCAGCGCTGAGAAGCCCCAAGCCAAACAACAATTCAGGTGGGATCTCAGCCCCACCCATCAGTAAACAGGCTGCCTAAAGACCCCTCAGGCACACAGCCAGCCCCTAATCTCATCCAGAGACGAAGCCCCACCCATCAGAGGAAGAGGAATCAACCCCTCCTACCAGTGGGCAGGCATCAGTCCCTCCCATCAGGAAGCCTACAGCAAGCCCCCTCCATACCAACTTTAGCCACAGGGGAGGCAAACGCCAGAACTAAGAGAGGCTACAACTCTATTGTGGACACAAAGGTCACCACACCAAAAACCTACAAAAATGAAAAGACAGAAAACAATAACTCAGATAAGGGAGAAAGAGAAAAGCCCAGAAAAACAGCTCAGTGATGAGGAGATTATCAGCCTGCCAGAAAGAGACTTTAGACTGTTGATGCTGAAGATGATGCAAGGCATTGGAAATAGACTGGAGGCAAAGATTGATAATTTACAGGAAACACTGAGCAAAGAAATACAAGCTGTAAAAATTAAACAAGAAGAGATGCAAAATACAATAACTGAAATAAAAAATTCCTTAGAAGCAGCCAACAGTAGAATACAGGAGGCAG
>PVHT021183507.1:5407193-5473542 GCA_004024745.2 Catagonus wagneri
GGAACGAATTACCAACATTTATAGCAATGTGGATGGACTTAGAAATTATCATGCGAAGTGAAACCAGTCAAACAATTAGACAGCAACACCCAATGCTACCGCTTACATGTGGAAACTAAAAAGACACAATGAACCTTTTTACAGAACAGACAATGACTCACAGACTTTGGAAAACCCTGGTTTTTCAAATAAGACAATCTGGGGGGTGGGGGGATGCACTGGGGGTTTGGGATACAAAATCTATAAAATTGACTTGTGATGATTTATGTACACCTATAATTGAAATAAAATCCATTAAGGGAAAAAACTCATCTTTATATTCAGGGAAAAAAAAAAGAAAACTAAAGAACTAAGTTCCGATACTGTCAGAAAAGAAAAGCAGAGATGGATGAAGAGAAATTTCAATCAACTCGTGAAAAAAATACAAGAAAAACCAAAGTTATTTCAGAAATGCTGAGGAGTTCCTGTCGTGGCTCAGTGGTTAATGAATCCGACTAGGAACCATGAGGTTGTGGGTTCGATCCCTGGCCTTGCTCAGTGGGTTAAGGATCCAGCGTTGCCATGAGCTGTGGTGTAGGCTGCAGACGCAGCTCGGATCCCGTGTTGCTGTGGCTGTGGTGTAGGCCGGTGAGTACAGCTCCAGTTAGACCCCTAGCCTGGGAACCTCCATATACCACAAATGTGGCCCTAGAAAAGGCAAAAAAGTCAAAAAAAAAGAAAGAAAGGAATGCTGAGTAAATTAGAAGGTACTCAAGAGAGTATAATCTTGGCATTCCCGTCATGGCTAAGTTGTAATTAGTCTGACTACTATCCCTGAGGACTCAGGTTTGATCCCTGGCCTCGCTCAGTGGGTTAAGGATCCGGCGTTGCCATGAGCTGTGGTGTAGGTCGCAGATGCAGCTCGGATCCTGTGTTGCTGTGGCTGTGGTGTAGGCCGGCAGCTGCAGCTCCGATTCAACCCCTAGCCTGGGAACTTCCATATGCTGTGCCTGAGGCCCTAAAAAGCCAAAAAAGAGAGAGAGATAGAATAATCTTGAAGTTACAGTGTGATTAAGGGTATTCGAGAAAGCAGAAAAACAACAAAGAGAGTGACAATGACATAAAGAAGAGAAAAGGGTCTGGCAGAAACGAAAACATGGAATTTCATTCACTGAAGGAGTGGGGCAAGCCTTATTGGAGTCCTTGAAGAAGGAAAACAAAACAACAAAACAGAGCTAATATTTAAAATCATAATCCAAAGAACTTCCAGAGATAGAATACTGCCAGAAATTCCACCTGGAGAGGGCGCAGCAGCATCTGAGAAAATTTACCCAGACGGTCAGCTCTCAGACATATTCCAGTAAAGCTGTTCAATTTCAAAGAGCAAGATAAAACCCTTAAATTGGCCTGTCGGCCTCCAAGGTGGAGCAGTGCGATGTTTTATGTCATTATCCTCTATTCCAATGCCCTTTCCTTACCCCAGGGTCTTCCGGACCCAGCGGCTTCAAAAACAGTGAGACTGCTCCAGGGGCTGCCACTGCTAGTAAGGAAACAAATGGTTCTTCTTCTTTTTTTTTTTTTTTTGTCTTTTTGCCTTTATGTGGAGCCGCACCGCGGCATATGGAGGTTCCCAGGCTAGGGGTCTAACAGGAGCTGTAGCTGCCGGCCTACACCACATCTGCAACCTTCACCACAGCTCACGGCAACGCCGGATCCTTAACCCACCGAGCAAGGCCAGGGATCGAACCTGCAACCTCATGGTTCCTGGTTGGATTCGTTAACCACTGAGCCACGAAGGGAACTCCCAACAAATGGTTCTTAACAGACACATACGTATCCGTGTGACATATTCTATTTTGTTTTTTCAAACTAAGTGTTTCCTGGAGTTCCCATTGTGGCCCATTGGGTTGAGAACCCGATATAGTGTCCATAAGGGATGCAGGTTTGATCCCCGGTCTTGCTCAGTGGGTTTAAGATTCAGTGGGTTGTGGCCTTCCTCAGAGCCTCTGTGGTGTGGCTGTGGCGGTGGCGTAGGTCTCAGCTGCAGCTCTGATTCAACCCCTAGTTCAGGAACTCCTATATGCCTCAGGTGCAGCCATAAAAAAAAAAAAAAAGTGTTTTTTCATAGAAAGGGACAATTTTTTTTGTCTTTTTGCCTTTTTCTAGGGCTGCACTCCCGGCATATGGAGGTCCCCAGGCTAGGGGTCTAATTGGAGCTGTAGCCGCCGGCCTTCGCCACAGCCACAGCAACGCGGGATCCGAGCCGCATCTGCAACCTACACCACAGCTCACGGCAACGCTGGATCCTTAACTCACTGAGCAAGGCCAGGGATCGAACCCACAACCTCATCGTTCCTAGTCAGATTCGTTAACAACTGAGCCACAACAGGAACAATTTTCCACAGAATATTCCCAGTTCTCTCTATATTTTGCTTATGATTCTAGGGTGGTTGTTTCTGAGTATTAGATTTGCTCAAAATAGAGACTTAATCCTTTCTAGGGTTGTAATAAGTTGTGAATCTGTAAAATGCAAACTCTAATGGTTTAAAAATAGTATTGTCATATGGTTACCAAAGGGGAAACCCTGGGGGGAAGGAGGGATTGGGAGGCTGAGATTGGCATATACATACGCTACATACAAAATCGCTCAGTAACGGGACCTACTACAGAGCTCAGGGAAACATTCAGTACTTGGTGACAGCCTATATGGCGAAGTAATCTGCAAAAGAATGGATATATAGGTATACATATCACTGACTCACTTTGCTGTACACCTGAAACTAACACATCTTTGTAAGTCACATACACTCCAATGAAATTTATATAGAAAAAGATAAAATCCTGAAGACCTCTAGATCAGATAATATACCAAGTCATAAGAATTAGACTTAGAGAGTTCTCTGTCTTGGCTCAGCAGAAACAAATCTGACTAGCATCCATGAGGACGCACGTTCCATCCCTGGCCTCGCTCAGTGGGTTAAGGATCAGGCGTTGCCGTGAGCTGTGGTGTAGTTCTCAGATGCAGCTCAGATCTGGCATTGCCGTGGCTGTGGCGTAGGTCAGCAGCTGTAGCTCCAATATGACCCTCAGCCTGGGAACTTCCGTATGCCAACCTAAAAAGAAAAAAAAAATTGAAAAAAGAAATTCTGAAACTCCTTCCTGTGTATTCTTGGGTTGAACAGATTAGCAAATATATCGTGGATAATGAGAACCAGTTTTCCAGTTCGTAATTATGGAGAAATAATTACGAAGAAGGAAAGGGGAAAGTGTAGAATGAACTCTGAGAACTAGAAGTGAGGTGTCAAATGAATTCATGGCTTTTAATATTGCGTACAGATAAGTAGATACAGAAATAAACGCAGAATATAGCATGTGTGTGTATGCCTGTTTGTACACACGCATGTCTTTCCTAGCACTTTCTCCCAAGAAGACCTAAAATATTGCACACCCCATTTCAAAACACACCTAAGCCACAACAAGATACCAAAATGAGTGGGATACAGGTTTTGACGAGAAACAGATAATTTTCAACTCTCAAAGTATCTCTTCACAAGCTATTTATCCATTATGAAGAGAGAGAGTCTCACTTTGCAGCGGAGTAAGCCAGCGGGCACACCCTAACATCACAGTAACAGACATGTCAGCATCACGTACCTTCGAGATGAGGCCCTGGAAGGACACGGCATCAATTCTATGGCATTTTTAAGCAAAACAACAACAACAGCAACAACAAAGGGTGTTCCCTTCATGGCTCAGCAGTTAATGAACCCGACTAGGATCCATGAGGATGCAGGCTGGATCCCTGGCCTCGCTCAGTGGGTTAATGATCTGGCGTCGCTGTGAGCTGTGGTGTAGGTCGCAGACGTGGCTCAGATATTGGGCTGCTGTGGCTGTGGCTGTGGCTGGCAGCTGTAGTTCCCATTCGACCCCTAGCCTGGGAACTTCCATATGCCGCGGGTGTGGCCCTAAAAAGAAAAAAAACCCTTCTGTGGTATTTTTGCCCCAAAGGGTAAACTCAATCTCACCAAGAGAGAAAAAAAAAAAATACCAGAAGAAAAAGAAGCTAATACACACACCTGGAAATAATGTGGCTTTTTAAAATTTATATGATGAAAGTCATAAAACTTAACTGAAAGACATTTTTAAAGGATCCAAATATGGGAGGGATGGATTGGGAGTTTGGGATTAGCAGGTGCAAACTATTCTCTATAGAAGGGATGAACAATGAGGTCCTACTGTACAGCACAGGGAAGTCTATTCAATATCTTGTGATAAACCATAATGGAAAAAATATGAACAAAAATATGTATGTATAAAATCACTTCGCTATATACAAGAAATCAACACAGCATTGTAAGTCAACTATACTTCAATAAAATAAATATTTTTAAAAAATAAAGTACCTGAATAAATAACTGATTCAGGGATCAATGAACACACAGATAAGTGGATAGGTAGGTAGATATATATGTGTGTGTGTGTGTCTGTGTGTGTGTGTGTGTGTGTATTCCCAAACAAAATTATAAACTGATTCAAAACTGTATCAGGGAAATAAAATACACTGTGGTAGAGAAAAAGATGTTGAAAAAAAGACAATGTCCTCGTGTACATCAAACATATTATCAAACTAGAGTAACTGAAATGGTGGAAAAGGAATACAAGTTCCACGAAACACATAATGCAATGTGACTTTATTCAGGGGATGTCCTGGGGGCGGGGGCAGCGCTGAGGGGCTGCCGAGACCATCTATAGGTGAAGAGAGGTGGTTTATAGCCTATGGTGGGAATGGGTTCGAGGATAAGGGGTTTCGGAATCTCTCTTAGGATCTAAGAGACCTGCGTTCAGGACGGGGGGGATGGGAATTCACCAAGCAGTAAAGACGGAAGAGGGTGGAGCCAAAGGGAAGGCGGCAGAGTGCCTGTTGCCCGATCTCTGCTGATGGAGTGGGGGGTTGGGCGGCGGCCCTCAGAGGGCGGGGCAGGGAGACGAGGGCTTCTCGCAGATCCAGACATTTTCTGCAGTGCATCTGTTATCATTCCAGCCATGGTTGTGCAATTCCGCGCAGTCTTCATCTCCCTGATTGTTGGGTTCTCCTTTTTGCCAGAAGCTGTGAACCCCATCAGAGTTCTGGGACCCCTCCTCCACCCAGAACCCACCCCTCCACCCCGTCCCCTCCTCCTGGGAGAAGCTGTCCCTGGGCTGTGACAGCCGATTGTCGAGTACCAGCCAGAGGGCGGTGAGGAATTCAGAGGCAGGGTTTTCCAAAAACCCTGCATTTCAAAGTAAAAATGCAGGTTCCTGGGCCCGTAGAGAATCAGGCCCCCTCCCCAACTCCAGACTCCAGGATGGGGACAGGACTCTGCACCTTCAGCAAGCTCTCCAGTCCCGGAATCTGAGCACCCCTGGTTTGGGAAAGGCGGGTTTTTTTCCCTGCCCACCCCTTCTTGGGCCATTGTCACCGGGAGGTCACCTGAGTTGGAGAGGGCTGTTGTCCACCCACTGCCAGGAACCCTCATTGTTGTTGTCACTGAGGCCAATCCAGGTGGCCTTATTATGCCTCATATACCAAGACTGCAGGAAACTCTGGGGTGAGAAAGGGCATTAGGAAGAAGGTTCCCTCAGTGCCATCCGTCACGTCTTCCCACATCCCCACTGTCCCCTGCCTCCCACAGAAGTTCTCTCTGCAGTCTAGCCAATAGCCTCTACTCAAGTTGTATATGTTCACATGTGCAAGTAGGCTGTGGATGTGTGTTCACACCCATACACGTGTGGACACGTTAACTTGTATTTCCAGTCAACCCTACCTTACAGATGGTCTCGAGGGCATTCTCTCTCTCTTTTTTTTTTTTGCTTTTTAGAGCCTGAGGCATATGGAGGTTCCCAGGCTAGGGGCTGAACTGGAGCTGTAGCTGCCAGCCTACACCACAGCCACAGCAAGGCCAGATCCTTAACCCACCGAGCAAGGCCAGGAATCGAACCTGCATCCTCATGGATGATAGTCAGATTCGTTCACTGCTGAGCCAGGACAGGAACTCCTCGAGGGCATTCTTGAGTTCCTTTTCTATCCATATATGGACTCCTCCCATCCTGGTTCTTCTCTCATGTGAACTTCCTGAGTACGTTATGGTTCCTCCTCCAGGAAGCCTTCCCTGACTGCATTCCCCTCTCATCTCCAGCTATCCACTGGACCTCCATCTCTCAGAGGGCAGAGGAAGGTGGCAAAAGGCTCTTTGTTGACCAGTCCTATGACCCAGCCCCAAGAGGAACCTTGCTTGGCCTACCTGCTCCGTGGAGCTGTTGATGATCACCAGCTGGGCCCCAATGTCCTGACAGGCGGAGACGGAGGATTTCCAGTCACTCTGGGTATAGGAGAATAAGTAGCATCTTCCCTGGAAGAATTCCCAATGCCAGGGGCAGGGATGGCACAGGCCAGCTGGGGAGGAGGGGAGAGGTTGGGACAGAGAAGTCGCTTGGCTCCCAAGCCCCAGATCCCTGCATCAGATCTTGGAAACCCAGGGTCCCTGGGTTCAACTGTCATCCCAGCCCCCAAGTCCCCAAGAAACCCACTCAAAAGACCCCCGCTCTGCCTTGCCCTCCTCAGCATGGCAGTCACAGAAGGTCGGCCCCAGCCCCACCCACAATCCCGGGACTTCCTCTTGACCTTGGTGTGGGACCCTTACCAAGGGTGGCATTCATCCAGGTCACCTGCTGCAGGAACTTCTCCAGGCTTGATTGCATCTTCTCCTGTGCAACATCAAGTGGAGGGAGAGGACTTTATTTATTAAGCACCTACTGTGTGCTTGATGCAGTGAGGGCCCCATGAGAACATTACGTGTGGATCTCATCATGACCTGGAGAGCCCGTTATACGAATGAGAAAACTGAGGCTTAGAAAGTGACTTGCCTAATATTGCCAGCCTCCGGGACCTCATGCAGGGGTCCAGTCCCCACACCTACTCCTACCTTTACTCCTGTGTGGTGGCTCGTCCAAGGTCATGCAGCCTCAGAGCTCCCTCCCACTCTCCCCGTCCAGAACCTGTCCTCCAATCCTTTACCTGGGCTGTGGGTCTCCTGCTGGTCTCTGTCTCCCTCTGCAGAGACTGGTGGATCCTGGAAACTACAACAGAGCAGAAAATTCTCCCTTTAGGAGCACCGACTCTATGCCTGTGCCAAGTTCATTTTCAAGTTCAGCCTAAGCTCCCCACAGGGGAGGATGGGCTGCATTTCACATGAGGAAATAGGTTCAGAGAAGGGGAGTACCTGGCCCCCAGTCACGCAGAGGGTGACACAGAGCCCGAATGCCCCAGCCCTTGTAGGTTTCAGGACTATGGAAAAGGTCAAAGACCATCCTAGAGAGAAAACCCAAAGGAACCCAGGACTCCAAGCCCCCAGCCCCTGACTCACCTTGAACCAGGGTGGTCACCAGGAGCATGAAGAAACCCAATGAGATGAAGAGCAGCAGCAGAAGGAGGGGCCAAGTCAGACACCCTGCAGGACCAGCACGTGGGCAGAGCTCAGGGCTCAGAGGCAGACCCCGCCCCACCCCGCCCCCTAACCACCCCCTTCCCCAGTGGCCTGCTCCTGAAGCAGACGCCCTAGTACCTGGTGAGCGCCTTAATCTGCGTAGCAGTCCAAAATCTCTCTCAACAAATAGTGGCCCCCTAAATGTCTTCTCCTCTGAATAGGACAGAGCACACTCAGTTGAACTTGGCAGATTGCTGCGCCCTTGCAATCCTGAGAGCAGGGTGCAGCAATCTTCCAAGTTCAACTGAGTATGCTCCGTCCTGGATGCCAGGCGCCCAGCACCCTCAGGACCCAGGAGCCCTGTCCTCCCTCATCGTCACCCCCAGAATAGGGGTCCAGCCTTACTGAGGCCACCTGGCTCCTCTGAATCACACATCTCTGCCATCCTTCTCTCTGTTCCTCTCTCCACCTCCTCTCCAGGCTATGGTTTTTATAACCTCACGTGTTTCCCTTTGTAGCCCCGCCTCGGATCTGTTCCTTCTCAACCCAGGGAGAATAAGGAACAGGATGGGGATTCTGCTTCTCAGAAAATTCTGGGAAGAGATAAAGTGCCTGACACAACTAAAAGAGAGGTTGGTTAAAGTGGGACAGAAGTTAGGGTGGGGTAACTCTGGTGCCAGAAGGCACTGTTCTAACCCCTGACCAGTCCTGGAAGCTACGGCCTCAGTTTCCTCAGCTGTGAAATGGGACAACTATTCTGCCTCACACTGTGTTTTTTTTTTCTTTTTTCTTTTCTTGCTTTTTAGGGCCACACCCACAGCATATGGAAGTTCCCAGGCTAGGGGTTCAATCAGAGCTACAGCTGCCGGCCTACACCACAGCCACAGCCATGCCAAGATCTGGGCCTTGTCTGCGACCTACACCACAGCTTACGGTATCGCTGGCTCCTTAACCCACTGAGCGAGGCCAGGGACTGAACCCACATTCCCATGGATACTAGTTGGTTTCGTTTCTGCTGTACCACAGTGGGAACTCCCCTGCCTCACACTGTAATTGTGCGGTTTACTACAGTGCGCTAGGAATGGGTCTACGTTGCCTATTCTAACGATGGAGACTCAGTAATAACAGCACTTCGCATGTGCCCACAGTTCCCCTTGGTGTGTGTTCTCCCCCTGCTGCAGCAAATCATAAACGCAGGCTTCTTAAATTTTTTGTTTTATTTTATTTTGACTGCACCCACGGCAAAGGGACCCTCATGTCCTAACATCATCCCCAAAAGAAATCTCATACCCATTAAGCAATCATTCCCCATTTTCCCCTCCCCACAGAACCAGAAACCGCTAATCTGCTTTCTCTCTATGGATTTGCTTACGCTGTACATTTCATATGCATGGAATCACACAACACCCTTTTGTATCTGGTTTCTTTATTTTTTTTAATTACTTAATGAATTTTATTACATTACAGGTGTACAACAACCATCACAACCAAATTTTTATAGCATTTCCATCCCAAACCCTCCATGCAACCCCCCACCCCGCAACCTGTCTCCTTTAGAAAATGTAAGTTTTTCAAAGTCTGTGAGTCAGTATCTGTTCTGCAAAGAAGTTCATTCTGTCTATTTTTTAGATTCCACATGTAAGTGATAGCATTTTATGTTCGTGTCTCATTGTCTGACTGACTTCACTATCTGCTTTCTTTCTTATTGAGGATCCCTTATACAAAATGAGACATTTTTCTCTTGTCACTTTCGAGATCTCTGTGTCTTTCAACAGTTGATTATTGTGTGTCTGAGTGTGGATCTCTGAATTTATCCCCCTGGGAGTTCATTTAGCTCCTGGATGTGTAGCCTCGCACGTTCATCAAGCTTTTGAAGTTTTCAGCTGACATTTTCTTTTTAAAAGTTTATTTATTTTCCCTTTTACAGCCTCACCTGCAGCACATGGAAGTTCCCAGGTTAGGGACTGAATTGCAGCTGCAGCTGCTGCCTATGCCACAGCCACAGCAACGCGGGATCTGAGCCCATCTGTGACCTACACCCAGCTTGCTTCCCTGTTGGATCCTTAACCCGCTGAGCAAGGCCAGGGTCTGAACCAACATCCTCACAGACGTGATGCTGGGTTCTTAACTTGCTGGACCACGATGGGAACTGCCATTATTTCTTCAAATATTCTTTCTGCCCCTTTCTGTCATTCTCCTTCTGACACTCCCGTTATGCATATGTTAGTATGCTTAATGGTGCCCCACAGGTCTCTGAGGCTCTGTTCATTTTTTTCTTTTCCTCTTTCTCAGAGTGGATAATCTCAATGGATCCATCTTCAATTTTTGCTGATACTTCCTTCTGCCTACTCAAATCCATAGCAACTGTGTCCTCTGATAAAAATTTTCATTTCAGTTCTTTGTCAACCCCAGAATGGTCTGCGTTGTGCCTTTTTATAATTTCTATCTCCTTACTGATATTCTCTAGTTAGTGATATATTGTTCTCATCTCTAGTTTATTAGATATGATTTCCTTTTGCTCAGTACTCACATTAAAAACAGCTGATTTGAAGTCTTTGTCTAGTAACCAATATCTGGGCTCTCTCAGGGACAGTTTCTATTCACTTTTTCATGTGTATAGGTAAAATCTCTTGTTCCTTTGTATGCTTTACAGGTTTTGTTGTTGAAAACTGGACATTTCATATACAAGCATACCTCATTTTATCGTGCTCTGCCTTGCAATATTGAATTTTTTTTAAACAGTGAGGTTTTTGGCAACCCTCTGTTGTCAGATGATAATTAGCAATTTTTAGCACTAAAATATTTTAAATTAAGGTATGCAGACATTATGCTATTGCACACTTAATAGCCTATAATGTAGTATAAACATAACTTTTATATGCATTGGGAAATCAAAAAATTTATGTGCCTTGCTTTACCAGTATTTGCTTTATTATGCTAATCTGGAACAAAATGCACAAAATACCTGAGGTATGCCTTGTAATATAATACGGTAACTATGGAAATCAGAGTTCACCTCCTCCTAAAAGTGTGTTGTCATTGCTGTTTTCTGTACTAGCATTTTTCAGTTACTTAATTAGTTTTTAATTACTTTTTTGGTCTTTTTATTTTTTTTTAGAGCCACACCCATGGCATATGGAAGTTCCCAGGCTAAGGGTCGGATCACAGCTACAGCTGCCGGCTACAGTAACCGCAACACGGGATCCAAGCCGCATCTGTGACCTACACCACAGCTCACAGCAACACCGGATCCCTAATCTACCGAGCGAAGCCAGGGATCAAACCCTCATCCTCATGGATGCTAGTTGGGTTCATTAGTCACTGAGCCACGAAAAGAACTCCCTGACTTTTTTTTTTTAATGACTGTATCTGTGTCATGTGGAAGTTCCCGGGCTAGGGACTGAATCTGAGTCTCAGCTGTGACCTGAGCCACTGCAGTAGCGGCTCCTTTAATGACTTTTCTGAACTAATTCTATAAAGCCTATGTTCTCCGTCATACACGGTCATTAAAATCTCCACTTAGCTTAGTGTTTAGCTAATTATTAGGTTTTCAATCCTTGAAAACCTGAAACTAAAAGTCTCCCAGTTTTCGTCCAGGATCTGTGTGTTTAGACACAATTTCAACAGTCAGCCGGGAGGTTGGCAACCCTGCCTTAACCTCCACTTTTGCTTTCTCAGAGCCTCAAAGTAAGCCAGAATTAAGAACTTAGGACCTTTTCAGATCTTTCCTGGGCATGCACACACACCTCCGCCTGCATGTGGACTTCCAGATTCCCAGGAATACTGGAATTTTTTTTTTTTTTTTTTTTTTTTTGCTATTTAGAGCCACACCTGTGGCATATGAAATTTCAGAATCAGGTAATGACTCTTCTTTGGGAATGAGGCTTTATAAGAGCTCCCATTCTGTTTTTCTCCTTCCAGTGCCAGGAATGTGGGGTTTGGGGGTTTCTTGGGTTCTTGTTTCTGTCTTTTTAGGGCCACACCTGAGGCATATGGAAGTTCCCAGGCTAAGGGTCGAACTGCAGCTCTAGCTGCCAGCCTACACCGCAGTCACAGCAATGCCAGATCCGTGACCTACCCCACAGCTCATGGCAACGCCAAATCCTTAACCAACTGAGCAGGGCCAGGGACTGAACCCGCATTCTCATTGGATCCTAGGGGGGTTCGTTATCGCTGAGCCACAATGGGAACTCCAAATGTAGGCTATTTTTAAGGCAATTTCTTTCTTAAAATTTATTTTCTTGAAGTATAGTTGATTTACAATGCTGTGCTAATTTCTACTGTACAGCTAAGTGATTCCGTTATACATATATTTACACATTGTTTTTCATATTCTTTCCCATTATGGTTCATTACAGGATATTAAATATATTTCGCTGTGCTATAAGTAGGACCTCGTTGCTTATCCACTTTATATAGATGAATTTGCATCTGCTAATCTCAAACTCCCAATCCCTCCCTCACCCACCTCCATCTTTTGGTGACCACAGCTCTGTTCTCTTTTTCGTTTGTTTGTTTTTTGTTTTTTAGGGCCGCATATGGAGGTTTCACAGTCACAGCAACGCAGGATCCAAGCTGCGTCTGTAACCTACATCACAGCTCACAGCAACGCCAGATCCTTGACCCAATGAGCAAGGCCAGGGATCGAACCCTCAACCTCATGGTTTCTAATCGGATTTGTCTTTGCTGCGCCACGAGGGGAACTCCCAAGTTCTGTTCTCTATGTCTGTAAGTCCCCAAGGCTATCTCTAAGTTGGAGACTGGGGAAGAGGCTTAGGGTAAGGTAAAGTTCCACCAAGTTCACTGCCCTTTACTGAGATTCAGCCATTTTTCTTGACTAAATACTCCCTGAATTACTCTAAGCTTTTGGTTGCTTTCCAGAGTTCTGAAAGTCTTGATTGTAACCAGTTCTGCAGTTTTTCATTGCTTTTATGAAAGGGAAAATTTTACTCCGTCCTTTTTGCTGACACTTCTTTTTTTCTCTTTCTGTTTTTTTGATGCTTAAATTATCATTGATTTGGCTAGTAGAAGCCTTTCACTTTTTCTCTTTCTGTTTTTTTGATGCTTAAATTATCATTGATTTGGCTAGTAGAAGCCTTTCAGCTGGCTTCTGTGTCCTTCTGACATGTGCGTATCCATTTTTTGCTGATCGGGCTTTCCCTGTCCCAACCCCGGAATCAACGTTTTTTTTCTTTTTAGGGCCGCACCCATGGCATATGGAGGTTCCCAGGCTAGGGGTCCAATTCAGCAGAAACGAATCTTACTAGGAACCATGAGGCTGTGGGTTCAGTCCCTGGCCTTGCTCGGTGGGTCAAGGATCTGGCATTGCCATGAGCTGTGGCTCGGATCTGGCATTGCTGTGGCTGTGGCATAGGCTGGCAGTGTAGCTCCGATTGGACCTCTAGCCTGGGAACTTTCATATGCCATGAGTGCGGCCCTAAAAAGCAAAAAAAAAAAAAATCCTCTTCTCTGATGGTAAAAAACGTGGTTCCCATTATCCTGATGTACTTACTTCTTTCATCAGTCCCACGACATATGGCTGATATCATTTTTCAGTCACCATTCTCTACTATGTAGGCGCCCTCATCACTGCACTTGGACAAAGGACCCCCCCCCCCCCCGGCTAGGCAGACAGACCGCTGTGTTGTTCTTCATTTGGGCTCCGATGTCCCACACCAGCCATCCCTCCAACAAGGAGGTTCTTCTCTCTGAGTCTGGACCCCAGCACTCTAGTGACTACCATTCTGAACACGCTCACGTCATCTAAGAACTGGCTGATTTACCCTGTTGCCCAAACATCGCTCTACCCACAAAAGCCCATCCAAAGCCACAGCTGCTGTCTGCCTGCCCGCCCCCCGCCCCACCCCGCCCTGCACCCCCGGTGTGGAAGCTATTACTGCTCTTGGCTCACCCGTGAAGGCTCATTCTTATCTCTGAAATCCAGCTCATCAAGGCTTCCTTATGTTCAACACTCTTTCTTTCTTTTTGCTTTTTAAGGCCACGTCCACAGCATATGGAGGTTCCCAGGCTAGGGGTCGAAACGGAGCTACAGCTGCCAGCCTACGCCATAGCCACAGCAACGCCAGATCTGAGCCGCGTCTGCGACCGACACCACTGCTCACAGCCACACTGAATCCTTAACCCACTGAGCAAGGCCAGGGGTCGAAACCTCATCCTCGTGGATCCTAGTCAGGTTCATTTCCACTGAGCCACAACGGGAACTCGAATTCACCACTCTGAACTCACCCTATTGAAAAGTACGAGTTTTTCCAGTTATCACCATGGAAGGGAGGGCCTTTGGGGGACACCTAAATTTTCACCAGAAGTGGAAATCCAGCCAGTTCCTTCAACACTTATTTGGGGCTCAATGCATTTGGAACGGGATCTCAGTGAATCCCCATAACACAGCTCGCACTGTTTCCATTTTACCTGTGAGCAAACAGAGGCTCAGAGGTCACTTCCACTGTCCACGGTCCATCAGCTTATAAACGCTGGAACTTGAGCTGAACCCACAAAAACACATCATTTTCATTCACCTCCGTGCTCCTCAACTCAAACCAGCCCCAAAAATACTGGGAGTGAGTGCGTGGGGGAACTGATAGTTTTGTCTCTTTAATTGGGAAGTGTGAGAGACACAGAGAGAAAAGAGGGCCAGATTCAGGTTCAACAATTTTGTTTAACCATCCACTAGTTGTCTCACTTGAATGTAACTTTCTAGACCAAAAATTGGCAAATGTTTTCTGAAAAGGACCCAGATAGCAAATATTTTTTGGCCTCTGAGGCTGTTCAACCTCTGCCACAGCGACCCAGCTCTACCCCTGTATCGTGAAAGCACTATGGACAATATGTCAGTGATTGGGTGGGGCTGAGTTTCACTAAACTATTTATAAAAACAGCTGGGGGCCAGCTGTGCAGAGGGCGGAGACTGCATTTCTGACTCTTCTCTTTACTGCTGTGTCCCCCATGTCAAGAACACTTCCCGTTCCTGTTGTGGCTCAGCAGTAAAGAAACTGACCGGTATCTGTGAGGATGGGGGTTCAATCTCTGACCTTGCTCAGTGGGTTAAGGCTCTGACATTGCCACAAGCTGCAGCTTAGGTCACAGACATGGCTCAGACCTGGCGTTGCTGTGGCTGTGGCATAGGCCAGCAGCCACAGCTCTGATTCGACCCTGAGCCTGGGAACTTCCATATGCCACAGGTGCGGCCCTAAAAAGCAAAAAAAAAAAAAAAAAAAAACCAGGGAAAAACAAAAACAAACAAAAAAACACTGCCTGACAGGTAACAGACACCCAAATGATGTTAAGTGAATGACTAAGTGAATTATCATGGCTTGTATATTCTTTCTTTTTTCCTTTCTTTTCAGGGCCCCCCCGGCATATGGATGTTCCCAGGCCAGGGATCAAATCTGAGGTGCAGCTGCCAGCCTACACCACAGCCAGAGCAATGCAGGATCCTGGACCCACTGAGCAAGGCCAGGGATGGAACCCCACTCCTCGTGGATACTAGTCGGATTCGTTTCTGTTGAGCCGCAACGGGAACTCCCTCGCTTGTATATTTTTGGTGGAGAAGCAGCGACACAATCAGAGTAGCCAGGGCTGGTGCGATGGTTCAACAAAGCGTGGAAGGTCCAACTGTGTGACATGTTCAAGGACGTTTGGAGGAGTGTCTGTTCCTTCGAGAAAGGATGAGGGAAACCTAACCTTTCTCGCGACAGCCCTGTAAGGTGCATTTCTATCACAGACTACCTGTTGGTGTCCCCCCAAATTCCTATGTTGAAACTGATTCCCCAGTAGGATGAGATTCAGAAGTGAGGCATTTGGGGTGTGATTAGGTCATGAATGGGATCAACATCCTTATAAAAGTGACCCCCAGAGAGTTTCACCCCCCCCCATCATGTGAGGACACAGCTAGAGGCCAGTCTCCTATGAACCAGGAGGTGGCCGCCAGGACCCAGATCTCCAGCATCTGGATCTTAGACTTCCAGCCTCTGTGACACATATTGGTTGTTTAAGCCACCCAATCGGTGGTGTTCTGTGACAGCAGCCTGAATGGACTAAGACAGTCTGTGTCCCCATGTCACATATGAGGAGAACCGAGGCTCAGGAGTCCAGGAGACATGCTCACGGCCTCACAGCTGGAGGCAGAGCCGGCGAGGTGGTGGCTTTCTCCAGAGACACATCAACACAGCTGGAACACTAACCCCTTGGGAAGCCCAAACAAGCTACCCTCTCTCGGATAGGCAACACCTACCATGTTCGCTATTAACCCTTCAGCCTAGTGTTCAGTCACCTTGTCATTGGATTCTGGACCAGCCATCCCCATAGTCCCTGCTGGGGTGCTGGAGCCCTGATGAAAAACTTTCAGTTCCTCTCGGAAGCCACATTCTCTTTCACTTCCTGACATTCGCACGTGACGACTGCTCACACTGCCCCTTCTCCTACCACCCCAGGTCCACCTCCGCTGGAACAATCCATCCTTCAGAACGTAACCGTTCCCCTAGAACATGACCTTCAGAACGTGCTAGAGTATTTGTCAACATCCCCAAGTGACTCTCCAAGTCTCAGCTGACTCTGACTGGATATTCTATAGATTGAACGCAGTTCTTATTCTAGCCACCTAGAGACGGCATCGGATCTGGAGGAGGGGGAGCAACAGTGTACGTCTTAAAGATCTTATCAGTTTTATTCAGTGACTCATGAATTGGGCAGCATCCAACCTAGCAGTTAGAAAGGAGCTCTGAAGGGCTGTGCAAGCTAGAGATTTTCTAGGCAGTAAGGAGCAAGCACAAGGAAGTCGTACCTGCAAAGAAGTGGGCTGGTCATTGCAAGGTTACTTTCCTGGAGGGGATGGCAGGGATCTATTCTATTCAGGCAATTCCACCCCCCCACACACTTTTTTTTTTCCTTTTTAAGCCCACACCTGCGACATATAGAAGTTCTCAGGTTAGGGGTCAAAATGGAACTACAGCTGCCGGCCTACCACACAGCCACAGCGACACAAGATCCTAGCTGCGTCTGCAGCCTACACTGCAGCTCACAGCAACACTGGATCCTTAACCCACGGATGGAGGCCAGGGATCGAACCAGCATCCTCATGGATACTAGTCTGGTTCATTACTGCTGAGCCACAACAGGAACTCCTAGAAATTATCATCCTAAGTGAATTTAGTCAGACAGTGAAAGACAACCATCATGTAATGTCCTTATTTGTGGAATCTAAAAAAAGGATCCAAATGAACTTATTTGCAGAAACATACAGACTTTGAAAAACGTATGGTTACCAAAGAGGACAGGCTGGGTAGGGGAGGGATGGACTGGGGGTTTGGGATTGGCATATGCACACTGAGGTATATAGGATGGCTGGCCAACAGCGACCTGCTGTATAGCACAGATAACGCTACCAAATATTCTGTGATAATCTACGTGGGAAAAGAATCTGAAAAGGGATGGATGTGTGAACATGTATAACTGAATCACTTTGTTGTACAGCAGAAATTATCACAAACTTGTAAATCAATTATACTTCAATAAAACTTCTAAAAATGGAGGAATAAAAGGATTCCATTTCTGGGAGAGCTGAAACTGTCATCAAGACTGAGTTTCGAGGAGTTCTCGTGGTGGCTCAGCATTTAACAAACCTGACTAGTATCCGTGAGGATGCAGGTTCGATCCCTGGCCCCGATCAGTGAGTTAAGGATCCAGCGCTGCCGAGAGCTGTGGTGTAGGTCAGACGCAACTAGGATTCCACATTGCTGTGGCTGTGGTGTAGGCTGGCAGCTACAGCTCCGATTCTACCCCTGGCCTAGGAACTTCCATATGCCTTGTGTGCGGCCTAAAAGGACCAAAAAAAAAAAAAAGACCGAGCTTGGGAATGCGAGGTTTACATTAAGTGACTACATGTGTGCCTGTTGGCTTGTTTTTCACATATCCCACAGGTTAAGACTGTCAACAACTTCAGACACCAAGTGGAGGTCTGGGCCATGCGTACTGACCGACTGACTCACTGTAAATCAGGGGTTCCCATGACTCCCTCCTCAGGTCTGATCGTTTGTCGGAACTCACAAAACTCAAAGACACACGTACTTATGTTTATCAGTTTACCATAAAGGATACTATAAACAGATGAGCAGTCAGATAAAGAGGTACATGGGACAAGGTCCAGAAGTGGGGGACCTTCTGTCCCTGTGGAACCGTGTATGCCACCCTCCAGCGTGTGGATGCCTCAACAATCAGGAAACACCAAGTTTCATTCAACAGTTGCTTTGGGGGGGGGGGGAGCACGCCCAAGGCATGTGGTAGTTCCTGTGCTAAGGACCGAACCTGAGCCACAGCAGTGACAACACTGGATCCTTAATGGCTGGGCCAGCAGGGAACTCCTCAACAGTTTTTACAGAGCTTAATCTCCAGTCCCCCAAAGTTCCAACCTTCCCAACACTTGGTCTTTCTGGTGACCAGTCACACCTTGAGGCTACAGAGGGGCCCTACTCTAAGTCATCTCATTAGTATAAACTCGAGTGTCACCAAAAAGGGCTGCTTATTTTTTAAAATGTTTTTATTACACTTGATGTACGGTGTTCTGTCAATTTCTGCTGTACGGCAAAGTGACCCAGTTACACATAGATACACATTCTTTTTCTCATATTATCTTCTAGCATGTTCTATTACAAATGATGGGATAGAGTTCCCTCTGCTGTACAGCAGGACCTCATTGCTTATCCATTCTATGTAACAGTTTTGCATCTACCGACCCCAAACTCCCCGTCCATCCTGCTCCTCCCCCTCCCCCTTGGCAACCACAAGCCTGCTCCCCACATCTGTGATCTGTCTCTCTTCTGCACATCAGTTCATCTGTGCCATATTTTAAATTAAAAGGGGCTCCTTATGAACAACAAAACTACTCGTATCACTCAGGAAATTACAAGGGTTTTAGGTGCTCTGTGCCAGGAACCAGGCACAGAGACCAAATATATTTCTTATTATATCACAAAAGCCATCCTGAACTCCCCCCAGGGCCAAGTGCTTCCTCTGGACTCTCCCAACCGCTTTGATACATACCGTGCAAAAATTCCCTGCTTTCAGATCTGTCGCCCCCTCTAGACTGTGAGTTGCCCAGGAGACTGTGTCCCTGGATCAAAGCAGGTGTTTGACAAGTGTCTAGTAAACAAATGAGCTGAGTGAGGAAATGTATGACTCCATTGCCTAGTTCAGCTTCTGGGCCACAGAGACATGCGGCTGCCCAGCCCTACATATTTCTCAGCGGCATATGGAAGTTCCCAGGCTAGGGGTTCAGTGGGAGCTGCAGCAATGCTAGGACCACAAGCTGGACCATAGCTTGCAGCAATGCCGGGTCCTTAACCCCCTTAATCCCGGAGGCCAGGGATGGAACTCGAAACCTCGTGTGTCCTAGTTGGGTTCTTAACCCGCTGAGCCACAACAGGAATTCTTCTCATCATCTTCTTTTTTTTTCTTTTTAGGGTCGTACCCACAGCATATGGAGGTTCCCAGACTAGGGGTCCAATGGGGGCCACCGTTGCCAGACTAAACCACAGCCACAGCAGCTCAGGATCCGAGCCGCGTCTGCAACCTACACCACATCTCGCAGCAATGCTAGATCCTTAACCCACTGAGGGAGGCCAGGAATCGAACCTGTGTCCTCATGGATGCTAGTCAGATTCATTTCCGCTGAGCCACGATGAGAACTCCTCTCATCATCTTTTGATACAACCTCCCCCAGGAAGCCTTCCTTCCCTAACCCCTTGGAGCCCCTTTCCAACCCGGCTGAGCTGCGCAGACACTGTCATTACAAGTTTAGAAATCCTTCCCCCCAAAATCTACCCCAGGTTAGCCCCCATTTACTTCCTGGACTCTCTGACCAGTGCCACCTGCTGCTTTGAGCGGTGTCCTCCTTTGAATAAGACTGGCTCCCACGAGACTTGCCAGCAGCAGAGTTCCGGAACCTCAGCTAACAAGCACAGCCCAGGAGGCGACCACCGATAGCTGTGGGCAGGAATCAGGGAACTGACAGCCTGGCTTGGTGGCGGGGCGGGGGTGTTGGGGGGGGCGGGCTTTTCCTGCTGGCTCGACAGCGCCACCCCGTGCTCAAGGCGGTTTCAGCACAAGTTTACAGAACGGATACCACGCCTTCCAGCTTCCTTTACCTTGGCATTGGCAGGACCCTCTGCCAGGCACCATACGCTTCCTCCATCTCTCCAACATTTTGCCTGGTCTTGAGAGCGACGTCACAATCTTCCGGGTTTGCTCATTTTCCTCACCTTGAGCCTTAGCCCCTCTCAGGCAGTGTTCCCCTCCAGAGCCCCGGGGAGGAAGCTGTGCTCCGCCACAGCGTTCTGCCCTATAGTAAAGCCGGCTCCTGGGTCAGCTGTTGCTTCAGCCTCGAAGGCTCCAGTTCCTGGTGATGTCGGTGAGCTGTGCCTCCCGTCTGAGAACACGAAGGCTTCCAGGAATATAGGCATGCTTCTTCCCTCTTTGGGGAATAGCCTCCTCCACCTCTAGGTGTCACCACGCTTCTTGGAAAAGAGCTGCTCTCACTCTCGCCTTCACCTGCTCCCTCTTACCTTCTCTTGGCTGCCCCTGTCTTCCACCACTCTCCAAAAATCACCAACAACAGTATCTACCTTTTCCTTGAGAAAACCAGAAGACCTACTTTTGTCTTGGTCCCGCCCATGATAAGGTTGGCCACTCCCTCCTTTCTGCTTGAACCTCACTTTCCTGGGACTCCCCTGATGGCCTCACATTCTGGGTCTCCTCCTTCTTCCTTGGTTGCTTCTGCTCCATCCCCTTCCTCTTCTTCTGCTTGACCTTGAAATGAGCCTAT
This sequence comes from Catagonus wagneri, assembly GCA_004024745.2. Taxonomy (NCBI): domain Eukaryota; kingdom Metazoa; phylum Chordata; class Mammalia; order Artiodactyla; family Tayassuidae; genus Catagonus; species Catagonus wagneri. The sequence goes on from PVHT021183507.1 coordinate 5,427,471, forward strand.
CATTGATGAAACTTTGCCCTCCAGATTCCCTTCCCCTGGTGGAAGGCTGTGATTAAAAGGGAGCCAAGGATGGACCCGTTAGTCAGTTTCTTCAGGACTGCAGCCAGCCCGAGGTTTCAAAGGGCAGCCAAGTCAGAGGGAGACACCAAGGCCAGAACTGAGTGAGAACCACCCCCCCCCCAAGATCCAAGAGGCCAAATGTGAAAGCCAAAACTGGTTATAAACACCAAATGCCATAAGCAAAGGTATAGGGAGACCAGGGTGGGGCTATAAAACCGTCTTGTCCTTGTGCCGTTTTAGGTTCTAGATCTTTTCTTTTTCTTTCTTCTTCTTTTTTTTTTAGGGCTGCACGAGCATATGGCATATGGAGGTTCCCAGGCTAGGGGTGGAATCGGAACTGTAGCTGATGGCCTATGTCACAGCCACAGCCATGCAGGATCCAAACTGTGTCTGCAACCTACACCACAGCTCGTGGCAACACCATATCCTTAACCCGCTGAGTGAGGCCAGGGATCAAACCCCTCAGGTTTGTTAACCCCTGAGCCACGATGGGCACTCTGGTCCTGGATCTTTAATTACCTTCCTTTTTAGTGTCTCCTATGATATTTAGTCTGCTCAGTTTTCAAAATTCTTCTTGGGTCCCCTTGAATATCTTGTATCACTTTATGATCTATTTCCAAATTGTTCATGGGTTTGTTTCAATTTTGGCTTTCCTAGATAAACGTTATATATTACTGCATAATAAACTGCCACAAACTGAATGGATTGAAACAGTACACATTTATCATACAAGGTTTTCGTGGATCAGGAATCTAATCATGACTTAGTGGATTCTTTGCCTAGGATCTCTCATGATGCTGCAATTATGGGAACAGCCAGGGTTAGGATTTCATCTGAAGGTTGGATGGAGGAAGAATTCAGTTTCAAGCTCATTCAGGTGGTTCTGGGTCTTAAGGAAACATTGACCTTAAGTGGCACTTAGATCAGATGGAGAAATTATATATATATATATATATATATATATATATATATATATATATATATTTGATATTCCACTCCAAAACAGCAGAATACACATCCTTTTAAAGTTCACATGGAACATTCTCCAGGATAAATCCCATGCTAGGTGACAAAACAAGTCTCAGTAAACTTAAGAAGAATGAAATCATATCAAGCATCTATTCAGACCCATGATGCTGTGAGACTAGAAATCAGCTACAAGGAAAAAACTGCAAAAAACACAAACACATAGAGGCTAAACAATATGCTACTAAACAACCAATGGGTCACTGAAAAATCAAAGAAGAAATCAAAAAATACCTTGAGACAAATGAAAATGAAAATACAATGATCCAAAAATCTATGAAATGAAGCAAAGGCAGTTTTCAGAGAGAAGTTTATAGCCTATCTTCTTATATGAAGAAATTCCTCAAACAATCAACCTTACACCTAAAGGGCCTAGAAAAAGAACAAATGAAACACAAAATTAGTAGAAAGAAAGAAATCATAGGGATTAGAGCAGAAATAAATTAAGTAGAGACTAATAAAAAAGAAATAGAAATGAGCAATGAAATCAACAGTTGGTTCTCTGAAGGGATTAACAAAAAATTGATAAGCTTTAGTCAGACTCAGAAAAAAAAAGAGAGAGAGAGAGCTCAAATCAATAAAATCAGAAAGGAAAAAGGAAAAGTTACAACTGAGAGAAACATAAAGGATCATAAGAGAATACTATGAGTAATTATAGATCAATAAAATGGACAACCTAGAAGAAATGGGCAAATATAATCTCCTAAGACTGAATAAGGAAGAAATAGAATATGAACAAACTGGTTACCAATAATGAAATTGAATTGGGAATTTTTAAAAAATTCCAACAAACGAAAGTCCAGGACCAGCTGGCTTTAAAGGTAAGTTATAGCAAACATTTAGAGAAGAGTTAACCCTGTCCTTCTCAAACTACTCCAAAAACACTGCAGAGGAAGTAGCACTGCTGAACTTATTCCATGAGGCCAGCCCTGATACCAAAATGAAAGATATCACAAAAAAGAAAATTACATGCCAATTTCACTTATGAACATAGATGCAAAAATCTTCAACAAAACATCAGCCAACCAAATTCAACAACATATTTAAAGGATCATAGGAGTTCCTGTTGTGGCGTAGCAGAAACGAATCTGACTAGGGAACATGAGGTTGTGGGTTCGATCCCTGGCCTTGCTCGGTGGGTTAACGATCTGGCATTGCCATGAGCTGTGGTGTAGGTCACAGACATGGCTAGGATCTGGCATTGCTATGGCTGTGGCATAGGCCGGCAGCAACAGCTTCGATTGACCCCTAGCCTGGGAACCTCCATATGCCGTGGGTTCAGTCCTAAAAAGACAAAAGACAAGTAAATAAATAAATACATAAATAAATAAATAAAATTAAGGATCATACATCATGATCAAGTGGGATTTATCACAGGGATGAAAGGATGGCTCAAATCTCCACATATCTCAATGCACATATCTCAATGCACCACATTAACAAAGAACAAAACTCATGTAATCATCTCAACAGATGCAGAAACGACTTTGACAAAATTCAACATTTATGATAAAAACTCTTAACAAAGTGGGTATAGAGGGAACATACCTGAACATAACAAAGGCTATGTATGAAAAGTTCAGAGCTAATATCATACTTACAAGACTGAATGAATGTTTGTGTCCCTCATATTCATATGTTGGGAGTTCCTGCTGTGGCTCCATGGATTAAGAACCTGATTAGTATCCATGAGGATGCAGGTTCCACCCCTGGTCTCAGTAGGTTAAGAATCCAGCGTTGCCAAAAACTGCGGTGTAGGTCACAGGTGCAGCGCCGATCTGGTGTTGCCTTGGCTGTGGCACAGGTTTGATTCCTTCCAAACAGAAAAAAAATTAACTCAAAATGGATCAAGAACCTAAGTATAAGAGCTAAAAACAGGGAGTTCCTATCGTGACTCAACAGGTTAAGAACCTGAATAGTATCTGTGAGGATATGGGTTCGATCCCTGGCCTTGCTCAGGGTTAAAAGATCCAGTGTTGAGGTATTGTTTGCAACTGAGGCTCAGATCTGGCGTTGCTGTGGCTGTGGCATAGGCCAGCACCTGCAGCTCCGATTCGATCCCCTAGCCCAGGAACTTCCATATGCCACAAGTGTGGGCCTGAAAAAAAAATAATAATAAGGCAATTCCCATTGTGGCTCAGTGGAAATGAATCCAACTAGTATCCATGAGGATGCAGATTCCATCCCTGGCCTCGCTCAGTGGGTCAGGGATCCAGTATTGCAGTGAGCTGTGCCATAGGTTGAAGACGAGGCTCAGATCCTGCATTGCTGTTGCTGTGGTGTAGGCCAGCAGCTATAGCTCCAGTTTGATCCCTACTGTGGGAACTTCTTCCATATGCCATGGGTGTGGCCCTAAAAAGACAAAAATAAAATTTTATGCATCAAAGGACATCTTCAAGAAGGTGAAAAGACAGCCTACTAAATGGGAGAAAATATTTGCAAATCATATATCTCATAAGGACTTAATATTCAGAATACATAATGAAACCCAACAACAACAGCAAAAACATACAATTGTTTAAAAATGGGCAACAGACTTGAACAGACATTTCCCCAAAGGTGATATGTGAATGGTTGATAAGCACATAAAAAGATGCTCAATATTATTAGTCATTAGGTAAATGCAAATCAAAACCACAATGAGGAGTTCTCCTGTGGTGCAGTGGGTTAAAGATCTGGCATTGTTATTGCAGCAGCTTAGGTTCATACTGTAGCTCAGGTTTGATCCCTAATCTGGGAACTTCCACATGCTGTGAGCACAGCCAGAAAAACCCAAAACCCCACAGTGAGATAACAATTCACACCTACTAGGATCCTATTTTATTTATTTATTTATTTTGTCTTTTGTCTTTCTTTAGGGCCACACCCTTGGCATATGAAGGTTCCTAGGCTAGTGGTTGATTCAGAGTTGCAGCTGCGGGCCACAGGCACAGCCACAACTACCCCAGATCCGTGCCACGTCTGCGACCTACACCACAGCTCATGGTAACGCCAAATCCATCATCCACTGAGCGAGGTCAGGGATCAATCCTGCATCCTCGTGGATACTAGTCAGATTCATTTCCGCTGAGCCACGACGGGAACTCACCAAAAATATTTCATACATACATCAGAATATGATTTAGTTTATAACAAAAAAGAATGAAGTCCTAATACAATATGGATGAACCTGAAAACATTTGTTAAGTGAAGTAAACCAGACATGGAAGGACAAATATTGTATGATTCCACCTAGATGAGGTCCTTAGAATAGGTAAAGTCATAGAGACAGAAAGTGGAATGGGGAGTTCCTGTCGTGGCTCAGAGGAAACAAATATGACTAGGACCCATGAGGATGCAGGTTCGATTCCTGGCCTCACTCAGTGGGTTAAGGATCCGGCGTTGCCATGAGCTGTGGTGTAGGTGGCAGATGCATCCCAGATCTGACGTTGCTGTGGCTGTGGTGTAGGCCAGTGGCTACAGCTCTGATTAGACCCCTAGCCTGGGAAATTCCATATGCCACAGGTGCACCCCAAAAAAAAAAAAAAAAAAGTGGAATGGAAGTTACCAGGGGTTGGGGGGGGGTGAGGAGTTATCGGTTAATAGAGACAGAGTTTCTATTTACGAATGATGAAAAAAAAGGTTTTTTTGGCCACACATGTGGAAATTCTCAGGCCAGGGATCAAATCCCCCCCATAGCAGTGGTCCAAGCCACTGCAGTGACAACCAGATCCTTAACCTGCTGCCCCACAAGGGAACTCCCTGAAAAAGTTTTCTAAACAGATAATGATGACTTCACAATATTGCAAATGTTCCTAATACCACTGAATTGTATACTTTAAAATGCAAATGCAGAGTTCCCATTGTGGCTCAGTGGGTTAAGAAGCCAACACAGTGTCCGTGAGGCTGCCTGAGAATACAGGTTCAATCCCTGGCCTAGCTCAGTGGGTCCGGCTTTGCCATGAGATACAGTGTAGTTCAAAGATGTGGCTCAGATCTGGCGTTGCTGTAGCTGTGGCACAGGCTGGCAGCTGCAGCTCTGATTTGACCCTAGCTCGGGAACTGCCATATACCACCAGTAGGGCCGTAAAAAGAAACAATAAAAATAAAAATTTCAATTAAAAATAAATAAATAAAAATGGCAAATATTAGGTTATATATATTTTACCACAGTTTAAAATCTGCCCCTCCTCCCAAAGAACAGAAGTTGCGATACCTCTTAAGGTCTAGGCTCAGAACTAGCCCAGCATCACTTTTGATCTGAACAAGTGACAAAGCCAGCTAAGATTCAAGTGATGGGAAAATAGACTCCACTTCTTCATAGGAGGACTACATATATTGTCCCCTTTTTTGCTCTCTATAACACAAAATATTACAAAAAAAAGAAAGAAAGAAAAAGAAAAAAACCGCTAGCCTGGGAACCTCCATATGCTGTAGGTGTGGCCCTAAAATGACAGAAGACAAAAAAAAAAAAAAAAGACAAAATATTAGGGAGTTCCCAACGTGGCACAGTGGGATAGGTGGCATCTCTTATCACCAAGATGCAGGTTCAATCCCTGGCCCCGCACAGTGGGTTAAAGGATGCAACTTTGTGGGAGCTGCGTCATAGGTCACAACTGAGGCTTCGATCTAATCCCTGGCCAGGAGCTCCATAAGACATGGGACTGCCAAGAAAATAAATAAATAAATAAATAAATAAATAAAGACAAAGTGTCAGTTCTGAGCCCACATTAAACAATACTCACAACAAACAAATTTTGAGTCCAAAGTTTAGTCCAGAAAAAAATTTTGCTTCTGCTAAAACTTGTTATCTGGTAAATAATGAGAGAAGAGTATTTTAATACATTTAAATATGCAAAATTTGACTCTGAAGAAAAGACATCCACTAAAAAAAAAAAATCATGGAGGTAGAATTGACAGTTAGTAAGAATTTGACAAAAAGAGCCCAATTAATGAATCAAATGTTTACTGCAAAAATCACATGGAAAAAAATGTTCCTGATTAAAATGATTTCAAACAAGTAAAAATGAACCTTGAGAAAAAAAAAAAAGCTTGGGAAGGGTTTAAGTACACTGAAAAGCAAAGTGATCCAGGAATCTAATTGGCTAAATGCAGCTTAGGATTCAAACGTCTTTTCCAACAGAAATGTGTTGGATTTTTTTCCCCACTGTGCTTATAAAAATGGAATCAAAGCGTCCCAGAATAAAACCATACTTTGTGTGAAAATGGCAGGGTGAGCGTGAGAGGGTCAAGTGCCCTGTGTATCTTCCTGGTGTTTAATTTTATTCCCCAGACACCAGACGCTACTAATTTCTAGGCAAGCCACCAGAAACAATCTGGTCATAACCTCTTTCTGGGCAACCCTGGACCCCACCCAGGCTTCTGTCTCTAAGACCCCTCTGTCTCCCAACTCCAAGAGCAGTCCAGGTTTTTCTGTTCCTTGGAAGTTGTGGCTCACACCAAACTCTTCTGCACTGAGATCGAACCCCAAGATTTTGTCCTTTATGATGGTTCCTCAGCACCCCCACACTGAGGAAACATGGGCAGCCAGCTCATCGAAGTTTGTCCCGTAGTGATAACTTGGCCCTTGCACATCCTGGTGTCACTCTTGCCCTCCTGATTTAACACCATGCACCCCATCTCCAATCATGTCCACATGGCTCCTCCTCAACTCCCACGTCCACCCAGGGATGGGGACAATGTCCGTGAGATTCACTTCAGCTTTATACTCTGCAAATCCAAGATCACCTTATGACTTTGTCAGGACTGTGAAATGTCCAGCACATAAGCTGGCTTTAAAAGAAGGGAGGCAGGAGTTCCTGCCATGGCGCATCAGAAACGAATCCGACTAGGAAACATGACGTTGGGGGTTTCGATCCCTGTCCTCGCTCAGTGGGTTAAGGATCTGGCGTTGCTGTGGCTGTTGTGTAGGCTGGCAGCTGTAGCTCCGATTAGATCCCTAGCCTGGGAACCTCCATATGCCACAGGTGCAGCCCTAAAAAGCAAAAAAAGAAAAAGAAAAAAGAACGAAGGCAAAGGAATGTTCTTTAAAAAAAAAAAAAAAAGGATATAGGGGATAAGGGCATGTGGGGGAGAAGGAATGCATTATATTTATTTTTACCACTGAGATTTTAGAAATATGTTTCGAGGCTTTCCTTTACAGTTACAGAATTTTAATAGATGCAGTGCAGATAGTAAGAGAGACGGAGGGAGGGAACACATAGAGTGAGTATAGACAGGGCCAGAGAAGGTGTAGACATATTCAGAGAGGAGACAGGGACAGAAACAGAAGAAACAGAGACACACTGTAGATGGTACAGTGTGAAGACAGAGGCAGAAACTGATGGATAGGGGCAGGGAATGTGACTGGGTGTCATTCATTGCTCCCCAAACCAGGAGGAAACCCCCTACCCACTATTTAGAAGGTTGAGACCTCAAACCTCAGAAGATCCTAACACTCCCTACTCTGGGTTCCAGCCCTCTCATCTCCATTTCCATCTCCCCATTTCCAGCCTCCATTCTGAATTTACCATGTTACCCTCTCTTCTGTGACAGGTGGAAATGTGTCATTTTTGCTAAGTCTTGCCTGCTATCAGTAACTGCTTCTACATGCCCCACCCTGCGCCAGCCTGAACGATCTCCCCTACCCTTCCCTGTTGACAAGAGTCTTGGCCCGCCATTCACTCATTCATCAAACATTTAGAAGCAGTTTCCATGTGCTGGGCCCCTTCTCCGAAATGCTGGGGATCCGGAGGAGACCAGACCTAGGTCCTGCATTCCATACACCCACTGCCCTGTACCCTTCTGTCTAGAAGGGGTGGGGGATGGGAGGGCCGTGTCCCAAGCGATGATAACAGCGTGCAGAGTTTAATGGGGGAACAAGATACTGTCGGCCTCAGAGAAGGTACTTAGCCCGGCCTGGACTAGGGCAGGGGACCTGCCTGAGTCTTTGGTGTGACACCCCAACCCCAAAAGCCCCTTTCCTAGCACTGAGTCGGAGTTAACCAAGATACGGTCCCATCACCTCCCCCGCAGCCTTATGATTCCTGGCAACGCCCCTTCCCAGACCCAACCCATTAGCCTCTACCTCATCTGTCCCCGCCCCAACGATGACCTAAGCCACGCCCCTCTCAGACCCTCCCCTATTTCATTCACTCCAGGCCTCAAGCCCCACCACCCCGGAGGCTAACCTCAGATCAGTCTCACGAATTCATTGGCCAGAGAGCGTCCCTTCGCCGCCCTCCTTCAGTGTCATTGGCTCCGTAGGTGTCATTCTCCTTTATAGAGGCCCAACAGTTGCCATGGCCAAGGTTTGAGGGGCCGATAATAATGGACGTCCCGGGACGTCTCGTTATTGGATAAAAAAGCCCGGCTCTGGGCGGGGCTTAGCCCCAAACGCTTGCCTGTCTCTGTCTGGGGTTCCTCAGGGACTCAGCCTTCCCTCAGAGACACACCCCTCTCTCCTCGCTATTGGCCCTGCCGTGTGTTGATCAACAGGATTCCACATTCCGATAGGCAAAACCACCCGTCCCTCATTGCTTCCCTAGGTTTAATTCGCTTCTCTCCTCAAAGGCGTCAACCTTCTGGCCGTAGCCAGGGCCCGCCTTACGGAATGGGCACGGATTGGCCAGCAACCCCGTCACTCCTGACCAATGGGCGGAGCCAGAGTGCCTTGGGGTGGCGAATTGGCTGACTGGGCCTCGGGGGCGGGGCAGCGGCTCCTGTCAGCGGGTGAAATGGCAGCGGCGGAGCCGGCGGCGGCCGCGGTCCCGGGGGGCGGCTGAGGGGGCCGGGCCGGGGCTGCGGGGTGAGCGGCGAGGCGGGGATTCGGCGGCGCGGCCCGGGACGGCGAGGCTCGGCACGGCGATGGCGGCGCGCTCGGCACAGGTAGGTAGGCGGCGCGGGCCAGGCCTCCCAGGCGCCTTCTCAGGCCCGCGGCTCCGCGCTGCGGCCCGCGGGGGCCGGGCAAGACCTGGACTCGGGGCCCCCTCGCCCCAGAACCCGCGCTGGGATCCTTTGGCATTCCCAGCACGGACCCTGGCCGTCAGCCTCGGGCCCCGGTCCCTGCCCACCCTCGTTCCCGACGCTTCCCGACCTTTCAGGGGCCCTTCCCCGACACCTCCGGGCGCCCACCTCCCCGACTCAGCCCCCTCCTCAGAAGCCCCCTCAGGCCCGTAACCCCCGACCACCCTCTCCACTGACCCTCAGGACCCCTTCTCGGTCCCTTCAGGGCTCCCTCTGTCCCCACCCTGCAGACCCGCCCCCTACCAGCGCCCCCGCCCCAAGCCGAGGACCCTCGCCCTCGCTCTGTCCCGACTCTTTAGGTCCCCCTTTCATCTGTAGACCCCTTGCCACGCTATCCCTCCCCTCACTTCACATCCTATCTCTGGGCCCAGACCTACCCCAATCCCCAAGGGTACCAGCCTTAGAGTCTCCTGACCCCACAGGACCCCCCTCCCCAGCCTCTGTAAATCAGGATTCCTGCTCACAGGCCTCACCTCAGCCTGCTTGCCCATCTGCCACTCCCAGCAGCCCCATGGCCAAGGGCACCCCTGAAAGCCCCTCTTAGGGTCTTCTCAGCACACTCCAGTAGCTCCGCACACAGCCCTCATCCTGACTCTTCTTGATCCCTGCTTCCTGAAAATCCACCTTCACCTCATGCTCAGGACCTCCCAGCAGATGTTCTGAACCCCCTTCCCCACCTAAGGACACACACCTTTCAGAGGGCCCCACTTACACACTCAGGCGTGCACATGCCACACACACATGCACACACACACACACACTCACTCACACACACACACCTGGGAGCCAACAGATCAGTACCCATGAACCCCCAACAACTCATACTGACAGCCCTTTGGACCCCTCACACACAGGCATTCAGGAGCCCCTGACATGGACACACACACAGGGTCAGACACTTCGATCTTCAACATAGACCCGGGCAATTGGGACCCCCCTCCTGACACACACACACACACACACGCACACACACACACACACATTCACAGGGCTCCTCAGCTTTAGCACCGCTCCTCCTTGGACCAAGAGCTTCCAGCTCAGGCAGAGACTCAGGCAGCTAGCCATTCTTCCCAGCCACACCAGCCTCCCTAATCCATTACCCCTTTAGGCCCCTGGAGGTGTCACAGTGACCCAGAAGTCCCAGTACCCCACTGGACACCTGCCCTAGGCCTCGTCCCCTTTATCTATTTCTCACCACTTTGCCCTTCTTCGAAGGGAAGGATGCTCATTCTCTCTTCTACACCAGTGTCCCCAGAAGAACCACTGCCTGCCCCCTGACTTAAGCCACCCCTGGCAGAGGGGTGGGTGTTCAGACTGCTCCTGGCCCCGGTCTTGGAGTCTGACCAGACTGGTAGGACCAGCATCCTAACCCCATCACCCCCGCTGGCCTCAGGTGGCAGAGCCAACATTGCTACCCAGGGACAGCCCCTGACAGCCATGGGAGCTCTTTCACCCACGACCAGCGTGCCATGCCAAAATGAAACAGCTTCCTTCTATCCTGGCATTTGGGACCCAGTGGGGCTGGGTTTGGGCCTGCCAGCAGCAGACAGCTCTTTGTTAAGGAATATTTCCAGAAGGGAAAAATGTGCTGAAGAGGCTCGGGTGGAACCGAGTGAGTAGTCGGCTTGGTCTTTTCCCTCAGCCCAGCTGGGATGGAGCTGGAAGAGCCGTGTCCTTGAGTCTTACCAGGTGTTCTGGCTCTTCCCGCCCGTCTTGATCCCTCCCACAGCCCTCGCCCTTGGGTCCAACCTGTGGGCTCCCCTGGGCTTCTGTGCTCGAATGCAGGTGGTTTGGTCCTGGCACAGGGACAAGGCAAGGCAGAGAGGAAAGCAGATCACAGAACTGGCGAGACAGTACTGCCAGGACCGCAGGGAGTGAGGAGAAGCCCCAGGTCCCGCCTGAGGGGAATCCAGATCAGTGCTGCCTGTCTGGGCTCTTCTGGCTGACATCAGCGTGCCCAGGAAACCCCAGAGAAACAAGCCAAGGCTTCTTTGCGGATATTCCCCAATGGATGCTGGATGGCTCTGGGGAAAAGTGCATCTTGGCTTGGGTCCTCAACTTACCCATCTGAAAAATGGGGAGAGAAGTCCTGAGACCAGCGCTTTGTACTTCAGGGGAGCCATCAAGTTTAGGTCGTGGCCCCTGAACGTCCTGTGGGCATCACGCCGAAGGGGTCAATAGGGTCCAAGAGGGCAGCCACTCATCTATGGGTGCTGGCAGAGTCACCGGCCAGCCTGGACCCCTGGTTGTAATTAGCTGATGCCTCAGTGGGTAATGGTTGTCTTTACGTGGCTGAACTGTACCTTGGGAAGCCAATTTGAATCAGGCCTGAGAGATAGTATGCTGTGGGATTTGTGGCCAAGCAGAGATCTCCCAGGGGGACAGAGGGCAGTCGGGGGCCTGCTTGCTGGCAGTGCCCACACCCCACGTGCTGAAGGGAGGAGTGAACAAGGAGATTCCTGAAGGTCACGAGGCATACAGGAAACAAACTCCGCAACCTCCCCAAGGGGGACTTTGTGCAGATGTGGTGGGGTCAGAAGCTCCCAGAGGCAGACTGTGAACTCCTTAGGAAAATACGAACAGGCTCCCTGGGAGGGCTTGTGAACCATATCAGTGACCTTTTACCCTAGACGTGGGGTCCAGGTCCGTGCCCTTGTGTACGTGCAGGGGCCACAGAGGATCACGATCTCAATTTCCTCTTGCAGAACATAGGTGCCGGTTATTCCAGGTGAGGCCCCCACCACATACGGAGAACTCAGTCAGGAGGCTGGGGAACAAAGGAATGTCAGGTGTGGCCCCTGCCCTGCATCTCGAGACCCTCTCAGCATCAGGAGACAAGAGCTCAAACCAGGAGGGCATGCTGAGCAAGCCATGCTGCAAGCTAGGCTCCATTTACATATTATCTCATTTAACCCTGCAAACAACCCAGAGCTACTGCTGGTTCCTCACCAGCACGTCCTGTGTGGAAGTGGGAGACAGATAAATGTAGAGCATGCCCTGGGAACAGAGCGAAGGGCCCCGCGCATCCCTGGGGCATCAGGGGAGCAGGGATGACGTATAGGCGGACGGAGGAGCTCTCCAGCAGGCGTGGCAGGGAAGGGTGTTCCAGGCAGCCCAGGCGCTTGGACAGGGGCCCAGGCAGCAGGAGCAAGTGTGGTGCATGCTGGAAAGCGCGCCTCTTTTGATGAGTTTCGTCCTATCGGCCTTTGTGCCCCAAACGCAGTCTGTGATGTACGCACTGCAGGATGCTTCCTAGTAAAGGATCAGTATTGGGGACTGAACTTGGAAAGGCAGCAAACCCCACTCTGCCTGGGATGTCTGTGGCACACAGGCTCTAGAAGCCAAACAGAGGGCAAGAGGGAGGTTAGGAGAACTAATGACTCGCCCAGGCTGGGGAAGAGCTTGCTCCCTTCAGGGAAGATTCAAGGTGCATCTTGGCACACCGCGCCGGCACTTTTCATTCATTTCTCAGCCTGCCTTGCTGTGTTTGTGAGATTGTTCCATTGAGGGCTGTCTCCCACACCGGCCTTCGAGCCCCGCAAGGCCAGGGCGCATGTCAGTGCATGTCTGTTCTTCATGGTTGAGTCCTTGGGGAGTACAGGGCACATAGCAAATGCTCAGTAAATACTTGGTTGGTTTTAGCAGCTGATAAGTCTTCCTACTCATACACTTCTCCTTCTCCTTCTCCTTCTCCTTCTTCTTCTTCTTCCTCTTCTTCTTCTTTTTTTGAGGCCACACCCACAGCATTTGGAAGTTCCTGGGCCAGGGATTGAATCCAAGCCGAAGCTGTGGCCATGCAGGTCCTTTAACCCACTGTGCAGGGCTGGGGATCAAACCTTTGCCTCGCAGTGACGCAAACTGCTGCAATCAGATTCTTAACCCACTGTGCCACAGCAGGAACTCTTCACCCACATGCAGCCTCAGCATGTGGAAGTTCCTGGGCCAGGAATCAAACCCATGCCACAGCAGTGAACTGAGCCACAGAAGTAACAACACTAGGTCCTTAACCTCTAGGCCACCAGGGAACTCGTGTGTGTGTGTGTGTGTGTTTGCCTACTCACCCACCTTTGCAAGAGGTCCTGGATCTCTTCTGCAGAAAGAGGTGGAGTCCATCTGCTTGGAGAGCTCCCACAGGCAGGGCAGACCCACCTCATCCCAACCCCTGGTCCAGCCAGCCTTTCAGCGGGAAAGATGCCATCTTGTCTTTAAGAGCCGAGAGCTGCTATAAGATGCCTCTTCTCTTACTCACCTCTCCCTGCCAGGCTTACGAGGGCTTTACATTTTTTCCTTTGTCATTCCCAGAGACACTGAAATATAGAGAAATGAGGCATTTGCCAGGAATGAGCCTGTGATGATGGCAGAAAGTAGCTGGTAACCTGCAGGGGAGTAAACTTTTTTTAAGGTCAGAAGAGATTCCACAGATCATAGGGGTCCGCCCCTCAGATTTTAGCCTGAGGGTATTTGGTGCTGCTGCTATTATTACCAATAAGGATGATTATAGTCTTACTGTGTTGAGTATTTAAACAGGGCCACCCAGTATGGAGTGGGCCTGCCAAGGAGAGGAGGTTTGTTTATTCAGTCCACAAATATCAAATGCCTGACGGAGCACTAGACACTGAGGATCCTGTGGTGGGCTAGACAGCCCCTGCCCTTGTGGAACTTTCCATCCCACAGGGAGTAAATATAATGGGGAATATAATATTTATGGAGCTCCACAGGTTTTAGCTCATATATTCCTCCCAACAAAGTCTGTTAGGTAGATACTCTCATTAGCCCTGTTTTCAGATGAAACTGAGGCAAAGTGTCTCGTAACCAGATCAGAAAGATAGAAATAGCAGAGGGCGGATTTGAACCCCAGAGTCCTCCTGGGAAGCCCAGAGAGCTGGGATCAGTTATCCACACACACAGTCATGGAGGCAGGTATGTGGATTTGGAAACATCCCACCTGGCACAAAGGAGCAGCTAGAACTGGGGACAAGAGGAGGGCAGGCAGTGACCCAAATTCCAACTGCTGTCCTTGTTATCCAAGGGGGAGCTCACCCACCAAATGCCCACCCCAGTGCCAAGGGAAAGGACCTGAGACGCCAGGCTGTTTCCCCAGGAATTGATGTCAGGCAGGACCATGGTGGTCTGCTGGTTGGGCAGATGGGGTTACGTGGCATCCTTCAAGGCCTCAGATTCAGAAACGACTGTAGGAGTTCCCCTTTAGGCTCAGCAGAAACAAATCTGACTAGCATCCATGAGGATGCGGGTTCGATCCCTGGCCTCGCTCAGTGGGTTAAGGATCCGGTGTTGCCGTGAGCTGTGGTGCAAGTGAAAGACGAGGCTCGGAGCCCACGTTGCTGTGGCTGTGGTGTAGGCCGGCAGCTGCAGCTCTGATTCGAACCCTAGCCTGGGAACTTCCATATGCCGGGGGTGTGGCACTTAAAAAAAAGAAAGAAATGACCCTGTGTTTTCATAATCGTTAGAGGTGGAGGGCCAGAAGCTGGGCGTGGGGGCAAAGGAAGCAGGTAGAAAACAAAAAATCAGGAGTTCCCGTCATGGCTCAGTGCTTAATGAACCCGACTGATGTCCTTTTTATGTCCCAGGACCTCTCCCTGGATCCCACATGACATTTTGTCATCATATCTTCTTAGGTTCCCCTTAGATGGGACAATTTTTTAGACTTTCCTTGTTTTGGGTGACCTGGACAGTTTGGAGAGGACTAGTCAGGAATTTTCTAAAGTGTCTCCTAATCTGTATTTGTCACCTGTTTTTCCCATTGTCTCGGGGAGAAAGACACAGAGGCGAAGTGCCCTTCTCATGTCGTCATATCAAGGGCACATGCTCTCAACATGACTTACCACTGATGATGTTGACCTTGATCCCCTGGCTGAGCAGCACAGAGATTTTAGTCTTCATTTATTCAGCAGACATTGATTGCACACCTGCCTACAGCCAGATGCTGCATTAGGGCCTTAGAGAAGAAAACTAAGAAGATAGGTCCTTGTCCCCAGAACATTCATGACCCAGTAAGGTAGGCAGGTGTGTAAAGAAGGAATTACCGTAGAATGTGTCTTGGGCTGGGGTATAGAGGTAGGTATTTTCAGGGAGAGGGAGGAGAGAAGGGAACCAGCACTCCGGAGGCAGAGGTGGCTGGGTGGCAGGGGCCGGTGTGGTGTCAGGAAAGATTTCACAGAAAAAAAATGCTCAGATGAGGCCTTTGAGAATGTCTTTCCGGTCAGAGGGAACAGCATATGCAAAGATGCAGGAAGAAGCAGGTGCCCCTGGTGGGTTGAGTGTAGTAGGGCTGGAATGTGGGAGGATGCGAGGCTGGCGGGCCACATGCAGTGTGGAAACATTTGGGCTCCATTGAAAAGTAGGGAGTGGCTCAGAGGTTTCAGGCAAGCCCAGGAGGGTAGCAGCAGGATCCTCTGGACCCAGGCAGGCCCACCTGCAGCAGGAGGAGGGGCCAGCTTAAGACAGGAGAATGTTGAGTTTGAAGAGCCAGGAGGGTCTTCCTAAAGTGCCAGCCCAGGAGTTCCTGTTGTGGCTCAGCAGGAACTAATCTGACTAGCATCCATGAGGATGTAGGTTCGATCCCTGGCCTCGCTCAGTGGGTTAAGGATCTGGCGTTGCCGTGAGCTGTGGTATAGGTCTCAGACATAGCTGCTCAGATCTAGCATTACTGTGGCTGTGGCTCAGGCCAGCGACTACAGCTCCAATTTGACCTGGGAACCTCCATATGCTGCGGGTGTGGCCGTAAATAAATAAATAAATAAAGTGCCAGCCCAGCCGGACTCCTGCCTGAGCCCACAGGGCCTGGAGGGGGTCTGGCGCCTGCAGAACACTCCAGCCACTCCCTCCCCACCTGCTTCTGCACCAGGATTCTTCTGCCAGCCACACATCCCTTATCACCTTTTTTCAGAGATATCACTCACGTAAAGTAAAAATTCACCCTTTGAAAGTGAACAGTTCAGTGGGGTTTTTTTTGTTTGTTTGTTTGTTTTTTTCCGGCTGTGCCTGTGACATGCAGATGTCCCCAGGCCAGGGATCGAACCCATGCCATAGCAATAACCCAAGCCATGGCAGTAACAATGCTTGATCCTTTATCCACTAAGCCACCAGAGGACTCCCAGGGGGTTTTATATTCACAAAGCTGTGCAACTGTCTAATTCCAGAACATTTTATTACTCCAGAAAGAAACCCTGGAAGCAGTTTCCCAAGTTCTTCCCACCACCCCCCGGGCCCCAGCCCCTGGCAACCACTAATAGACCTTTTGTCCCTCTAGAGGTGCCTGTTCTGGATGTTTCGTGTAAGTGGAATCACATCCCTTGAGAGTTTTTGTGTCTGACTTCTCTCACTGAGCACCATGTCTCTGAGGTTCATCCCTGTTGTAACACACGGGGGTTTCCTACTTTTTTAAGGCTGAATAGTATTCCACTGTATGGATTTTATTTATCCATTCACCCGTCAATACACATTTGGGTTGTTTTCTCTCTTTGGCTATTGTGAATAGTGCTGCTGTGAATGATTGTTACAAGTTTTCATATGGATATAGGTTTTCCATTCTCTTAGGTAGATGCCTAGAAGCAAAATGTCTAGGTAACTCTGTGTTTACCTTTTTAAAGAACTACCAAACTGTTTTCCACTCTATCTTTATTTCATGTGTTTCCTTCAGTCTATAATAGAAAGCTCAGATGAGGCTCAGCTCCCGTTGTGGCTCAGCAGAAACGAAGCTGGCTAGTATCCGTGCGGATGTGGGTTCGGTCCCTGGCCCTGCTCAGTGGGTTAAGGATCAGGTGTTCTTGTGAGCTGTGGTGTAGGTTGCAGGCAAGGCTCGTATCTGGCATCGCTGTGGCTGAGCTGTAGGCAAGCAGCTGTAGCTCCAGTTCGACCCCTAGCCAGGGAACTTCCATATGCCACACATGTGGACCCAGGAGGGAAAAAGAGAAAGAAAAAACTCCAGTAGTTCCCGTCATGGCTCAGTGGTTAACGAATCCGACTAGGAACCATGAGGTTGCAGGTTCGATCCCTGGCCTCGCTCAGTGGGTTAAGGATCTGGCGTTGCTGTGAGCCGTGGTGTAGGCTGCAGATGCGGCTTGGATCCCGCGTTGCTGTGGCCGGCAGCTACAGCTCCAATTAGACCTCTAGCCTGGGAACCTCCATATGCCGTGTGTGCAGCCCTAGAAAAGGCAAAAAGACAAAAAAAAAAAAAAACCCTCCAGTGATTGTTTCCTGGTGTGTACACAGGGCAGGCAGAAGCCCAGAAGTCCTCAGCCCTCAGCGAGGTGCCTGGCACCTAGCCAGCACTTAGGAAATATCAATGGGTGGGCAGGCATGTTCAATTCCTCAAATATTTCTAGACTCTTATGTTGTACCAGGCTCAGCTTGGGGCCCGGAAGTAGCAGGGACCCAGAAGATGGCAGGATCGGATGGAGCCTTTCGGGAGCCAGTTGGCAGTCTTGACTGGTGCCAAGGAGAAAGGAAGAGCAGAGATGAGGGTGTCACAATCACCGACATCTCTTTGATCATTTAAGTCCTGAAAGTGAGCTTGCCAAGGGCATGGAGGTATCAGGGCCAAGGCAGGGCCTGTAGAGGAAGGGGCGCCATGCTGGGCAGAGGCAGGAGGAGGCCCCCAGAAGCCAGCCTCTCGGACACTAGATGGGGAGCATGACTGGCAGTGTCCAAACACTGCTGCGGGGGAAGAGGAAAGGGAGGTGGAGGAATCCCTGGCATCCGGGCCTTTCTGCAAACCCCTTCCCCTCCCACCCCACCCCCCACCGCATCCCCAAACCCAGCTCAGGGGCGGTCTGCTCCCACCCTTCCGGCTTGGCTCCGCTTCCTAAGCCATGGGCCACCATATGGGGCATGGAGGGTAGTGGTGCCGGCAGGGACAGCGTTGGGTGGCCCAATGACCACTCTGCAGGGTCCAGGACCCCCCTTTGGGTGGCTGCAGTGGAGCAGAAGCAAAGGGCATTGAAGCTGGGGGCGTGGGGAGGCTGGGCCAGTGGCCCCTGCACAATTTGGGAGACCTGCCTTATCTCTGCGTCTCTGGGCCGGGCCAGCGAGGGTGGTGGCTTACTCCTCTTTCCACTCCGTATCCCCATACCTAGAACAGTGCCCAGCCCTGAGGCCCCCGGTGAGCTCCAGGGAAGGAGGGATTGAGCCAGTAGGATCCCAGTGCTCTGGAGAGTGGATGGCCCCCACACACACACACACAGAGCTAGGACGACAGCAGGCCTGTGTCCATCCATGTCTACTTTGTTCTAGGCACAGTGAGATCTGGCAAGTGCAGGAAGTGTGTGTGTGTGAGCATGTATACATGTGTGGGTAAGCGGGTGTGTGAAAGAGTGTGTGAATGTGTATCTGCGTGTGTAAGTGTGCCATTGTGTGTCAAAGCGTGTGTGTGTGCATGCTCGATGACATTAGTATATCTTTGTGTGAGATGGTTTGTGAGTATGAATGTACGTGTGTGTCTGCATGTGTATCTGAGTGTGTAGGGTGTGAAGTTGTATGTGAGTGTGAAGAAGTGTGTGTCTGTGTCCACATCTCTGGAGGAAGGCTTCCAGGGCTGGGCAGCATTTAGAGAATCTGGGCATGAGTCAAGAGAAAGTTCCTGAGGGATCAGAAGGTTCTGCCCCTCAGACTGCAAATTTTAGCCCTGGGTATTGAATCAATTTGATCTCTTGTATGAAATACACATTACTGTGTGATAAATATCTGAGCAAACTCTGCTAGAGGATGGCCCCTAGTTACTTCTTTTAATCAGAAACCCAGAGGTGAACCATTCCCTTGGGCTCTTTGTAGGCCGAGGTTGTGGGGAAGACAACGTGCTTCTGAGGCTTGGATCCTCTGGGCTCAACAAGGAGACAGTGGGCCCCAGACCCAGCCCAGGCCACGTGCGGTCTTTTTTCTCTGAGGCCCCGCCTCTATACTTACGAGGGTCTGATCCTTGCTTCAGCCACTTCGCCTCCCAGCTCTGAAGTCAGGAAACCCATGCTGCCTTCCTAGCCCCTCCCCACCCAGAGAGAGCCTTCCAAGTCAGCACTTGCCCACAGCCCGTCTCTGCCCCCGGCCGGCCACAGACTTTGACTCTGAGCGAAGCCCTGAAGTGGCCCCACTGTCCGCCTCTCAGGAATGATTAACTGTTGGCTGGGCGGCACTTCATGGCTCTGTCCTTGGGGCAGGCGGTCCCTGGCCAGCCAGGCAATGGGAGGAGAAGTTCTTCCAGTTCTGGTGGGAGCCATCTCCTGGAGTTTGTACCACTCACCAAAGCCGGAGCTCTCGGTGCCCAACAAACTTGGGAAGCTACAGATCCTGGGGTGGGAAGGTTATGGACCACCTCCCACTCAAGGTGAGAGAAAAGTGGTCCCCTCCCCCATGCCAGGGCAGCATGGTAGAAGGAGACTGGAATCAAGTGCATGGCCAGGGTCGAGTTCAGCTGACCTGTGGGCTCCCCCAGGTATTGGCTTGGGCTGTGGAAAGGTGCCCAGTGACCTGAGGGTGCCAAACAGATGAGAAATGGGCTGCTTTCATCCTGTGACTGTCCTCCTGCTGCCTAGCAGAGCAGATGCCCCCCTCTCCAGGAACGGGGTGAGGGCCTCTCTGTGCCTGAGCTGTCAGAGCCAGGCCAGGCAGGGTCCAGGGGGAGCCACACTTCAGACACTGGTCCACTTGAGTCCAGAGCCTTTGTTTCCAGCACAGTGCTGAGCTGCTTGTCCTGCGGCAGAAGGGGAGGGCCAGTATCCCTGAAGCCCCCAGCAGCATGGGGCCGGATCATCCCTAGGAGGAGTAGGAGAGATGGGCAGGCACCCACGGCATATAGCAGGCCGAGGCTCTCACTCTGCGGCCACCAGGGCACAGATTCCCAGCACTCTGACGCGTCCCTGGCTTCCCAGCCCAAGGGGAGTCATGTCTTCCGGCCATTGGCAGCACCAGACAATTAACAGTAGAGAATAATTGCTTCTGGCTGTGCCAGCAGCCCACTTTGGGAGATGAGACAGGGAAGGTCAGATACTGAGACAGGGCTCCCAGGACAGGCCACAGCCTGTCAGGAAGGGCCACCAAAGCATCCATACCTCTAAGGTCCCAGCAGGGGCCCTGAGTGACGGGGACCTTGGCGCTGCTGGAGACTCAGGGACATCAAGTTGAGACCTGGCATTCATGCCCAGGGATAGCGAGACATCTCAGGCTCTCCTGTCTCTGTCCAGACATCTGGACTACAAAGGCAAGAATCCGAGTAGCCAGCACCCAGAGCAGAAGGAGCTGGCAAGGACATCAGCTGGGCTGAGGTGCATGGAGATTCAGGGGTGACCAAGTGGACAGACCAGAGGTGGGAAGCCTAGGGTGAGGAAATGTTCCCAAGTGAGCAGCAGGCTCGCTGGTCTAGAGCTGACGGGACAGGATGGGCCAATGCTGACCACACGCGTCTCTGGCCCCCAGACAGAGTTGTGACTTGGTCCTGCTCGAGGCCGATGAGCCTGCCCACCATGGCGAGCCCCACTCTGAGCCCCGACTCCTCGTCCCAGGAGGCCCTGTCAGCCCCCACCTGCTCCCCAACCTCTGACTCCGAAAACCTCAGCCCTGATGAGCTGGAGCTACTGGCCAAGCTTGAAGAGCAGAACCGGTGAGTTGGGACCTGAGGGACAGGAAGAGGCCTCAGGGGTGCAGCCTGGGCCCCAAATAGAAGTCCCTGGGTGCCCCCCTCACACTCAGAGCTAGGGCTGGCCCTGGGCAAAGTAACAGCTCCCACCAGAGGCTTGCCGAGGATATCTACCATCACCTCCCAGCAGATGGTTCTCCCATGCAGATGAAGAGACCAAGGCATCAGGGAGCGCAGTGAATCTGGCCTTGGCTTATGTAGCCTTTGCTGGAAGGAAGAGTAAAGCCTCAGCCTCGGAGTCGGCCCTTCCCACCTTTCTCCTCTGGCCAGCACCCTGTTTTAATGTGTAGGTTTGATTATGCAGGTATGGCGAGGCCGATAGATCAGGGGAGGACTGCCATGGAAAAGACAGTTTGTCAGACTCACAGACACAGAGAACAGACTTGTGGTTGCTAAGGGGGAGAAGGGGTGAGGAGGGTTGGATTGGGAGTTTGGGATTAGCAGATGCAAACCGTTGCATATAGAATGGATAAACAACAAGGGCCTGCTGTATAGGACAGAGAACTGTATTCAGTATCCTGTAATAAATCATAGTGGAAAAGAGTATGAAAAATAATATTTTTTAATTTTAATTTAAAAAAAGAGGGAGTTCCCATTGTGGCTCAGCAGGTTAAAAACCCTGCTAGTATCCATGAGGATGCAGTTTCGATCCCTGGCCCCACTCAGTAGGATAAGGATCTGGTATTGCCATGAGCTGTGGTTTGAATCTGGCATTGCTGTGGCTGTGGTGTAGGCCGGCATCTGGGGCTCTGATTCGACCCCAGCCTGGAAATTTCGATATGCCACAGGTGCAGTCCTAGAAAGAAAGAAAAAAAATTTTTTAAAGAAAAGATAGTTGGTTACTCAACATATCCTAAGGAGAAGGGCATAACACTCCATGCTGGGACATTTGAGGTCACATGGGGAAGCACCAGGGCCAGTCAAGAGGCAAAAGGAGTGAGAAAAATGTGGGCAAGAGCCTTTATTGTGGTTTCTGCCAGAAGGAATGATGAGGCCATGTAGTCAGGATTAGGGACTGGCTGGTTTGAATAACTTCAACAAGCCGGGAGCACAGGGGCTGATACCCAGCCCTGGGGTGATTAGGACAGAGGGATGGTGGCCCAGAGTGCAAGAGCCTAATGACAGAGGTGTTTGGTTTGTGGGTTCTGGATTGGTTGGCTTGCATATGAAGGGTGCCCTGGCAGTCAAGGCTCTGACTGTCTCTGGGAATCTGCTAGGCCTGGGAGGGCCCATCCTTCTGGGGTCAGGGAGGCCTCAGAGGTCAAAGCATCAGAAACAGGTGGTTAACACAGCCCCTTGCTAGCTGAGTGCCCCCAGCCAGCAGCTTGCTCTCTGTGCACCTCATCTGTAAATCTTAACAAATATCAAAACCTGCCCCATAGAGTTGGTAGGAGACCCCAAGTTTCTCAGCCCAGGGCTGGACAAGGATGGGACATGTGGATGTCAGCCTCTCCAGGGGCCCAGGGAGCAGGACCAGGGCTCAGAGAGGTTAGCGCACTGGCCAAGGTCACTCAGCAAGTGCCATGCAGGAAGAACAACTAAGACCCAGTCCCTGGTGTCCTCTGGGATACCCTGGGGAGGAGAGGCCAGGCCCACTGGGGCCCAGGGGCCAGGGTGAGAAGTGTCTTCAGCCCAGCCCGCCTCCACCGGCCCTCCCTGCCCAGGCTCCTGGAAGCCGACTCCAAGTCCATGCGCTCCATGAATGGCTCCCGGCGGAACAGTGGTTCCTCGCTAGTGTCCAGCTCCTCGGCCTCCTCCAACCTGAGCCACCTGGAGGAGGACACATGGATCCTGTGGGGGCGGATCGCTAACGAGTGGGAGGAGTGGCGGCGCAGGAAGGAGAAGCTGCTCAAGGTGGCGGGGCGGCGAGGCTGGGCTGGGCGGCTGGGCGGGCGGGCAGGGTCTGCCCAGGGCCCAGCATGAGCCGTGGGGCAGCGGGAGCAGTGGGGAGGAGGGAGTGCGGGGAGGGGCTGGCATCCCAGCCACTCGGCCTCTTCCCACCCACCCTGTTCCACGACAGGCTGGGGCAGCACATTTAGCAGCTTGGACGCCGTGTGCGGTGCAGTAGCTTGGCCATGTTCTGGGCCACGGGCGAGCCTGATCTCTGAGTCCAGGCTGGGTGGCCCCGGGGAGGCTGTGCTGGGACGGGGTCCAGCCCGGCCTCCTGCTTCCCCCCCACAACCCTGTTGCCAGGAGCTAATCCGCAAGGGCATCCCGCACCACTTCCGGGCCATCGTGTGGCAGCTCCTGTGCAGCGCCACGGACATGCCAGTCAAGAACCAGTACTCGGAGCTGCTCAAGATGTCCTCGCCCTGCGAGAAGCTGATCCGCAGGGACATCGCCCGCACCTACCCGGAGCACGAGTTCTTCAAAGGCCAGGACAGCCTGGGCCAGGAGGTCCTCTTCAACGTCATGAAGGTGGTGTCCGCTGGCCCCGCGCTGGGAAGCACAGGTCCCGCAGGGGGACTCTGCCCTAACTGGTGTGTGTTCCCTTGCAGGCCTACTCCCTGGTGGACCGGGAGGTGGGCTACTGCCAGGGCAGCGCCTTCATCGTGGGCCTGCTCCTCATGCAGGTAGGTGGTCTGGGCCCAGCCCACCCTGGCTCTGTCTGCCCCCCGGGAGGTGCACAAAACCAGAGGGTCCCCTCTATCCATGTCCTGCTAGGGTCGGAGCCTCCCTCTCCATCCTCCAATGACCTCTGACGGTCTCCCGGCCAAGCTCCCAGGGGGTAAGCACAGAGGGCCAGCTGCCCGTCCCGGCCATTGTCCTGTCCCGCGCTCAAGGCACAGGCTCCCCCTGCGGTGGAGGCCTTGGTCAGCCAGTGTGGTGTTTATGAGACTGGGGGTTTCCTCCAGAGAACCCAGCAGACTTAGGAAAGGGAGAATCGGACACGGCTGGGAGTGGACCAGATGATGACTCCGCCGCGAGCTCTGCGGGCTGCCAGACCTGGGGGTCAAGTGCCAGCTCCCCTGTTCCCTGCCGCAGGGCCTTCAGCAGGTGACTGAAGCCTCAGGAGATTTCCCCTCAGTGAGACAGGGGGATGATATTTACCCGAGGTCGCTGTGAGGGTCCAGGCAGCCCAGTCCTGTCCAAGTTCAGTAAAAGGAAATGGAGCAGAAACGAGGGACAGCGGGCGCCCCCTCCCACCGCCACCCCCCCACTCACAGACCCCCGCCTGCCCGCCCCAGATGCCCGAGGAGGAGGCCTTCTGTGTGTTCGTGCGGCTGATGCAGGAGTACCGCCTGCGGGAGCTCTTCAAGCCCAGTATGGCCGAGCTGGGGCTCTGCATCTATCAGTTCGAGTACATGCTGCAGGTGAGCGGGCTCCGGCGGCCCCAACCACCCAGGCCTCTATGCTAGTCCTCACCCATGGGTGCTCTCCCACCCCTGTGAGTAAACTGAATATTCCAGCCCTGAGAAATCACATGCAGATGTTCCAGCTCAGCAAGGGGCTGTACTCCCCACGGGGCCGTGGAGCACTGCCCTGAAGGATGCTTTGAATGACAGGGTGGAAGGAGGGGGGAGCCCCTTGCGATGGGGTCATCTCAGAGCTCGGAGCTTTCAGAGCTGTCAGACACACCCACAGCCCCTCCCTGTGGTGGCGGAAGGAGGGGAAGTGTTGTCTGGCTGCCTTTGCTGATTACTGGAGAGCTGAGGCCGCCTCCGTTTATAAATAGCAGCCCCAGCAGGGCCCTGCGTCTGGCTGGCAAAGCGGTGTGTATACACACACACACAAGCCTGCTCCAGAAGCCAGTCACAGGTGGGGCCCTGCACTCTGCGCCGCAGACGACAGGTTGTCCCTAGTCGTGTGAGCTACCTCCTCGGGCCTGAAGGACAAGGAGGGGATCGATAGTGCAGGCAAACAGGGGCCCAGGCCCTCAGAGAAGGAGCCATCCCATCCCAGGCTGGGTGGGAACATGGCGAAGCAGCTGATCATCACCAGAGAGCCCCTGAGTCTGGGAGGAAGCCCAGGGCAGGCGGGAGACTGTCCCCAAGGATCTATTCCCCAGGGAAGGACTTCCAGGAGGTCCCCACACTTTCTCCAGCCTCAGTATCCCCAGTTTCTGCCACTTCCCAGCAGTCTGAAGTTGAAGCCTGTCAAACAGGCATCCTTTGAGTACTGCTGAACATGAAGGACAAAGCACGAGGGGGCAGATAATGGGGGCACAGCACCGCAAGTGACGAGACACAGGGTGAGCCGTGATGGGCTTACACCACGTCACCACTCCCGCCCCGGAATGACCTTGGGGAGTTCATTCAGCCCCCTGAACGTCAGGAGCTCCCCCTCAGGGCAATGAGGAGGATCCCATGAGCAGCTAGGTCGGCACGCACCCAGGGTGCATGCCCAGCCCTGCAAGCTGCTGTTCCTTCTGCCCATGTCCCTGTTTCGCACCACTTAGAGCTCTGGGGTGCCTCCACCCCGCCCAGACACAGAGCCCAGAGAAGACTCCCTGGAGGTGTGGGCACTGGGTGGAGGGAGCCTGTGGGCACAGACAGTGGTACCCAGCGCCCTGCTCACCGTGCCTGGCCCCCTCCCCCACCCCAGGAGCAGCTCCCGGACCTGAACACCCACTTCCGCTCCCAGAGCTTCCACACATCCATGTACGCCTCGTCCTGGTTCCTTACGCTCTTCCTGACCACCTTCCCGCTGCCCGTGGCCACCCGTGTCTTTGACATCTTCATGTACGAGGTGAGGACCACACACCCCTTCCTCTCCTGACCGCTCTGGGTGGAGTGATTCACTGCCCCGCTGGAACCAATTCCCAACCAGCCCCAGGCCGGAACCAATTCCCAACCAGCCCCAGGCCGAGGAGGGGCTGGGGCTCAGGGGGGAGTCAGAGGGCTCCCAGGAGAGCAGGACCGGAGATGCACTGCCCCCGCCACCTTTGCAGGGCCTGGAGATCGTGTTCCGGGTGGGCCTCGCCCTGCTCCAGGTGAACCAGACCGAGCTGATGCAGCTGGACATGGAGGGGATGTCCCAGGTGGGCCCGGAGCACCGGGGTGGGTGGGTACCTGGGCCAGTGGAGGTCTCCTGAAAGATGGGAGGTCCTGGAGTTTCTGATCACCCTGATCCTTTCCTATCACTTCTGCCCCCCGAGGTCTCCGTGAAGGACCAGGGCAGGCCCCGAGGAGCTCTGTCCGGGGCCAGCAGTATAGCAGCAGGAGAGAGGAGAGCCTAGGCCCAGGCCACGTCCTGGGAGTCCCCCCCTTCCTGCCCTGGCTCCAGGATCACCCAGAGCCTAATGTGGCAGATAGTAGTCCTGCCAAACCGTGATGCCTTGGGTGTGGTTGCGGGCCCACTAACCAGGCCAGGTGAGGCACAGGAGGGAGTGAGAGGTCTGGGGTAGGCTCTCGCCCTGCCCCGCCCTGGCCTGCCCCAGCTGCCCGGCCTGCTTCTCACTGCCCTGTCCCCATCATGCAGGCCCCCGCCCCCTCCTAGCGTCCTCCAGCTGGTGCTTTGGGGAAGAATGCACAAAGGCCACGGTTGTGTCCACAAACACGGGCGTCCATTGTCCGCAGCTGCCAGAGGGGGCCAGCTGGGCTGGGGAGCAGGAGCCAGCCTGGCCCCGAACTGCAGCAAGCTGTGTCCACCAGCAGCTTGCACTTAACTCTTTGCTGAGGCTCCAGGGGCCCCGGGTGAGCAGGCAGACCACTGAGGGGTTTTCTCTCCGGCTTCCTCCCCATCCTTCAGCTGTCTCACTACCCTTGGGCAGTAGCACGTCACCCGCTTCCTCTGGGAAGGTCCCCTGTGCTGAGGCTCCACCCCCACCCCATCCTGGGCCTTCTCCCTCAGAGCTCCCAGAGCTTGCTTTTCCCCTGCAGATGGAAGTCCTGGCTGCAGGCAGCTCCTTCTCACCATTCCTTCTCACACTCACTCACTTGCTCCACACACCCCAACGGAGCTCCCATAACAGACTGGGCCCTGCCCTCGGGCCATGGCGAGGCCCCGGCAGGCCGGCTCTGGCTGTCCCTCCCGGTGCACCCAGGCCCCTACAGGGAAGCAGGAAGAGTATACAAAGCCTCTGACCCCAAGGGCTCGGGTGGCCCCAGGCGGTCAAAGCCCATGTGTCCGTGACCAGCCGTGTCCTCACAGTATTTCCAGAGGGTGATCCCCCATCAGTTTGACAGCTGCCCCGACAAGCTGATCCTCAAGGCTTACCAGGTCAAGTACAACCCCAAGAAGATGAAGAGGTCAGTACTCGGTGGCCGGGGCGCCGGCAGAAAGGGGGTCCCCCAGGGCGGGACAGTGAACACGTTGCCCCTCCCCTCTGCAGGCTGGAGAAGGAGTACGCGGCCATGAAGAGCAAGGAGATGGAGGAGCAGATCGAGATCAAAGTGAGTCAGCCAGCGGGGATGGGCTGGGGATGGGATGCCCTCAGGAGCCCCAGGGGCCTCTAGAGGGCAGCCCTGCTAAGCACAGGCCACACCCCACACTTTGCTTAGGCTCTGAGGGGTCGTCCTTCCACCCACCCGCCCTTTCACTCACCACCAGGCCAGCATGGGAGCAAGGGCCCGCCCCAAGGCCAGGGATACAGTGAGCAGGTGGCCAGGCCCCTGTGCACTGTGATTCAGCCTCCAGCCCTCTCCCCTCCCCGAGTTCTGAAGGTCCAGCCCTGTCATCAAGTCATTGGATCCCTGGACCAGCCCCATCCTTAGATAACCTGGGCCCTTTCCAAAAGTCACCTCACTTTCTCCTAAAGACACTTTAGGAGTTCCCGTCATGGCACAGTGGTTAACGAACCCAACACTGATCCCTGGCCTCGCTCAGTATGTTAAGGATCTAGTGTTGCTATGAGCTGTGGTATCGGTTGCAGATGTGGTTCGGATCTGGCATTGCTATGGCTGTGGCATAGACCGGCAGCTGCAGCTCCAATTCAGCCCCTGGCCTGGAAACTGCCGTATGCTGCCGGTGTGGCCTAAAAAAAAGAAAAAAAAACCCTTTATTCCCCTAAGCACTTCGCAGGGTTTTAGAGGCTCTGTGCTAGGACGACCAGGAACAAAGACCAAATGTGTATTTCTTATAAGTCGCAACATCATGGAGTTCCCGTCGTGGCTCAGTGGCTAACGAATCCGACTAGGAACCATGAGGTTGCGGGTTCGATCCCTGGTCTTGCTCAGTGGGTTAAGGATCCGGTGTTGCCGTGAACTGTGGTGTAGGTTGCAGATGCGGCTTGGATCCCGTGTTGCTTTGGCTGTGGCGAAGGCCGGCGGCTACAGCTCCTGTTAGACCCCTAGCCTGGGAACCTCCATATGCCGCGTGTGCGGCCCTAGAAAAGGCAAAAAGACAAAAAAATAAATAAATAAATAATAAGTCACAACATCATAAAGGGTTTCTGGAGTATACAAAGCCTCTGACCCCAAACTTCCCTCATCTCTTTCCCTCTGCTTTCATTCCTCCAGATGTGATTTTGATTATTCACTCAACATGCATTTACTGAGCACCTACTGTGTGCCAGAGTCACAGCAGAGACTGAGGTCCCCTGGTCCAGTGGGGGTGGGCAGACAGACACAAACACAAACCCCAGCACAGTCTGGTTGTATCCTCTTCAAGGGCAGAGTCCAAAGACCAGAGTTTAAATCCCAGCTCTCTCTGGACCAGCTGTCTGACCCACCAGTAAGGTGAATTCACCTCTCTGAGCCTCAGTGGCCACTTCTACAAAATCGGATGACACTTGCTCTCTCTTCAAATTGTTATTGCTGTTAACCACCGCCACTATCATCATCCCTGCCTCCTCTAGAATGGCAGAGCCAGAACCTGGATTCGAATCCAGGTTACCTGCTGCCCATACCCGAGTGGGAAGAGAGGGTATCAGTGACCTGGTCGTGTTTTGCAGGTTTCTAAGAAATGGTTTTTGTGTCCTGAATGTTTAAGCATCTCCGTTTCTCAGGAATGACAGCTTTACTGATGCACCAGTCCAAACATGAATGTGTGTCTCACTCATGCACAGTCAAGGGCCTGCTCCCACATGGTGACCATGAGGTCTCAGCAGTAGGTAGGGACACAGCAGACCTTAGACCGCCTGCCCAGCCTGGAAATTTCTCACCAGAGGAGCCTGAGTGCCCCAAGGGCAAGGCAGATGCCTTCACCCTTGACCCTGCCCTTTTCCCTTTCACCTGTTTTAAAATGTACCCAGGATTTGTTTTAGTCAGGAATGGTGAGGTGAGGGACACAGAGACAACTGCCTTTAAAAGAAGAGTTTATTATTCACAGTTCCCAAGAGAAGGGCGCAGGGCCACACGGGGAAGCACCAGGGTGGGTCAGGAGGCAGAAAGAGCAAAGGGAGAGCATGGGCCAGAGCCCTTGTGGTTTCCACAGGAAAGGGTGGGCGAGGCAGGGTAGGCAAGTCTGAGCAAGCTGAGGATTAGCTAGTTCGAATAATGTCAGGGGCTCTGGGCTATGGGAGTGGTACCAGTTGACCTGGGACAATTGAGGTGGGGGTGGAAATATTGGCTCAGTGTGTAAGAGCTGGATAAGGGACGTAGATGGGGGTGTGGGCTCTGGATTGGTGGGTTTGCATGTGGAAGACAAGCTAGCAAGTAGGTTGCTTACTATCCTAGCAATTAGCTAGTTATTGGAGGGGCAGTCTCTCTCGGATTAGCAAGGCCACAGGATGTCAAAATCATCAAGAATAAAGAAAAGAGGAGTTTGCATTGTGGCTCAGTTAAGAACTCAACTAATATCCCTGAGGATGCGGGTTCGATCCCTGTCCTGGCTTAGTGGGTTAAGGATTCAGCGTTGCTGTGAGCTAGGGCATAGGTCACAGATGCCGCTCAGATCCTGCATTGCTGTGACTGTGGTGTAGGCCGGGAGCTGCTGCTCTGATCTGACCCCTAGCCTGGACATTTCCACATGCCATGGGTGTGACCCAAAAAAACGAAAAAACAAACAAATGAAAAAACATGTTTTTAAATAGTGTGATTAGTACATAGCCCCCCCACCCCCACTACAGTCCTTTTTCACTCTCTTGTTTGGAGGAAGAGGAGAGAGGCCAGTTGTTGGTCAGCACATCCAGCTCCTCCAAGGATGGCTGAGCTCGTGTGTCAATGCATTGAGGCCAGAAAGGGGGCAGGGCAGTCCAGGGGTCAGGGGTCAGGACTCCAGTTCTGGATCCCTAAGAAGGACAGAGACCCATGCCTGAAACAGCTCTGACCTTGGCAAGCTGGGAGACTCGCAAGACACCGCCTGCCTCCCACTCAGTTTTCCCTCCCATGACATGAGTCAGTGACAATCAGTCACGTCTGTGATTCTCTGACCACCGTGCTTCCTGGGAGTGTCCTGGGTGTTTCTAGCACCTTCTTCTCCCTGGAAGAAACCAGGCAGTGTTCTGTGTGATCCACATGGAAGCAGAACCCTCACCAATGTGCTGATCAAAACTATTTCTGCACCTACTGCTCAAGGCATCCATAGCTAGAAGCTACATGCAAGGCATACGTAAACCCCTGCTTCCCAAAAGGCTGTGGGGGAACCTAAAACCACAAATGTCCAACCCAAAGCAGGCGGGGCAGGATGGAAGGTGGAAGCAAGGAAGACATATCCAGGACCCCAGCATGGCTGGGGGTGGGGGGGCCGGGAGAAGTGACAACTGCTAGAGACAGCTGGCTCTCAATGGGTTGCAGAAATATAGTTGTGAAGCCGAAGAAGTGAGTGTGTTTGGCACAACCCCTTCCCCTGGACCCAAGCTCTGAGAGGAGTTTATCCTCTGAGAATCTGACCCTTAGGGGCTCCCCAGGCAGTGAAGGGCAGGGACCGCCTGCTAGCAGCTGCCCCCAAACACAGGGCCCTTTGCCCTATCACAGGTATCATGTTGGCCCTTGACAGGCCCAAGCATGGGGTAGAAACAGGGTTGGGGGAGAGTGGGGGGCAACCCTCATACACACGCAGTGTATATCCATGCAAATGATCATGTTATTTTTATTGAATCAAGGTCTGTCATATATATATATATATATATATATACACATATATATATATATGTATATATATAAATATATAAAACTCATATATATATGAGTTCCCACTGTGGCACAGCAGGTTAAGGATCCAGTGTTGTCTTCGTGGCAGCACAGGTTTGATCCCCAGCACGGTGGGGGAAGGATCTACGGTATGCCATTCTGAATGGGAACTGGCCTTGACCTTTTTCTGGAATCACTGACCCAGATGTT
This sequence comes from Catagonus wagneri, assembly GCA_004024745.2. Lineage (NCBI taxonomy): Eukaryota > Metazoa > Chordata > Mammalia > Artiodactyla > Tayassuidae > Catagonus > Catagonus wagneri. Next base: position 5,458,368 of record PVHT021183507.1, read on the forward strand.
AGATTCTGGCGCTGTGTGGCCTGTAGGTGGCCTGGCCCTGAGGGGACAGATCCCTGTGTGTACAGGAGCCGGAGGCGGGCTCTGATGTGCTCTCCCCTCTCCTCCCAACAGAGGCTTCGCACAGAGAACCGGCTCCTGAAGCAGCGGATTGAGACCCTGGAGAAGGTGAGTCATGTGACCACCAGTCTGTGGCACCGAACCTTCCAAGCCCCAAATGAGGACCCAGCAGCCAGAGGGCCAGCCAGCCTCCTGCCCCAGGCACTGAGGAGCGTAGCATAAGTCCCATGGGCCCCTCCACAAGCCCTGCTGAGAGCTGGGCTAATGTATAAATTGGGAGCCATGGGGAAACTTTGCTTGAGGAGGGGTTATAACTCTATTAACTGCAAACATGGAAATCCACTTGTGTCCTGTGCCCTTCCAGGCTCCCTGGGTGTGGGCTGCTCTGACCAGGATGCCCTGGAACTGGGCCATGAGGTACCCCACTCTGTAATTCAGAAACGTCACTTTCGGAGTTCCCATTGTGGCACAGCGGAAATGAATCTGTACCCGTGAGGGATAAGGGTTTGATCTCTGTCCTTGCTCAGTGGGTCGGGGATCCAGTGTTGCCGCGAGCTGTGGTGTAGGTCGCAGATGCGGTTCGGATCCAGTATTGCTGTGGCTGTGGTGTAGGCTGCAGTTGCAGCTCTGATTTGATCCCTAGCCTGGGAACCTCCATACACCTCGGGTGAGGGCTTAAAAAGGAAAAGAAAAAAAGAAAAAGGAAGTCTCAGTTTCTAAAGAAAGGAGACAAGTGGAGGAGGAGGGGACGGCCTTGCACCATGGAGGGGGTGCCATAACCTTGACCCTGTCCCCAACCTGTTTCTGGAGATGGGAGTAGAGATGCGGGCCCTCTGTCTTCAGCCCCCCTCAGTCCTGCCTGACCCTCCGCTGACCGCAGGGGGTAGCTGGGGTTTGTTGCCCTTGCCCCTAAGCCTTGATTCTTGTTCTTCTTCCAAATTAAAACGAAGCTCAGGAGTTCCTGTTGTGGCTTAGTTGTTAACGAATCCGACTAGGAACCGTGAGGTTGTGGGTTTGATCCCTGGCCTCACTCAGTGTGTTAAGGATCCGGCATTGCCCTGAGCCGTGGTGTAGGTTGCAGACACGGCTCGGATCCCGCGTTGCTGTGGCTGTGGCAAAGGCCAGCAGCTACAGCTCCTGTTAGACCCCTAGCCTGGGAACCTCCATATGCCGCGAGTGCGGCCCTAGAAAAGGCAAAAAGACAAAAAAAAAGAAAAAACGAAGCCCAGGTCCAGTGCTTCCCCGCCCCGCCCCCCCAGGTGACACCTCCTCACTCACGCAGGGGGGGGGCCCCGGCGGGTGACGCTCCCCACTGGCACGCAGACCCCTCTCCAGGACGGAGCTGGCTCTGGCTTTGGTCTTCCTCTGGGTCCTCTCCTGCTGGTTCTCTGGTTCTCCGGTTCTCCGGTCTCACTCCTCTCTCCCTGCTTCTAGAGATAGTCCACTGCGTTAGTGACAAGTGGTTCTTGTCTGTCTCTCCCCCTCTCCTGTCCCCGCGCCTTCCGCTCTGCCTCCTCCCCCTGTCGCTCGGAACCCCTCCGCCGGGTAGGAGAGCGCTGCTCTGGCTGATAGGTTAATCCAGGTACTGTAGCTTTTCGTCTCCCTCTCCCACTTCTTCCCAGTCCCTGCACATGACCGCCAGGCCGCCTCTTCCCTGGCCGCCGCACCCCGGGGGTGAGGGAGGCCTGGCGCTGCGCATGGGGGCGGCTGGGGACCGCTTCTTGGGAGACAGAGGCATCCCTCTGTGGGAGGGGGTGTGCGTGCGAAAACGTGGTGCGTGTGGGAGCCTCTGTGAGTGTACGTACACGCACGTGCACAAGCTTCCTCCCTCCAGGGGAACATAGGTGGGTACAAAGGTGGGGACCCAGGAGGGCTCAGGGACCCTGAGGGTGCATCCGCAGCAGGCCCTGGTGGGTGCATGGCTGAGCCTCTCCAACACACACACACACACACACACACACACACAGACACACACACACACCTCTGGCCCCTCCTCTCTTCTCTGCCCCTACTTGCAAGGCCTGCCGTTTTCTCTTACTCACCTGCTTCTGCTGCTGCCTCATCTTGAATGGCTTTATCTGGAAGCTTCTGCCCACTACTTGGTGGCTCCGAGCCTGGAATGGGGGGCCTAAATTGGGTGGGGTGAGGGAATGAGGTTGGGGGTCTTGGTCTCGAGCAGGTGGAAGCCCCAGGGTCCAGGACAGGAGGAGACCCTGGGAGAGGGTATCCTACCTCCCAGCCTGGCCCGAAGGAGCCAGCCCTGAGCCTCTGGGCCTTTGGCTGCCCCCAGATCCCCATGGTCACTGGCAGAGCCTGGCCTCAGCTGTGCCATCCACCTTGTTTCTTCTCACGTGGGACAGAGGCTAAGAGCCAGAGCTCGGGCCCCGGGTGGGCCTGTTCCTCCAGGTTCCTGTTCCCGGTGTCCTGATCCTACCTTCTCCCCGCCCCCCTGCCCCTGCCATGTTCCCAGGCCCCATGGGGCGTCCCATCCCAGGCTCTGAGTGTGGGAGGCCTCACCCCTTTTCCTTCGGCCCCACCCCTCACCCTCTCTGGGCCTCGCCTGAGGTAGGCCCAAGGCAGAGCCTGGGGTGTGAGCAGAGGGTCACGGTACCCTGTCCTCGCTGTGCTCAGGGACAGGTGACACGAGCGCAGGAGGCCGAGGAGAACTATGTCATCAAGCGGGAGCTGGCAGTGGTGCGGCAGCAGTGCAGCTCAGCAGCTGAGGACCTGCAGAAGGCCCAGAGCACCATCCGGCAGCTGCAGGAGCAGCAGGTACCAGGCCGGGTGGGCGGGGCCACCAGGGCAAGGCCACGCCCCACGCCCAGCTGCCTGCCGGGCTCTGGAGCAGCTGGCTCCAAATCAGCCCAGCCTTGGCCCCTGGCCCTCCTGTTCCTTTCTGGCCCCTGACCTCAGCATGACCCCTCCCTCTGCCAATGAGGCTGGGATTCCTTGGGGGAGCCCTGGTTTCTCCTAGGCTCTTAAGGGCTCTTACCAAATCCAGGTTTGCTCACTTGACATGCAGCAAAGCCAGTCTACAGACGCACCAGGTGGTGCTGAAGAAAGGTGCAGCATCTATTGCAGGGCCAGACAAGGAGACCAAGCAACTCATGCTCAAGAGACCTCAACCCCCTGATGGCTTTTTTTTTTTTTTTTTTTTTTTTTTGCTTTTTAGGGTCACACCCGCGGCATATGGAAGTTCCCAGGCTAGGGATCCAATCAGAGCTACAGCTGCCGGCCTACACCACCACCACAGCAACACAGGATCCGAGCTGCATCTGTGACATACACCACAGCTCATGGCAATGCCAGATCCTTAATCCACTGAGCGAGGCCGGGGATTGAACCCAAGTCCTCATGGATACTAGTTGTGTTCGTTACCACTGAGCCACAAGGGGAGCTCCCCTCATGGCTTTTAGGGAAAGGTTTTTAAAGCCAGTATTAGAGGAGAGGGTCCTCAGATGAGTGATCAGCCAGCGGACCTCCCTGTGGTTGTTGGTGGGGAGGTAACTGGGTGCTGTTTCAGGAGCCTCAGTCAGCAGCCTTCTGGTTCCAACCAGTCTGGGGTCTACATGCTTGTGGCCAGCATGGAGTCACCATCCTCCCCCTGGGTGGGGGTCTTCAATTCTGCAGAACAACTCAGAGATATGCTGCAGATTGTCATCTCTTATCCCTCAGGAGGGACTAGGAGACCTGTGATTCTTGTTCTGGTCATTGTCTGCTTGAACCTGCTCTTTGGAACTCAGGAAAGACCTAGGCGACTGAAGCCTTTTTCCTCCCAACAAGAAACAGGGGACACAGAAAGGCTTTTGTACCTGAGAAGGCCCACCAGGGTCCTATTTTGATCCCCCCCTTTTCTTTGAAACTCCCAGTCCTGGGGGGGGGGGGACATGAAAGGTGATAAAGTTTAGAGTAGAGAGAGTAATCACAAACTTGGCAGGGGGAGTTCCCGTCGTGGTGCAGTGGTTAACGAATCCAACTAGGAACCATGAGGTTGCAGGTTCGATCCCTGGCCTTACTCAGGGGGTTAAGGATCCGGCGTTGCTGCAAGCTGTGGTGTAGGTTGCAGACGTGGCTTGGATCCCGCATTGCTGTGGCTGTGGCGTAGGCCAGCAGCTACAGCTCCGATTAGACCCCTAGCCTGGGAACCTCCACACGACGCGGATGCGGCCCTAAAATGACAAAAGGCAAAAAACAAAACAAAACAAAAAAACAAACAAAAAAAAACTTGGCAGGGAAACTCATTGTTTTTTTGTTTTTTGTTTTTTTTGTTTTTTTTTTTTTTTGTCTTTTTAGGGCCGTACCTGCAGCATATGGAGGTTCCCAGGCTAGGGGTTGAATCGGAGCTGCAGCTGCTGGCCTACACCACAGCCACAGCCATGCCAAGATCTGGGCCACATCTGCGACCACAGCTCACAGCAATGCCAGATCTTTTATCCACTGAGCTAGGCCAGGGATCAAACCTGGTTCTCATGGATACTAGTCGGTTAAGCACAGAGGCACAATGGGCACTCCAAAACTCAGTTTTAGAGACACTCAGTTTCAGGGTCTCCCCAGCAGGGACCACCGTACAGGGCAGGAGCTGAGACAAGGGAGGGACCTCCCTCGTCCAGTGCCCAGCGCTTTTCCCTGGAAGAGAGTCTGGTGTGTGCCAACCACTCTGAGCTGGTGGGATGGGGTGAGGGGGCAGTCCAAGTCTGTGGCAGGGTCATGCACTCCAGATGGATGGTGGGAGGATCGGGGACTCGGTACTGCAGAGTCCACTTGTCCCAAAGAAGGCTTGTAGATCTTTTCTTCAGCTGCACCCAGCAGGCTGCCTTCCTTAAGTGATAACCCAGCAGCAGCTGCAACCTCTGAATTCAGCATGCATGCCCCTGGAGGGCTGGGGAAGATGCTACAGGCTCCGCTGGCTCCCTGCCATCCAGGGCTGAACCTGGCAGGGCCTGGCAGTGAGGTGGGGGTCCCTGATTTGGAGAAACCACAGGGTGCTCAAGAAACAGTGGGTGAAGAGTTCCCTGGTGGTCTAGTGGCTAAGGAGACGGCATTGTCACTGCTGGGGCTCAGGTTCCATTCTGGCCTGGGAACTTCCACATCCCATGAGTGCAGTCAAAAAAAAAAAAAAAAGAAAGAAAAGAAAAGAAAAAGAAAAAGCAGCAGTGGATAGAGAGAAGAGAGAAAGAAGTGTCATTTGCCGAGGCAGACCCCCTCACCCAGGCCTGGAGACCTAGACTCAGGGATGCAAGCTGATTCTTTGCTCCTGGGGTCAGAGAGGTGGAGGGACTTTCTCACTCACATCCACCCCTTGCCCTTCAGCTTCCAGTGGCTGTAGCCCCACCTGGCTCTGAAACAGCAAAGCCACTGGGAAAGCTAATCCCCCACACAACATGATGCCCCTTTCAGGCCGGTCAGAGGAGCATCCACCTCTGAGCTCCAGCCTTTAGGGCCCAATGGGTGAGGTGGTGCAGGCAGAGGGAGGTGGGCTGATAGACCCCACTAAGACCCTTGAGCGCCGTCTCCAGAGGCCCCCGGAGGAGGGCAGCCTGGCAGAGCTTGGTATGGGGTTCAGAGCCCATCTAGGCCAAGGGAGAGCCGCTGGCACCCATGGGCCTCAGAGACCCACAGTGGTCAAGGGCAGCGAGCAGACCTGGGCAGCTCGGCAGGAGACCGGTGGGGAAGGGCGTGGCAGCCAGGGAGGGGATGGCTGACGCACCCTCCCAGAGAATTGTCCTGCCACATAGCAGGAAGGGGCTCCCAGAGAATTCACCCTCCACCCTCTCCCCAACGATCCTGGGAACCTGTCCTTGGTGTCCCTCGGGGAGCATCCTGAGGTCATGGAAGGTCACCTCTGTGTGGTGTTTGGGGACCCCTAGACAGAGAATTAGGGCCCCTGTGGGCAGAGGGCAGTAGGCACGGGAAAGGGGTCCAGGCTTTCTCCTCACCCCTCCTCTACCCACACCCTGAGCCCCGCGCCTGGCTCTGAGGGCAGGGGATGGGTCAAGGCCTGGGCCCTTAGCCTGCAGCCTGCCGGCTGGAAAGCTGGCCCCTGCAGCCACAGCCGGGTCTGACGCAGCCCTCTGTCTGCCCCCAGGATAACCCACGCCTCACTGAGGATTTTGTGGCCCACCTGGAGACTGAGCTGGAGCAGTCGCGGCTGCGGGAGACGGAGACGCTGGGGGCCCTGCGGGAGATGCAGGACAAGGTTCTAGACATGGAGAAGGTGCGACCGGGCAGGCACTAGGGGTCCCTGGGGAAGGGGAGGGGAGGGTACTGTATGCACCTCAGGAGGTGAACGACCGGGCCCTCGCCAAGGAGAAGGGGGATGGTTGGGGGGACCAGTGGGACAGGTCCTGGAGTCAGGTCCCCTGCCCCAGCAGCCCCGGAGGAACCCAGGGCACCTCCCTGGCCCACTCATCCCCTGCTTCTGCCCCCACGGTCTCCACACCAGGGTCTGTGCTGATGGGAAGTTGGGCCTCCCACCCTCAGACCCCCTCAAGCCCTTGAGGTACACACACACACACACACACACACACACACGACCATACACAAAGCCTGCCCACCCTCATGTACCAGGCACAGGGCCAGCAGCGTGGTGTCCTCCACAGGCTTCCTGGACAGCCCATCCTCCCTGTACCTGCTCCCTCAGGCCCCAGCTTCCAGGATGGAGAGAGTGGGAGAGAGGGCAAAAACCCAAGCCCATCAGGACTGCTGCTCCCCATGGGAACACCACCCAGGGGGCCAACTGGGAGCCACCCTCTCCCCCCTGCAGCCCTCTTTCCTTACTGACTGGGTACTGACTCAACTCCGGAGTTCCCGTCATGGTTCAGCGGAAACGAATCTGACTAGTATCCATGAGGACGCAGGTTCCATCCCTGGCCTCGCTCAGTGGGTTAAGGATCCAGCGTTGCTGTGAGCTGTGGTGTAGGTTGCAGACACGGCTTGGATCTGGCATTGCTGTGACTGCCGTAGGCCAGCAGCTACAGATCTGACTGGACCCCTAGCCTGGGAACCCCCATATGCCGCGGGTGCAGCCCTAAAAAGACACACACAAAAAAATGAACCTGACTCAACTTCCCTGGCACCGCCAGATGAAAGAAGGTGCCCCAGCCACCAGACGGCAGCACTCACACACGGCGGAAGCCACACCCCCCACCCCAAGCTGCATTATTTTGGGTGCCCTCCCAGGTGGGGTATCTCTGCCACATTCTTGCCTGGGGCTCTTGCCTCTCAGTCCCCATCAGCCCATTGGCCCAGAGCTGGGCTCCCCTCCCGCCTCCTCCCACATCAGAGGGACATGTGGGCCCAGTAGATCCACCACTCCCCCCCAGTTCCCAGGCCCAGGCCCAAATAAGGGGCGGAAAGAACCACCTGCGGCAAGCTGACTTTTGGTCTAAGAGGCTGGAGCACAAATCTCTCATCACTGAGCCCCGGGGAGGCCAGGACAGGACCAAGGCTGGCCCTCAGTGGGCCCCAGGGAGATGGCGAGAAAATCCATAGTCTTCTCAGCTCCCACTGGGGCAGGTCTGAGGTCCGGGCCTGTAGGGCGTGGCTCTCAGATTCCCAGGTGGGCAGTACCTGCCCTCGCCCAGCCTGCCTGGTCAAATTGGCATTAACGTGGGGCTACTGTGGGCTGGACCTGCGGGAGAGCAGGTGCTGCCATTACACTTGTTTTACAGATCGGGATCTCCAGCTGAGGGGGGCTGGGGGCTAGGCGGGGTCGGCTCCCCTCTGGCCTGGCCCTCCTTCCCCCATCTCAGGGGCCAGGGTGCACCCTCTCCCAGCCGGCCTGCCCAAGGTGGGGCTCAGAGGACGGGGGCCCCGGGGCTTGGGCCCTGGATGGAGGACCGCGAGGCCGCGCGGCTCCCCTAGGCTCTGACCGCTCCTGTCCCGGCAGAGGAACAGCTCTCTGCCCGACGAGAACAACGTGGCGCGGCTGCAGGAGGAGCTGAAGGCGCTCAAGGTGCGGGAGGGCGAGGCCGTGGCCTCGGCGCGGGAACTGAAGCTGCAGCTGCAGGAGCTCTCGGACACCTGGCAGGTGAGGCAGCGCCCGACGCGCACCAAGCGGCCTCGGGGCTCCCGGGCGGAGGCTGAGCGCCGACCTCTCGCCGCAGGCCCACCTGTCCCGCGGCGGCCGCTGGAAGGAGTCCCCGCGGAAGCTGGTCCTGGGCGAGCTGCAGGACGAGCTGATGAGCGTGCGGCTACGCGAGGCCCAGGCTCTGGCCGAGGGCCGCGAACTGCGGCAGCGCGTGGTGGAGCTCGAGACGCAGGTGGGCCGCGGCCGGACTCAGGGAGGGAGGCTGGCTCGGCGGCCCCTCGGCGGCGAATCCGTGATCCCCGCCCGTCCGTCCTCAGGACCACATCCACCGCAACCTGCTGAATCGCGTGGAGGCGGAGCGTGCGGCGCTGCAGGAGAAGCTGCAGTACCTGGCGGCGCAAAACAAGGGACTGCAGACGCAGCTCAGCGAAAGCCGCCGCAAGCAGGCGGAGGCCGAGTGCAAGGTGCCCCCCACCCCTCCAGCCCCGCGCCCGCGGTCCGGCCCCCGCCCCGCCGCGCCCCTTGACCCGCCCTGTGCCCCCGCCCCCAGAGCAAGGAGGAGGTGATGGCCGTGCGCCTGCGGGAGGCGGACAGCATGGCGGCGGTGGCCGAGATGCGGCAGCGCATCGCCGAGCTGGAGATCCAGGTGAGCGGCGGGGCCGGGGCCGGGGCCGGGGCCGGGCTCCAGCGAGGAGCGCCGCGCTGACGCCTCGCGACCCTGCCTGCCCGCAGAGGGAGGAGGGCCGCATCCAGGGCCAGCTGAACCACTCGGACTCGTCGCAGTACATCCGCGAGCTCAAGGACCAGATCGAGGAGCTGAAGGCCGAGGTGAGCGCGGGAGGGGCGTAAGATCCCCGGTGTCCTCAGCCGGTGCCGGCCCGGCGTCTGAGCCTTGGGGAGCGGGAGAGGAGGGGGCCCGGCGGCCGGACTCCGTCCGTAGGGACGTCGGTCCACGCCTCCAGCGCGCGGGTCCCCCGCCCCAGGTGCGGCTGCTGAAGGGCCCGCCGTCCTTCGAGGACCCGCTGGCCTTCGACGGGCTCGGCCTGGCGCGGCACCTGGATGAGGACTCGCTGCCGTCGTCAGACGAGGAGCTGCTCGGCGTGGGTGTGGGCGTGGGTGTGGGCGCGGCGCTGCAGGACGCGCTCTACCCACTGTCTCCGCGCGACGCGCGCTTCTTCCGCCATCTGGAGCGGCCGGCCAAGGACAGTGAGGGCAGCTCAGACAGCGACGCCGACGAGCTGGCCGCGCCCTACAGCCAAGGCCTGGATAACTGAGGCCGTGCCCCGCGTGCTTAGAGCCAAGGGGGCCGCCGCCCGCACTTAACAAACTCCACAAACTCCACGACCTTGGCGGCCCGCCCAGCCGGAGGGCCAGGCCCAGCGCGGCCGGGCACAGAGGGCAGGGCCAGAGCCTGAGGATCCTCAGAGGCCCCGGCAGGCCCACGCTCCCTAGCAGTGTTTACCCATCTTGGTCCGCACCCCTCTGGGCCCTGGAGGGCCTGCTCCTCTTAACAGCCAGGGCAGTGGAGGACACAGGGATCCCAGTACTGGACGCACAGGAAGCTCCCCCTCCTAGCAGGCCTCCTTCTGGGACAAGGGTGGCCCTGCTGGGAAGGGCCCAGGAGCTAGAGGAGGCCTGAGGGAAAAGGGGCTGCTCTAGGAAGGACTTTACCACCCCCGCAGTGGTCCTCGGGACCCTGGGCCTCTGGGGGCGTGGCCAGGCTGGGCTTTCCTGCCTGGTGCAGGCATTGTGGCCCCTGAAGCAGAAACCAAAGTCCCCCCTCCTGTGTGCAGGGCCACCCAGGGTGTGAGTGGCCAGCTGGAACCAGCCAGGGCCTGGGCAATGTCTGTCGCTCCTTCTCAGGGCCAGAGCAGCTGTAAGGACGTGAAGAGACCACCCCACTCCCTAGCGCCCCACATCTTCCCCTGTGAGACACTCCCATCACCCAGCTTGGCCAGTGATGGAGGGGCTCCCTCACCCACGGTAGCCTCCTCTTCAGGGTGTCCCCAGCCTCCACTTCCCTTCCTTCTCTGTGTCCCCAGCCCCACCCAAAGGTCAAGGCCAGGCCCCAGGGGAGGAGGCCTCCCAGCAGAGTTGCCTCCCTGCGCCTGCTCACAGTGGTCCCGTGGTCTCTGCTGAGTCAGAACCAAGAACGGTGCCAAAGTCTGCCAACGCCCCAGACCCCTCCCCCCCAGGGCCTCCTGACCCTTGGGCTGACCTTCTCGGTGCTCCTGGAGCCTAGAGCAGCATCACAAGCAGTCTCCCTGGCGCTTCCTGGGGTGGGGTCCATGCTCAGTGCCCCCCTTCCCGGTCGCTCACTCCTCAGTGTTACAAAGCCTGGGGACCAGGGTGGGCATCCAGGGGGCTCTCCCATATGCCCCCACACTGCCCACCACCATTTTGCACACTGCCTGTTCACACTCCACATGTCGCCTAGGCGGGAAAGATGGAAAATAAAGTGTATTTACACAGTCATGGACAAGGGACGCTGAGCCGGGCAGGCCTGGGGATAGAGAAGCACCAGCAGCCACTGGTCCCTGGCCGTTTGTCCAGGGAGGCAGAGGGGAAGGAAGCGGGCTGTCCTTGCCCTTGGGAGCCTGCAGTCTAAGAGAATTAGGGTAGATGTCGTAGCGGGGGCGGGGGGGTCAATGTGGCTGCCCAGGTTGGGGTGCAGTGGGGATGAGGAAAGGACATTCAGGCGCTCAGTGCGAGCGTAGTGTGGGGGTTGGAAGAGTCAGTTCATACTGGAGGAACAAGTCAGCGAGGACCTAAGACGTTAGGCTTACAGAGCACCCCAAGTAGCAGAGCATTTTCAGGAGGATGGCCTGGATATGGGGACGGGGGAGCACGGCTCCCCACCTGCGTGCCTCAGCTGGGGCCTCCCCTGAGAGACATGAAGGAATAAGGGGGCTTGGGGAAGATTCAGGATCTAGTTTTGTTCATTCGGCACACACTTCTGGTGCCCTGCTCTGTGCCTGGCGCTGGGGGAGTCCCAAGCATAGTGGAGGAGGCAGACATTGGTGCGGGGGTTAGCCTGCACACTAGTGTGGCAAATGTTTAGGGACATCAAGGAAGGCTTCCTGGAGGAGTGAAAGGCGGATCTGTCTCTCAGGTAAAAGCAGAAAGGTGAGGCACCAGAAGGAGGCACCTGAGGTCTACGAGAAAAGGAACCACAGGAGTTCCCGTGGTGGTGCAGTGGAAACAAATCTGATTAGAAATCATGAGGTTGTGGGTTCGATCCCTGGCCTTGCTCAGTGGGTTAAGGATCTGGCGTTGCTGTGGCTGTGGCATAGGCCGGCAGCTGTAGCTCCAATTGGACCCCTAGCCTGGGAACCTCCGTATGCCGTGGGTGTGACCCCAAAAAGACAAAAAAAGTGGGGGGGGAGACACAGAGGGTGGGTGTGGCCAAAAGGGGAGGGGCTTTTCTAATCCAGAGAGAGGGTACTGGGGAGCCATGGAGGGCTGAGCTGAGAGGGAAACCATCAGATGGACTACAGTGCTGGGGTGGGTGGCAAGGCCAGTACAGAGACAAAACTGAGCCAGACAGCTGAGGCTCCCCTGGGGGAAGCAGGCCCAGAGAGGAAGAGTCCTTTGTGGGATTGCCCATGGAGCTGAGGCAGAGTCCCAACTAGTGGAGGGGACAGAGCCAGGGATGGCAAGGGAAGGCTTCCAGGGAGAGACTTTTAATTGGGTCCAGCCAGGGGTTCCCATTGTGGTTCAGCAGTAATGAACCCAACTAGTATCCATGAGGACTCAGGTTCGATCCCTGGCCTTGATCAGTGGGTTAAGGATCCAGCATTGCCATGGCTGTGCCATAGGCCAGCAGCTACAGCTCCAATTCAACCCCTAGCCTGGGAAATTCCATATGCCGTCTGTGAGGCCCTAAAAAAAAAAAAAATACTAATAATAATCTGGTCCAGCCAGGCCCTGCCCCTACACCCAGTATGGGCCCACAAAATGTTCCCAACTCTGCTGCCTGACACCTGCCAAGCAGTAGAGCAGGACACTGGTAATGCAATGGGACAGCTGAGTCTCACATACTGTTCCCTCACACAACAGCCTGTAGGCCCATGCACCATTCCCATCACAGATTCCCCCACCCACCCGCCACGCCCTGCACCCAGGCCATATGTAAGTTCCTGGGCCGGGAATGAAATCCGAGCCATAGCTGTGGCAACACCAGATCCTTAACAAACTGTGCCACAGCGGGAACTCCCTACCACACAGATTTAGCACTGAGACCCCAACAGTTGCCGTCTGCCTCTCCTGCTCCCATGGGGTAATTCCACCCAGCTCGCTCCCAAGATGGGGCAGGGCCTTGGGCGTTCTGTCTGATGTTCTGCCCTACTACCTCTTGGAGGTCAGCCTTGGGACCCTGGCTGCCCAGTGTGTCAGGAGCCAGCCCCTACCCTCGGGTTTGTCTTAGCATCTGGAAACAGGGGTGCCTGGGTCCAGCTTAGAAAGGAAACCTGTGCAGTTTGCCACCTAACTGGCTGCTGGGGTGGAGGTGGCAGTGTCCCACTGGACCAGGGCCGATTTCTCTTCAGACCTGAGGTTAGGAGGCAGTGGCTTCACAGGGACAGGCAGGGCTGGGTGATTCATATCTGATGAGAACCTAGCTTAGGACCGGATCTAGGAGCAGAGAGCTGAGGGCGCAAAATGGGGCCCTGCTCTGTCCTTTTACCTGCCCAGGGATTGTGGTTCCCCTCAAGCCTACATCATGGCGAAGCAGGCTGCCCTCAGGGAAGGAGGGCCTAGAGGATGCATTTCACGCAGGGGCACTTGGGAAGAAGAAGGGCCTAGGCTGGGGCTTAAGGGGTCCAGGGTCAGGATGATTGGACTGTAGGAGGAAGGGTAAGGGATTCTGATTGGAGGAGACATTGCCTGGTGAAGACCCTCGACTCTGGGGCACAGGCAAGGATGCCTGGCTGGAGGGGACTGGGGAGGACATTCTCTGTTGGGGTGAAAGGTGAGGCCCATGGTTAGGAGGCACAGAAGGACAGGGTGAGGGGACCTGGAGGGCAGCTGGCAATGTGAGGACTCCCGATCTCCCGCCCAGCCCTGGGAGAGTCCACACAGGAGGCAGGGAATCCTCCCCATGAGCGCTGGGCCTAGCTGCAGGCCTGCCTTTGCACTGCAGCCTCCTTGGTGAGCAGAGAGCTGTGTGCCCTCTTAGGAGGCCCTGGAAGGACCTGAGATGGCCCTTAGTCTCAGCCACCCATGTCTCCCTGCTCTACCCCAGGGCCTGCAAAGTAAAGGGGTGCACACTGTGAGGAGGGACCTCAGGAAGGTATCCCCCACCCTTACCTTGGATCCAGACATGCCCTTCCCATGTGCCTTCCACCTATCCCTAGAAGTGCCTGCCGCTCTCCTGACCAAGTGTAGGAAGAGCTTGGTAAATTGGCCATCCCCAGCTCATTTACTTGGTCACAAGGCCCCACCTGGGCTCCTCCTGCACCTAACATTGCTTCCAGAACTTGGTTGTGAAAATGCCTACGTTCCGCACATGGGTAGGAGTGCTGCGCTGGATCATGGGGACTTGGCAGCCTCTCCTCGCGCGCCCCCATTCCCGGTGAAAACGCATGGCTGCAGAGTGTTCCGGAAGGCCTTCAATCAGAGTTGCAACCTGCTCTTTCCCGTGCACAGCCGCCAGCACCACCTGGCCCAGCCCCTTGCCCCGCCCTGAAGTCTGCTCTGCCGCGGGAAGCCATCAGCCCGCGACGCGAAGGCTTCAGTGTCTGGGCTTTATTGCAAAGTCGGGCTGCGCGCTGTAGACAATACACTGGACACCAGGCAGGGCCTAGGCCGAGGGAGGGACCGGACTCGAGGTGAGCGGGAGCGCGTCCTATGCCAAAGGGGCAGGGAGCCTCATGGGGAGGGCCTTAGGCAAAGGTGTGGTGGATCACGAGCCTGGGTCAAAATTCTAGAGCTCTAGGGGACTGAGGCCAATCCACAAGGAGCTGAACTCCGGGAAGAGAGGAGGGGCAAATCTAAGACAAAAGGTGTAACCTGAGGGGCGGGTCATAAGGCAGGGGTGGGGTGGGGTGGGGTGGGCGGGAGGGGTTCGGGTCTGCCTCAGTGAAAGGTCTCCACCTCTACCACGGTCCAGTCACCCTGTGGGGAAGCCACGTCGTCCGGGGAGAAGCTAGTGACTGAGGTGATGCTGGCGCGGGACTCGTCCAGGGGAGACAATAGTTCGGCCCAGCGGCCCAGTTCGGCCTCACTGAGGGCACTGCGGGCACCCCCCGCGCTGCCGCCACCCCCCGCGCCCCCTGGGCCACCGCTGCTGCCGCCCGGGTCACCCTCGGCCGCAGCGAGCAGCAGCGTCCGGCTCAGCAGGTGCTGCACCACACTCGCCTGCAGCGCCCCCAGCGGCAGTTCGCCCAGGCGCGCCGGCTTCGCGCCGCGCGAGGCCGCTCCAGCCCCAGCCCCAGTCGCTGCCTTTGCGCCGCCTGCACCAGGCCCGGGTCCGGGATCCAGTGCACTTGTGGCGGAGGTCGCCGACTCTGGTCCTTCAGCCTCGTAGATGGTGCACAAGCCGTCAGCAGAGCTCGACCCGGCAGCAGGAGACCAAGGCAGGGGCGCTCCTGTGGGGAGAGGGGCCTGGCTGGGCAGAGGGAATGGGAAGCCCCGCCTCTACCACAAGACCACGCCCTCCAATAAGCTCCGCCCCCTAGCTGAGAGGCCTCGCCTCCGACCTCGCCCCTTCTACAGCTCTGCGGGGTCTGAGGGCTGCGTACCTGGGGTACTGCGGATGGCCAGCGGCGGAGCGGAACCTCGGCTCCAGGCAGCCGGGTGGCAGGCGGCGAGTTCTGCATCGGCAGGCGGGGAGGGTGCAGCGCCGCCCTCGGGCCCACTGTCGTAGCCGCGCAGCTCCTCGGGCGTGCTGGTGGCACTGCTGCTGTGGCCCGCCAGGTCCGGGCCACTCAGCGTACTGGAGGGGCTACGCGAGGGCGGTGGAGGTGGGCCCGGAGCCAGCGCCAGGGTCAGCCGTGGCCCAGAGATTGGAGCATCGGGTCCCGGGGTTGGGGGTCGACGTTGGGCTTGCAGAGGGGGTGAGTCAGGGGGAGAGGGAGGGGCCTGCAAGGG